>MTQE01000134.1:1115689-1127215 GCA_014337955.1 Aspidoscelis marmoratus | reverse complement strand
ACATATCTCTCTTTAAAACTTTTCTTATCAGTTCCAATCCTTCTCACTCTCGCTCCGAAAGTGGGCTGAAGCTGGATTAAACCTTAAGTGTGACTACAGCCGTTGGCAAAGCGACAAGCTGTTTTCAGAGCCTTTTAACCCTGCAGAAAGGGGAAATTCGGGGATGCTCTGAGATGGAGCATTCACACTGGGCATTCATAACCGAAGCAGCTTTGTGTGTGCTGGATCATCCCTTGGCAGTAGAGCATGAAACTCTTGCCATGGCAAGGCGATTGCCCAGTGTACAGACAATCCTACTTAGTGGAGGTTTGGGGAAGCACAGGACACGTTTGGAATGGTTCAGGTGTCACAAGGTGCAGACACCCAAGCCATCCCAGAAGTGTGCTAGCCATTGCACCTCATAAAGGTGCAAATTGGCCCACAGAAAATCCACTTTTGGGTTAGGTAATGTGGAAAGAAAACAAGTTGTCAGTGTGCTGATGTGTTTCCCCACCTCTCAGCCAGGGCCTGCCGTAGTCTGCACCAGCGTGGTGTTAGGAAAATTGCTACTCTATCAGTGGGTTTCAGTAAACAAACAAGCCAGAGACAAACAATTTCTTTTCATCTGCATTGCAATGCAGAAAACTGGCCTTCTAGAAATCCCATTAAGACAAGTTCAAACTCGCTCACACCCAACCCTCCAAAGTTAATTTGCATCTAATTTACTCACAGTAAGGAGGAGAAGTACATATGAGATTTCTATTTTGGCGTTCACAGTAAAGGCAAAAAAAACCCACAAAAAAACAAAACACCACAGTTCAAATACAGTTTGCACTGCCAGGCTCAGGCCTGTTACTCTTTGAAGCTGCAGAATCTACAAACATTCTTATCAGCCTTTGCAAACACAATGGGAAAGTAAGGTCCCTATTCTGTAATATTATCTAGAATAAGGCCCAGTGCAGAAAGGGCCATAGGCTTTTCTGCATTACTTTCAACAGCATGTTAATTATGTGAGTGGGTGGGGATAACGTTTCCTTCAAAGTCAGCAGAACAGTAACCAGAGGCCACCAAATATCTATATTACCCAACATTAATTTCACCTGGTATGATAGTAGTTTTTAACAAAAGATTTCCGGCCTTGAGAAAGCAAGGGGCGTCCTAGAGAGTTGAGCTGATATTTCAACAATGGCGGCCAGAGCTGGAGGTGGCATGAGCCATCCCAGTGAGAATGGCCCCATCCCACTGCAGCAAGAGCCCTACCCAGCATGGGTGTCGGGTCCTTCCCTGGATACCAGTGGTGAGTGCAGCACAGAAATGGGTAAGCCTCCAAATAATGGGTTTGTTATGAGTGGTTAATCCAGTTTATCAGGATTCAGCTTGGATTTATGGGCTCTGGATTAATGCCTTCCTGTTTCCATGCTCCATTTCAGCTCCACCACAACGAAGTTGACATCAACCCAGCAAACTTCCCTCTTTTACACTGTCTGTCCTGTTTTCCACATGACAACTCTGGTTTTGCTGGTGCTGTGTGGCACAGTATTGTCTTTACTGATTGTTTTATTTTTAAGTCACACACAGGTTACTTTAATGGGAAGGGGCAGACAGTTGCCACTGATGAGCTGTCAGCTAAATGAAAACTGAGGGAGAAGAGGAGGGGAATAGAAGAAACTGCACCTGTTCAACTTCTGCCTGCAGGGATGTCAAAAATTCTGCAGCTTTTCAGGGGATATTGGGGAGACAGAAAAGCACAAAAGGGTAAATATGTCAAATTCTGTTTTACATTCTCAGCAGGGATCTGTTTGCTCCATGGCTGTGGTCAAACCTAAGGTTTAACCTAGGGTGTTTTTGCACTGTCACTAGAAGTACCCATTAAGGAGCCTTTAATGGGTACAAAAATGCCATTATGTACCCATTGATGGATACTTAATGGGTACTTTTAGTGACAGTGGAAAAACACCCCAAGTGTGAGTACACTTTCAGAGTGAGAGGGAACATATCAAAGTGACCAGTCATTTTCTTTCCACATTATCTATCCCAAAGGGATAACACTGAAAGAAAATAGCTTGTCACTTTGCTGATGTATTCTCTCACTCTGAAAGTGGACTGAAGCTGGATTAAACCTTAAGTGTGACCACAGCCCATGTCTTCTCTGAATCAGGGCGTTTCTGCACTTGCCTTCCCATCCATGTATTAGTGTTTGCACTAGGGTTGTGGTGCCCTCTGGGACTGTGCCGGTGCTGGTGCTATGGCAATGATACTCTGAGCACACGCAGTCATGTCAGGGGTTATTTGAGATGCAAGGGCGCTTGGGCAGTACCTCAGATGATCCCTCACATGGGAAAAGGTGTAAGTGCTCACCTCCTGGATGGGAAAGGTCAGGATTGGGGAGAGTTAGGTCGCTTCTGGTGCATGAATTTGTGCACCACAGCTTGTTTGCAATTAGTTAACATCTGGGTAGGCAGAGGTAGGCTGTAAATGCCTCCAGCAAGTGCAGATGAACCTGCCCAGGTGTTGATTAATTGCAAACTAAGAGGCCAAGTGAGGATTGGCTTAGGTTTTGGTTCAAAAATAGTGGGAACATCCCTTCCAACAAAGTAACTATTCTGGCTTTAGTCTCAATCTCCAGACATGTTCAGATCCTATTAGATTTCATATTAATGGCAAAAAAGTAATAGCCCCAAATTGGAAGTCCCTTTTAACCTTCAAACTCAACAGCTGGTGCACCAAATTAATAAATATTGTTATATCAGAGTCAGTCTTTGCCTAATAGACAGTCTTAAGCGGAAAAAGGAAACTTATTCCTTTGGGGAAGTCTGGAACCCTCTCAAATCCAACTGATACACTCCAAACCTGCCCTCTTGAAACAAGCTATTAATTTCCTAATTTAATTCCTCTAGCTTTAGAGTATGTATAAATAGTATTGTTATTTGTTAATGTCACATCTAGTCCGCTGACGATTATTTTTTAGACAGAATGGCTTTCTCATGTATATAGTTGATTGTGAATTGTTATATTGTTTGATATTTTATTGCTTTTTTTGTGTTATTGTTCCTGCATATCCTGTTTTTCACAAATAAAATTCATGTTTCTTTCCCCATGCTTCACAGGTCTGCTGTATTCACACCTAATTCTTAAACCAGCTCTCACTTCATTTTCAGAGTGAGAGATCCCATCAGCATATTCCGCCATATTTGGATTATCCTGGATATTACAGAATATCCATACTTTATTCCAGAATATCCAAAAATATAGCAGAATATATGACTTTGGGGTTAGATACCGTGGAGAGAAAATGACTAGTCACTTTGGTGATGTGCGCTCTCACTGCAAACGTTATTGTTTTAATTGACATGGTTCTGTTTTTAACATGTTGGATGGTAAATGCTGTTGTGGCTTTTATTGTTTTAATATACAGTATATTGTTTTTTCATATGTTGGATTTTAAAGATTGTTACTCGCCCTGAGACCTTCGGGTATAGGGTGGAATAGAAATATAAATAAAGGTGGAGTGAATCTGGATTAAATTGTACAGGTGTGTGCAGGCAGCCATAGCTTTCTTCCTTTCTGGCCTCCCTTTCGTTCCCTGAAAGAACATCCCAAGGGTTAAACCAACAGAGCTGAGCAATCACAGAGAGGCCTTGACATTTGAGAAGGAAGCTGAGAGTAGAAGAGAGGCCCTGTTTTCCCCTACAGGAACCTGATGCAAACCAAATGGTTCATGGGGCTCCTGCTTCTGCCCTCACCCCATTAAGAAAAAGAAGATCTCGGTGGCATTGGGCATTTTGAATAGCAGATGATTCCTGGGGAAAGTGGCCCTTGCTACAAAAGCGGCTGGAGTTCCAGTAAGAGGTGAATTTAGGGAATAAAGGAAAAGGTTGCTTGCATAGAGAGATCCTTTGCTTGGAAGGGGAAAGGGACCTAGTGGATCATCCAGATCAGTGAGCAAGCGAGAAACCCCAGGCGAGGGATCTGCAAAGCTCATCTCTCCTGCTTGGCTTTTAATGCCCAGTGTGAAAAGCTTGGGAGGGATGATACCGTTCCAAAGCAAAATAAAATATAAACTCCAGGGTATGCTGCATTCAGGGTATGCTGCATTTGAATTTTAAGTTGAAGTTATGAGCTTCGTCTTCCCTGAAAAGCAGCATCAGCAAAAAGCTTAGGTTCATTAAAGCAAAATAAACATTTTTAAAAACCAGCTATCTTTGTTCTGTATGGATTTATATCTTCCTTTCGTAGAAGTGCCATATGGAAAAGAGGGCAGGGCCGTTGGGCTTTTTAAATAGTCGTATAGAAAGAGGGAATTTCAGGTTTTGGAGTGATCTTCTTACAAAGATAAGACAGAAATATGAATGTATATATTTAGCTGGTGCCTAAATGTCCTCTGCTGGGAGGTTATTTTTTTCTGAATACAATTAAAAATATATTTTTATGCATTTGAATG
The DNA here is from genome assembly GCA_014337955.1 of Aspidoscelis marmoratus. Classification (NCBI taxonomy): domain Eukaryota; kingdom Metazoa; phylum Chordata; class Lepidosauria; order Squamata; family Teiidae; genus Aspidoscelis; species Aspidoscelis marmoratus. The sequence continues at coordinate 1,122,795 of MTQE01000134.1, read as the reverse complement.
GTTGTTACTGGCCCTGGGTCCTCAGGGTATAAGGTGAGGTGTAAAAACAATAATAGGAATACATCCTGGAGCTTTTCAGACACAGCTCTGCTAAAATTTCCCTTTCCTTTGATATTGTAGGAGCCCCGCTTCTCTCTTTTCTATATGGCAACACTTTATTTGCATCTAGAATTGCAAACATCCATCCATCCATCCGTTCGCCTGTCTAGCATTTGGTCTAGTGGTTAGGGAGCCAGACTCCTATCTGGGAGTACTGGGTTTGATTCCGCTCTCCCCCATGAAGTCATCTGGGTGACCTTGGGCTAGTCACAGCTCTCTTTGGACTCTCACAGCCCCACCTACCTCATTAATGTGGAATAGGAAGCTTTAATCCTATTGAAATGATTGAAAAGTGAGCCTTAACTGAAAACCTGCTATAGTCTACAGCAGCATTAGGGCAGTAAACCCCTCTTCTTGGATATAATCTATTTTAGAACAGGGCCCTGTGCACAAGGGATCTTGGCACAAAAGCAATTTAATCAATATTTTTCTCTTTTTGGTCTAGTGGTTAGGGAGTCAGACTCTTATCTAGGAATACCTGGTTCGATTCCACCCTCCCCCATGAAGCCAACTGGGTGACCTTGGGCTAGTCACAGCTCTCTTCTGAGCTCTCACAGCCCCACCTACCTCACAGGGTGTCTATTGTGAGGAGAAGAATAGAAGCTTTGTCAGCCGCTTTGAGTCCCCTTAAATGGGTGAGAAAAGCAGGGTAGAAAAGCCAACTCTTCTTCTTTTAACCCCCCCCCCCATTAAACTGGCTTGTGGGTTTCAGCTGTTAAAGGCTGACTGTATAGCCTTGCCCTGAGATTCTTCTGTGGAGGATTGCCTGTAAATTTTAATCATTGGATCCAACATATTAGACTTTAGAATCTGGGACAACTCTGTACACCTCTTTTTTATATATAATTTGCTTTGAAATTATCTGCTTTTGTCATGGATGGCTGCAGGGGATATCTGTATGTTGCACAAATATTGTTCATACATTTGAGTTGCTCGATGAACATGGGTCAAGAAATAATCTAACTAAATGAACAGATGTGATTGTTTTAGAACCTTTTGAAGCAAAGCCGCAGTGATTCTTTTACCCAGGAAATGGATAACTGGGTCCAGGAGCGTGGTCCAGAGATTTGTGCCCAGGTTGTGGCCTTGGCAGAGGACTTCCTGCTGAGGCAGAGAGAGAGTGAACGATGGAGGCAACAGGTAAGAAGGGCCTCTGGGAAGTTCTAGGATCAGTGGGATGAGAAAGGTAGATCACAGAGACACTGTGGTGTCGTGAATAGTGTATCTGACTACAGCCTGGAGAATAGGTAGAATTTTGCACTGTCCAGTACACCGGACCAGCGAGTATGGCTATGTCCACACTAGGGGTGTCCACAAATGCAATTTTCAGGATTCGATTCGAATTGAATACCCGAAAATTCAATTCGATTTGAATCTTTAAAATTTGAATTTACCAAAATTCTATTCAATTTAAGCACATTCGAATCTATTCATTCAAATTTTTGGTTCGAATTTGCACTTACGAATGTCGACAAAGTTCGTATGTGCCTGTACGCATCGTTACCCATTCCGTATTTATCCTGTACAACTCGTTTTTGTGTACAGATGTGGGAAAGATGCCTGTATATAATTACGCATCGTGTACGAACCTGTACACATAGGAATGTCCAGCTGATTCGAATGAATAGATTAAAAAATTTGAAATTTGTTCGAATATTTAAATTTGAATTTATGGACCTTCTATTCAAATTTGAATGTTGAAATATGTTGAAATATGGACAAATTCGATTGAATTTTGAAAGTCTTCAAATATTCATGTGCATTCCTTAGTCCAGACACATTTATACTGCGCAGTGGAATGTACAGTCCTGATTGAGGTACTGCGCATTTACCTTAATGCTGATCTAACGACACTCCAGTCTGGGCAGAATGGTGGGAAGAGAACAGCAAGACCAAGAGCAGGAAGGGCAGCTCAAATCTGATTGGCTGCCTCAAACCACGTGACGACATGTGCCAACTCCTTTTGAGTCACGACGGCCGGTCGTTTAACTGTAGATTTATTCCACAAGTCTGGAGGTAGCCTGTAGTAGGACTCTCACTTCTGCACCCTTGTGTGGTCTAAGGAGAACCCACCCAGTATTCAAATTCCCTCCCAGACTGAAACATGGTGGATGACCATAGTCCAGTCACTACCTCAGCCTAATTTGCCTTGCAGTGTTTTTAAGAACATAAGAGGAGCCCTGCTGGGTTGGGCCACAGCCCATCTAGGTCATTATCCTGTCTCATGCATCTCATGCAGAGGCCCACAAATTACCTGTGGGCACCTCAAGCAGAAAACAAAGGAAAAACTTTCTCCTGCTCCTGAATCTTTGCAAATGGCCTTTAGAGGCCTCCTGCCAGTCTCTCCAACCCAGAGGCAGCATCTAGGCATCCATTCTATTAGCTGTTGATACACCTGTTACTGTGAGGATAAAATGGAGGGGGAGACAATAATGATTGTTACCTTGGAGGTTTTTGGGGGGGAAGATAAAGGCAGCCTTAAGTTGACATCAACATGGATATATCTGGATAGTTTTCTGGGCAGCCTCTTCAGCTAGACAGGATGCTCTTAAAGGTCATCTGCAGGGAGTCAAGAGCAGGTAAAATATTGTGTCCAATTCTGGTCACTACACCTCAAAAGAGATATTGTGGAACTGGAAAAGGTGCAGAAAAGGGCAGTCAGAATGATTAAAGGGCTGGAACACCTCCTTTATGAAATCAGACTGTAACCTCTAGGCCTCTTCAGCCTGGAAAGACGGTGTTTAAAAGGGGACCTGATTGAGGTATATAAAATGATGCGTGGTATAGAAAAGGTGGATAAAGAATATTTATTTTCTTTATCACTCAGCGCTAGAACTAGAGGGCACTCTATGAAGCTGATGGGTAGGAGAGTCAGTTCAGACAAGGGGAAGTATTTCTTCACCCAGAGGGTCATTGGTTTATGGAATTTGTTGTCAGAAGAGGTGGTAACAGCTACCACCTAGATCAGTGGTTCTCAGCCTGGGGGTCGGGACCCCTTTGGGGGTCGAACTACCCTTTCAGAGGGGTCACGACAAGTCTCCCGCCACCCTTCCCTCCCACTTCCCAGCTGCTCTACCCCCATGGTTGGGGGTCTCCACAACATGAGGAACTCCATTAAGGGGTCGCGGCATTAGCAAGGTTGAGAACCGCTGACCTAGATGGCTTTAAGAAAAGGTTAGACAAATTTATGGATGACAGACGTATCAGTGGCTTCTAGAATAGATGCCTAGGTACATCCTTCATGCTGGGGAGACAGGCAGAATGCCTCTAAGGCCATTTGCCGGGATTTGAGAGCAGGTGAAGTTTTGCCCTTGTCTCTGCTTGAGATGTCCGTGGGCAACTGGTGGGCCACTGTGTGAGAAAGAATGCTGGACTAGATGGCCTGTGGCCTCATCCAGAAAGGCTCCTATGTTTTCATTTATTTTTTATGTTTATATTCCACCATATACCTGACAGGATACCCAGAGGAGGAGGAGGAGGAGCAGAACAGCCTCTTCAGTCAAAATCATGGCATAAAGAGATTCATCTTCACCAACCTTCTGATTGTATGAAGGTTAAAGAATCCACATTTCTATATCTTGCTGAAGGTTTACTGAGACACTAACTCCTTTGCTTAATTTTTAACAGGCAGTAGCACCAAATCTTTCTGATACTGAACGACCTCCATCAAAAGCTGTACAGAAAATGTGCTTTAAGAAGGAGGAAGATGAGGATACGGTGCCAGTTGGTGAGACTTTGTTTTCCCCTCAAAGATTAATCGTTAAAATAACGATAATCTGGGCGTTTCTTTTAAGTCTGTGTCATCTCTGCCAATCCACTGATCTCTTGTTTTGGACTACAGTTCCCATCAGGCCCTCTCAACATGGTTAGGGATGGGAGCTGGTTTTAAAGATGTACTTAGTAATGCTTTATTTCTGTCTGCAGTAAGCAACTTACAATTGTCCCTTTTCCAAAATGTTTTTTTACAGCACAGTTTCATTTATTTATTTATTTAAGAATTTATATTCCACCCATCACCTGAGGGTCTTAGGGTGGGTCTGAACGATAAAAATATAAAATATACCTAAGCATCAAAAGCCTGGGTAAAGAAGCATATTTTAACCAGCCGCCCAAAACCATATAATGTAGGTGCCTAGCAAACCTCCAGAGGGAGTCTGGGGGCCACCACACAAAAGGCCCTCTTGCATGGTGGAGGAGAAGCTACAAGAAGTCCTCCTTGAGACTGGGCAGAACTATATAGGAGAAGGTGCTCTTTCAGATAAATGCAGTTGTTAAAAAACCCTGTTGAGAAATGACTGTAGCTGGGAGAAAATGGTGAATCAATAAGGAAGCCAAAATTACATTTTGCAGTGTTCACACCTATGTTTTTTAGCCCAGCTTCAGTCTGCTTTCAGTGTGAGAGAGTACATCAGTCAAATGAGAAGCTTGGGCTAGTCACAGCTCTCTTTCTGAGCTCTCACAGCTCCATCTACCTCACAAGGCATCTGTTCTGAGGAGAAGAACAGAAGGTCTGTCAGCAGCTTTGAGTCCCCTTAAGAGTGAGAAAAGTAGAGCATAAAAACCAATTCTTCCCCTCCTCCTCCTAGTAATTAAGATTCTAGCAGCATGAATCAGATAATATAAAAGTTTCTTCATGTATACATGGACTTTTAACTGCTTTTGGAAGTGTGGTCAGGTTTTGATGGGCTTCTTAACGTAATCCGTGCTAAAAGGCTAGAGGTATGACCTCAGTTTTCTGTTTGTCTCAGCAGGTGATGAGCAGACAAGTGAAAATGGAGGACAAGGTAGCCTTCATCTGGGCAGTTCTGAGCTGGATGGAATCTCCTTGAGGAGAAGAAACTGGAGTATCTCACAGTTCTGCGAGGTGGCGGAAACATCTAGAAATCACACGAATCCCAATGGGCCTAAAGGAAACTATCCAGTGAAAATAATGGATCTCCCTCTCTCTCCTTATGAGCAAGGACATTGGGACCTGAAGGAACCCAGAATCCAAGCCAGGATCTACAACTATGGGGGGCTGAAAATGTGCATGGATTGTGGGAAAACCTTCAAGCAGAGCTCAAGCCTGTATAGGCACCGGAGACTGCACACCGGAGAGAAGCCCTACGGCTGTCAGGACTGTGGCAAGAACTTCAGCCGGAAGTCGCACCTCATAGCCCACGAGAGGACCCACACCGGAGAGAAACCCTACGACTGCCCGGAATGTGGCAAAAGCTTCAGCCGGAAGTCACACCTCACCACCCACGAGAGGATTCACACTGGGGAGAAGCCGTATAAATGCGGAGAGTGCGGGAAATGCTTCAGCCAGAGTTCAGCCCTGGTGGCGCATGAGCGATCACACACTGGGGAGAAGCCCTTCAGCTGCCCCGACTGTGGGAAGAATTTCCATCGGAGGTCCGGCCTGTCAGCCCACGGGAGGACCCACACAGGGGAGAAACCCTATCAGTGCACAGAATGTGGCAAGAGTTTCAGCCAAAGTTCAGGCCTTTTGGCCCACGAGAGGACCCATACCGGAGAGAAGCCATACCGATGCACTGAGTGTGGAAAAAGCTTCTGTGAGCGTACCGCTCTTGTAAGGCATTTGAGGACCCACACAGGGGAGAAACCATACGCGTGCACTGAGTGTGGGAAGAGCTTCAGCCAGAGCTCTGGACTTCTGGCCCACGAGCGGACCCACACAGGGGAGAAGCCCTACAAATGCCCAGACTGCGGCAAAAGCTTTGGGCACCGCTCCGATCTTCTCCGACATCAGAGGATTCTTAAAAGAGGAAAGCCATACAAATGCTCAGAGTGCGGGAAGTGTTTTGGCCGGGGTTCAGATCTCCTCCAACATCAGCAGATCCATACAGGGGAGAAACCATATAAATGTTCCTACTGTGGAAAGTGTTTCAGTTGGCGGTCAAACCTTATTAAGCATGAGCGAATCCACACTAGGGTGAAAACATATAAATGTACAGTCTGATATTTTTTTAAAAAAAATGTTTCTAAATATAAGGGTGGCTGCCCTTGAGGGTGCTATGCCTAATGTTTAGATCCCTTGCTAAATACCTATACTGTATTTAAAAGCATTTGAAGGAGACCAGAAGGATAAAAAAGAGGCTGAAATGTCAGGAGCAGCTTCAGTATTGGTCCATGCGTTATTAGTATTCAGAAAATCTATGCTGGAGAAAGTATATAACACCTTGGTTAGAATGGAATTCCTTATCCATGGTTGTCCATGGTGTTAGTGTCTGGAGGATTTGGAAGAAGTGTTAAGAATCCTTCTTGCTCACTTTGCCTTTCTTGCCCATCCTTTTAAAATTTCTGTTTTCTCCTCTAGCCTAGCAACGTTCTTGATGTGATGCATTTTTAATAATGGTGGAAAAATTCCATGAGATATTTATAACTCCCTCTTTATGTTCTAAGTTACAGTCCTTATGTAGCCCACATTTTTTATAGTATGATTTGCAGGGACAACATACAATACGAAGAAACACAGCTAAATTGTGGATAAATATGTGAAGAAGGACCAAGGAAAATGAGGAGATATAAAATGTGTCCCTCAGCATCACTAACCATGGGTGCATTTCCATTGACGTTTGTAAGCAAATTGAGTCTGTTTTCAAAGCTGGGCATTCCCAAAGGATTAGAGAAATCCACCTACTATTTATATTTGGATAAAAAGAAGCCTCGCAATGAGATTTAGAAATAATCCTCACTTTTTGTGAATGGGGAACGCACAAGATTTTAAAGAGACAGCTGATCAAAGCTTTCTCTCTCCCTCCCCTTGCTGCTTTATGCCTGGAGAGTCTGATCCCCAGCCCATAAAGTTGAGTGGGGGGGAGGTCCCCCGTAAATCTGCATAATAAGATATAAATGGGGACATTAAAAAAGAGAGCTCAATGCAGATTAAATTAATTCAGATTTAAAACCAGATTTTAAATGGAAGTGCAGCCCATGTGAGGACTGATGAAGTTGTTCTCCGACACTGATGCTGTGCAATGCCAGGTCTATTAAAAATAAGATTG
>MTQE01000134.1:1099972-1110179 GCA_014337955.1 Aspidoscelis marmoratus | reverse complement strand
CCTTCTCAGTGATGGCCCCTAGGCTATGGAATAGTCTCCCCGTTGAGGTGCGTCAGACTTCCTCGCTATATATGTTTAGAAAGGCAGTAAGGACACACCTCTTTCCCCTGGCCTTTGGTTAAACAAGGATATACTCTCCTCTTCCCACTGGCAGATGCTGTTATTGTTTTAATGATGTTAAATGATGTTTGATTTTAGATGTTGCTACTTGCCCGGAGACCTCTGGGCACAGGGCAGGTTAAAAATGTAAATAAATAAATAAAGAATGCCCCTCTGGAATAACTGCTTGTTGACTAGACAGCACAGAGGCTGGTGCTGTGTGTATCCAATGTAGTGATGCGCATGTGCACATCCAGGTATTTCCTCGGTGCAAATTACCCAGAAGGGCATGATCACCGCCATCGTTCATACACAGCCACTTTTTTTTGGTCTTGTGCTTGGAGTGTTGGATGCAAGTGCACAGCTGTCAGTTTAGTCTCCCAGTTCAACCTGGAGCTACTCGCAGCTCTCTTTCTGAGCAATCACAGCCCCACACCTATCTCACAGGGTGTCTGTTGCAAGAAGAAGATCAGAAGGTTCGTCAGCTGCTTTGAGTCCCCCTTAAGGGTGAGAAAATTGGGGTATAAAAGCCAACTCTTCTTTTTTTCAGGATGCAGACATGCACAATGGCCACTTCCAAGATGGTGGCTCCCAGCAGATCTTATTCTCAGCGTTAAAAAATATTAAAAAAAAAAAACTCGACTGACAGATGAAGTTAGTAGTGCTTGCTTTGGCTTGAAGTGCATGAAAGACTGAAGATTTAAATCTCAATGGAATATTTAGCAAATGAAATTCAGCAACAAAAAAGTCACTACTATAAAGAATTGTTTGTTTTTGCTTTCAATAAATACATATAACAAAAATATAACTTTTTTTATTTTTACTAGAGCTACAAATATCACAAAATTATGGATATTTCTAGATGCGACACAGCACCCGAATTAAGCTAGGCTTTTTTGTGGATTTTGACACCCCGAGCTTAAAAGGTCGCCATCACTCGGTTTTGGTTCAAAAATAGTGGAAACATCCCTTGCAACAAAGTAACTATTCTGTTTTTTATATATATATATTGAAAATTTAACAATAGGTAAGTTTGAGAATCGTTTGCATACACATTTTCAAATTAAACAAAACTTGCTTCTTTTTTCAAGTATAGCACTACAGGACCATGAAAGCGGAACGAAACTGTGTATCAATCAATGGCTGGAACATCTGCAAACACGGCCTCTTAAGAGTTACAAGCATAGAGTGTGCTGGGCTTCCTACTAGAGCGGCAATCTGGCCGCACTCAGCTTCTTTTTCCTGTTCCCTCCCAGGAGGGTCGAACTGGTTCTCATCGGGCTTTTGCATGCACGCTGCTTGGTTTTGGATTGCAAAGTTTAATGCAGGGCAAGCGTTCAAGTGGAAAAAGGTGAGGAACAGTTTGGAGGAAAGGCAGAATAAAAGCCAGGACAGGAGACGAGACGGTGCCCCAGTTGGAACTGGAAGCAAAGAACTGGGGCGGGGGAAGGAGACCCGAAGCAGCGTGGTGCAATGGTCGGAGCACTCCTGTGCTAGGCTGCTGGAGTCAGATTGGGGCACCACCAGACTTAAGGCTGTTGAGGAACATGTAAGATCTGGTGGGAAGGTACTGGAACTGAGTTTCGTAGGACTGTCTGGAGTTGCCTTTTGCTGGTTCTTGGCTACTTTCAGGAAAGGGGGTTAGTACACAGTTGAAGCATTCACAAATGCTTCAATGTTGGGGCAGTCATTTTCTTTTAGTCCGAGTCTACTTTGCAGGGTTCTTAGGAGAAACAAACGTGAGGGGAGAAGCAACTGAGTTCCTGTAAGGAAATCTGGGTTTTTTTAAAATATAAGTTTGTGGGGTGGGAAACTTTAGGGGAGATGGCTGGAAGGAATTCCCAAAGAGAAATATGAGGATGGCTGAGTTTCTGGTGGAGGGGACAGGGAAGATGAAATTGCTTATTTCAGGAAGGGACAGAGCTAGCATGAATATTTGTAACATCCATTATTCGAATTCATTCAAATTCAGACATTTGTACCTGAATCGAATGTTAGGACGTTCAGACGTTCCGGATATTTGTACAAATAGTTTGGACATTCGTTAAACTGGGGAGATGAGAAAGCAGCTGTGCCAGTCACGTCTGCAACAGATCCAGATTGCATTTGACATGGATCGAGAGTGGATTAAAAGTAGATTCAAGTCAGATTTGAGACTTTCAGAGCGGATTTGTTACGTGGTACGTATATTGGATACGTATCGGATATGTATGCGTTTGTGAGGATACATATCCATTCATATCGGATACATATCGGATATTTGTACAAATTCATACAAATACATTCATATCAAATATAATCCTATCACATTCGAAGGGGATCTACTTGAAGGAATACAAATTTTTTAACATTCAGTTCGTTACGAATTGAATGCCAAAAAACCCATTTGTGCACAAGCCTAGACAAATCCTCTGAAGATGAATATTGCAGCAATATCTGAAAGCTGTGGTTCTCAGAGGAAACCTTGAACATGGTATATCAGCCCCAAACTGCTACAAATTAAGATCGAAACCGGCCATGAAAGCCTATATACAACCTCAACGATGCAGTCTTTGAATTCTTAAATTGCTACTTTCCCCCCCCAGGTTCCTGTCTTGCTGAATATTGGAAGTGTGGTAAAAGCAATCAGCCGCCCCTTTTGCAGACAGAAAGCAGTGTCTGCCCTGGCATGGTGTGAATTCACATTGTGGAAAGACACTGCGAGTCTGTCCCGCGATCTTTATAGTACATCCTGCAGAGCCAGAATACGATACAGCGCCCTGTGTTGTGCTGACCTTGTGCGATCCTTCAGCATGCAGCAGGGCAGTGCAAGCTTTTTTAAACGTAAAGTTGGTGAGCACCGTAAGAGGCACCGGAGCAGCGTCAGCCAGGATGTGAAGCTGGATGTACTGGATCGCCATATGAAGGGTGAGCGCTCTGCGCACATCGCTCATCTCCTCGGACTGCCTCCCACAACCGTCCGCACGATCATCAAGAATCGCGAGAAGATTTTGGAGACCGCGAAGCTTGTGCCAAAGCATGTGTCGCTGAAGCTCACCCGGCTAAGAAGCGACCGAATGGAGAAGATGGAGTGCTTGTTGTCCTTATGGCTGCAGGATTTGTATAAGCAGAATGCCCCGGTTAGTCTTGCCTTAATTCAAGAGAAGGCCATACGTTTGTATAAAGACATTGAAATAGAAGGGGAGACTGGCAAACCTGTTGCCTTCAGCGCGAGCCGCGGATGGTTTCACAGGTTCCAGAAAAGATACGGCTTCAAAAACATGCGGATGCAGGGGGAGGCTGTGAGTTCGGAGAAAGATTCTGCAGAAGGCTTTCCTGAAATGCTGAAGAATGTAATTGAAGAAGGCGGGTACGACCCACGGCAGGTTTTCAACGCCGATGAAACGGGCTTGTATTGGAAACGCTTGCCATCTAGGGCTTACGTTTCAGTGCACGAAATGGATGCTCCTGGATTTCCAGCCTCCAGGGATCGTCTGTCTCTGCTGCTAGGGGGCAATGCCAGTGGCGATATGAAGCTGAAACCTTTGCTGGTGTATCACAGCGAGAATCCACCGGCTATGAAAAACTACGTGAAATCTCAGCTTCCTGTCATCTGGAAATCCCACAAAAGGGCGTGGATAACCAGGCAGATTTTCCGCGATTGGTTTATGGATCATTTTGTTCCTGAAGCCAGAAAGTATTGTGAAGAGAGGGAACTTGCATTCAAGGTTCTCCTTATTTTGGACAGCGCCAGCGCCCATGACTTGGATTTTGAATCCCTCTGCCCTAACGTCAAGGTCGTTCTTATACCGCCGCGGTCAACCTCTGTGGTGCAGCCAATGGACCAGGGGGTTATAGCAAAGTTCAAAGCTTGTTATTTGCGGAGGACGTTTGACAGACTGGTTCAGGAAACTGGTAGAGAAGGAAGACCCACAGCCCAGGAATTCTGGGAAGAATTCAACATCATGGATGGTGTTACAATCATCGCTGGGGCCTGGCAAGATATCCCCAATTATTTGATGAACTATGCCTGGAAAAACCTCTATCCTGAGGCTGTGCATCACTCAGTAGACTTTCAGGAAGCCCTTGTACATAGGGAGATCACCCAACTAGCAAAAATGGCTGGCTTTCAGGAAGTAGAAGAGGGCGATGTGAAAGAATGGTTGATATCTCATTCTTTGCCTCTCAGTAAGGATGATCTGGTAGAACTGCACAAACAGCATCCCGGAGATGCCAGTGAAAATGAAGAGAAAGGGAAGGGTACAGATACTGGTTTGACAGTCCCTGTTCTCCAACACATCTTTGACTTGTACAAGGAAATAGTGGATATCCTTAAAAAAAGTGACACACTTGAGGGTCGTGCTTCACAAGCTATCGCCATCATGGCAGATGGTTTGTCTTGTTACAGGCAAATTTTAGACACCAAACTGAAGCAGAACACCCAAACAACAATGGACATTTTCCTTATTAAAGAAATCAGAAGAGATTCTTGGACAGGATCTTCCCACAGTAAAACGCAGAAATCCACCCAAGCGGCAGCTGCTGAGGGCCCTACAGAGGCCGCTGCGTCATCTGCTCTTTCTGACTGCAACATAAAAGGTGTTGATGAATCTCTTTTGGTTAAACTGGTGGCTGCTAACTGACCTGCTTCCATCTGCTTTTAAGAAACTTAAAATATTCCTTGTAAGGGTTTTAAGTGTTTAAAAAGTTTTCTTAAACTCTTTATTGATGAATTAAGAAATAATTCATAGGATGCCACTAAAGGCCATTTGAGGGGAATCACAAGCAGGTGAAGGTTTTGCCTTTGTCTTCAGCTTTTGAAGCCCAGAAGAAGCAATTGGTGGGCCACTGTGTGAGATGGGATGCTGACTAGATTGGCTGTGGCCTGATCCAGCAGGGCTCTTATTAGGTTCTTATCTGATTTTGAAATTTGCAGCCCTAGAGCCTGCACCCTAGTCCAGCGGTTGCTGGGCTTCAACTGGCTTCAACTGCATGATGGGACTTGTAGTCCAAGAAAGGGGCTGGCTGAAATCCTGAAACCCAGTGTCTTTTGCTGTTGCTAGGTTTCAGATCCCATCATCCTCAGCCCTTGGTAGTTCTGAATCACAATGGGAGAAGTTGTAATTTAAGAAACCTGGAGAGCACCAGTTTGGCAAAAGGTGAGCTAAGTAGACCTGTCTTCATCCAGCCCTTCAGGGAGGTCTTTTTAAAGTTTTTCCATCATATTTTCTTTCATCTTTGAGTTGCTGATCCAAAGCACCTTTAAGTGACTTACATAATTCTTATGGACTTTTAATATTAGGGGAAATATACTAAAGTGAAACATTAATGCATCTGTTAATAAATTATAATATTTTGAAACCACATAAAATGGCGCCCTGTAGTTCCTCCTCTCTCAGATGGGCATGCAGAAGAACCTTTTTTGGTGGTGGCCCCCAAATTCTGGAACAGCCTCCCTCTTGAGGTTCACCACATGCCTACATTATATGGTTTGTGGCGCTTGGTTAAAATATACCTCTTCACCTTGTCATTTGATGCTTAGCTTCCTCTGGGTGCTGTCCTGCCAGGGAGGGTGGATGGGTGGGAGGGAGAGGGAGACGGTTATATTATTAAATAAGTTTTAATGTTTGATATGTTTGATTTTGTATGATTGTGACCTACCCTGAGACCTGCCCTGAGCCAGTTTGGTCTAGTGGTTAGGGAGTTGGACTCTTATCGGGGATTACCAGGTTCGATTCTGCCCTCCCCCATGAAGACAGCTGGGTGACCTTACGCTAGTCACAGCTTTCTTCTGAGCATTCACAGCCCACCCATCTCACAGGGTGTTCTGTTGTAGGGAGAAGAATAGAAAAGCTACGTCAACTGCTTTGAGTCCCCTGAAATGGGTAGAAAAGCCAACTCTTCTTTTGGTGAAGGACAGGACAGGACATGAATAGATAGGTAGATAGACTGACTGTTGGCACTTGGCCAGTCAAGATGGCCTGGCATGCTATGGGAAGAAGGATATGCAGATCACGGTGCCACCCCCATCTCAGAGTGGCCAAGAGATACCCTGATTGTCATAAGATGTGGAGCAGTGAAAACTGCTCCACAACTTAACTCGGAGAAACTGGGACGCTCCCAATACAACCCCAGATCTAGCATTTGCACTGCAATCCTGTGTGTGGGCAGGGTGTTGCAGCTGTGCAGTCATGTGCCGTATCAGTGATCGCCATAGCAACATCCCATGTAGACCTAGGTGAAGTCTGGGACAGGCCAGTGCTCGAAATGCAGATGCCAGCCACTCTTCCTGGTCTTAGCTGCCGTGGAATACTTTTCCATGGCAGCTAAGTACAAAAAGGCCCCTTGTCTCTGAGAGTCTGTACATCTTTGTCTTTATGAGAGGATTTTCCTTTCCTTATCTTTAAAAAGGAAAGGGAAATCCTCCCATAAAGGACATACAGAGATAATGGACCTAATGAATATGTGTTATTAGTGGGGATTTTTACGATAAGTGTTTACCTTTTTTCATCTCTTTCCAGCACCTCTGAACAGCCTGATGGTGGAAGACCAGGCTGCAGCTGCCTCCAAACAAGAAGAGGCAGGAGTAAGAAACTCTGAAATTGTCCCCTCCTTTCAAGGCCTGAAAGAGATTCGGAATAGCTTGGTTCCCCCTTCAGTTAAGCAGGAACCAGCTGATGGCCCACAAGAGCGCTGGGAAAATCAGTGGCAAGAGTTCCTGAAGATGATGCAGAGCCCTCAGTCGGGATGGGAAACTCCACAGATACCGATGCTAAAGCCAGAGGAGGAAGCCAAGGACTTCCAAGCTGTGGCTGAAGCCCACTGTTGGCCTATGGAAGAGAACGGAGGCCGGACCCTACCCCACAGAGACACCCAAACGCCCTATGGAAGGCTGGATCCTTCTGTGGGAGTGAAAGAAGAGATCCTCGACGTGGAAACGCTTAGCTTGGAGAAACGTTGCCAGCGCTTCCGGCACTTTTGCTACCAGGAGACCAAAGGACCTCGGGAGGCCTTGAGCCAACTCTGGGAACGTTGTCAGCAGTGGCTGATGCCCGAGAAACACACCGTAGAGCAGATCTTGGAGCTGGTGATCCTAGAACAATTCTTGACTATACTTCCAACAGAAATGCAGGCCTGGGTCCAAGGGAATGGCCCAGAAACCTGTGCCCAGGCGGCATCCCTGGCAGAGGAGTTCTTGGTGAAACAGAAAGAGCTCGAGAAAAAAAGCAGAAGGGTTTGAGCATTTTGGGAGGAGGGTCGCAGTGTCGTGTGCTACTGATCAGTTGTAGCATTAAGTTCCTCCTCCTCCTTCCCTACCCTAGCAGTTTCTGTCTTTATAGAGGCAGGCAATATATTCTCCCTTCTTTGGGTTCTTCTGGAATTCCTGTTCCTCCCCTTGCCCTCTCTTTTATTTTTAAATATTTTTTGTATTTATTGATGCACTTAAAGCCTGCCACGGAGCTCAAGGCATAGCTCTTAACTCTCCTCCCTGTTTTACCCTTACAACAGCCTCATAGGAGGCAACAGGCCGAGGGTTGCCTGGTAAACTTCACTGCTGAACAGGGAGCCTTTTCGCACTTGATCTCCCACCCTGGGAGGCAAAGTTCTGGAGTGCTTTGGGCGTCTGCACTTATGGATGCCCAAAATGTCTGAAATGTAGCCGGCACTTTACTGGGTGTTGGCTAAGTGCAAATCACTACAGCTGCTTTGGCACAGTGATGGTGCCAGTGCACACGCACATCGTCATTGTTGGGATGACCAAACGACGCGGCGCACAATCGTGCTTGCACCGCCAGTCACGTGCTCTTCCAAGAGAAGAGTTGGCTTTTATACCCTGCTTTTCTCACCCATTTAAGGGGACTTAAAGCTGCTTTTTATACTCGCAGCTGACACCCTGTGAGGTAGGTGGGGCTATGAGAGCTCAGAAAGAGAGCCGTGACCAGCCCAAGGGCACCCAGCTGGTTTCATGGAGGAGTGTGGAGTCAAACCCAGTGAGTACAAGATAGGAGGCCAGCACTCTAATCACAAGACCAAACTGGCTCACAAGAGGTGCAAACGTAGATTCTGCACTGGTTGGTATACTGGACCAGCAAGTGTACTAGGAGTCTCCCTTCTGCATGCTAGTGTGGTATAAATGAGGCCCCCAGTGTGTGGAAAGGAGGCCCTTTATATGCCCTACAAGGTGAGTGTACCAGACAGAGCAAGATCTCCTCTAATATTCTAACATACCAGTGAGCCAGTTTGGTCTAGTGGTTAGGGAGCCGGACTCTTAGCTGGGAATACTGGGTTCGATTCCACCCTCCTCCATGAAGCCAGCTGGGTGACCTTGGGCTAGTCACAGCTCTCTTCTGAGCTCTCACAGCCCCACCTACCTCACAGGGTGTTTGTTGTGGGGAGAAGAATAGAAAAGCTTTGTCAGCTGCTTTGCGTCCCCTTAAATGGGTGAGAAAAGTTTATTTCTAAATGGTGGCATTTTCATCTCGGGCATCATTACTGAGATTTCATTGTAAAACATATTAGTTCTGTTATGTTTTATTCAGAACAGAGGCCCCCAACTTAAAATAGCAAGGAAGCCAGAAAGTAGTGCTTCCTCATTCACGGTTTTGCTTCCTCAAACTCCAGCAAAACACCTCTGTCTCCTCCAACTTTATAGTCCTGGAAGTCTCTTGCAACTCTGGTTCTGGAGGTTACTTCCAATTCTATGGCTCCAGACATTTTTCAGCTCTATGGTTCTGGAGGTTTAAACAGAAAAATCCAATTGGCACTTGAGTACAGAATTATGCACAACTAATAGATCCCCAAGGCTGAAGTGGTAACAGTTGCCTGTAGCCAAACAGTGACCTATAGATGAGCCATTGGTTCTGCTCCAGGAAACCACCATTTTACGGGAGTCAAATTAGGGGAATTGAAAACAATTGCTGGTTCCACTAATTGGCATTTTACACTGTAAGAAGAGGAGTTGGCTTTTCTATCCCACTTTTCACCCATTTAAGGCAACTCAAAGTGGCTGACAAAGCTTTTCTATTCTTCTACTCACAACAGACACCCTGTGAGGTGTGTGTGTGTGTGGGGGCTGTGCGAGCTCAGAAGAGAGCTGTGACTAGCCCAAGGTCACCCAGCTGGCTTCAAGTGGAGAATCAAACCCAATATTCCCAGATAAGAGTCTGACTTCCTAAGCACTAGACCAAACTGGAAAGCAATCACTTGCTGCAAGGTTCTACTTAACACAAGTGAAGTCATACTTCCCCCATACCACTAAACCAGGGTTTCCCAAACTATGGGTCGCGACCCACTGGTGGGTCGCGAGTGAATATCGAGTGGGCCCTGCCTGTAGAACGACACACCAACCAACCGAGCCTTTATTCATATTGGTAACCGTTAAATTTCCTAGAGGTGGGTCCCGAGTTGGTAAACTTATATTAGATGGGTCGTAGCCCAGACAACTTTGGGAACCATTGCACTAAACAATACTGTCCTATGTAATGGATTGCTAGGCATGCCTTCACCTATCCTTCTCTTTAGAACAGTCATTCCTAAACTTTTTATTTTTGGCCAAGCCCTCATGCCCCCCTCCATTTTGACTGAAATAAGTTTGCACTTATATTATTGATTGTATTTTATAATATATTTTATTATGCATTTTTTAGTTTATTGTGTTATTTTTATATAATTGTTTGTATATATATCAGCTAAATTGTCCTACTGTCTTGAAGAACAGTAGAAGGAGCCTGGGCTTGAAGGCATGGAAACTCTTTGAGTTATCCAGCCTTCAAAGTTCCCTTGGCCTTGGACGTTTATTTATTTTTTAAAAAAATTATATCCTGCCCTTCACCAAATGGTCCCAGGGTAAGTTACAATAAGAATATAACATATCAAATATTAGAACATAATTAAAAATATAACCCCCTCCTTCCCTAACATTACAGCACCCTGAGGAAATTATTAAACGGCAAAGGCCTGGGTGCCCCGAGATCTCAAGGAGAAGAACAGTTGGCTTTTCTACCTCACTTTTCCTACCCATTCAAGGGGACTTGAAGCAGCTGACAAAGCTTTCTATTCTTCTCCCTATAAGAGATACGCTGTGAGGTAGGTGGGGCTGTGCAAGCTCAGAAGAGAGCTGTGACTAGCC
>MTQE01000134.1:1032214-1066024 GCA_014337955.1 Aspidoscelis marmoratus | reverse complement strand
AACACACAACAAACAAGATATTTATGCTGGTTTTGGTCATTGTTATCACTGGTCGTGCCCTTCCCAAGCACCTAGGACTGAGTGATGTATCAGCGATGATATGAGCAGATCCCAGCAAAGTGGCTTTCTGTAGCTGGCAGATGGATATTTTGTTGATGCCAATGCTTTTCAAGTGCCCACTAAGATCTTTCAGCACCGCCCCCATTATTATTATTATTACTAGGGGGGCTACAACAGGGAAATGGGAAAATCAGATTGTGGGACGGAGCTTGGGAAGAAAGGAAAAGCATCACTTTTGTCTGGGGTAAAATCAGGTTACCTAGACCAGCTTCTCCGTGCCTTTTTCTTATTGTTACTCTTAAACTGTGGACCTGCTGGTCCTGCAAAGATCTAGTGTGTGTTGTGTTGTGTAGGACCTACCTGCTGAGGAAAGGAAATTTTAGGCAATGCAAAACATATCATGGGGGAAAAAATTGCTGCTAGTAATGCTCACAAAATCTGGCCAACTGTGCCTGTCAGAGGCTGTTGACCTATAGGTCTCAAAAACTGCAAGCAGTATGGCCAACAATGAGTTAAACTTTGCTGCAGTTTAGCAACGTCTGAAGGACCATAGTTTGGCCAGCCCAATAATTATAGTATTTATTTTTATTTATTTATATTTCAATTTATATGCCGCCCCATACCCGAGGGTCTCTGGGCGGCTCACAACATTTAAAAAAGATGTATAAAAACAGTATCAAAAATAAAACAAATTTAAAAATACAGTTTTAAAAGTACAAAACAGTTAAAAACATCAGCGGTTATAGCGGGTATAGTACTGTACTGTAAATAATGGTTATTGCTTGATGTATGGATGCAGGGTGTGGTTCTTCAGTTTAACTGGGAGCTGTCCAGCACATCAGCTTGCTTCTGTCCCAATTGCCCGGCAGAAAAGCCAGGTTGTGGCTTAAAGCTCTTAGAATGGGAGAATCATTAGAAGCATTTTATGGGCATACAACTTTCTCAAAAAACTTTGGCTTTCTCCAGATGGTGGCCAGATAACCTACTGGGAAGTGATCATGCGGGGTATAGAATCACAGTATTATAGAATTGGGAAGGGACCTCTAGGGTTATTGAGTCCAACTCCCTTCTCAATGCAGGATTTCCTAAACCCTGCTCCCTTGCCATTATTACTTCCTAGTTAGACAGCGCCAGGTACAGCAGTGTCTTTGTGTGTTTAAAGTGATGCACATATCTGGATTTAGTATATGTTGCCACCACCGAGCATCTGCAGCTGTCAAAAATCAAACTCTGTACCAAAACCCCTGTAGCTGGTCCTCAGCGCAACATGGGAACATATGTATGGGGAAGCCTGTATTACTGCCTTCTGTAATGTGAAGGACAAGGCCCAGGACACTGTGACTCTTCTGGAGCAGCTGAAAACCTTACTCCAAACTTTTCAACTTGCAGAATGAGCTGTTGGGGTAGGCAGTGTCCTGGAGTGAAACAATACAAAAAGCTGTTTGCTCAGAGGTGCAGTATGTGGTTGCCTGCTTTGTTCATCAAATTAATTGACAGTTTCGCCCAAAGGGATGCAGTTTTCCTGTCTCCCTATCTCTCAGTCCTTTTTAGGCTTAAAGGTGAACTCTCCCATGTGTGACTGAAGCTCAGAGGTGATGACTTGTGTGTGTGATTCAGTTCCCTCCAGGTAGATGGTCTGAAGCTTCTTTTTCTTCCTCCCCTTTCCACATTGTCTTTAAATGGGTGTTTTTCCACTGTCAAAAGTACCCATTTTTGCACCCATTTAGGACCCATTTGGGTGTGAGCTGGATGACCCCATTTCCACTACGGCACCCATTTGGGACCCGATTGTTTCCACTGCCATTGGGGAAATCTGGATCTAATGGGTACATTTTGGCCTTTAATCCGGATTTTCTGTAGACCCTATTAAAGGGGTCTACAATGGGGTCTTCTCCCAGAAAATCCAGATTAAAGGGAGCCTGTTTCCGCTGGAAACAGGCAATGGGGTCCAAAGGAGGCTAGGGGGAGGGGATGCACCTTTGGGACCCCCCCAACATTGACTTCACATTCACTTTGAAGTCACTTCGAAGTCAGCTTCGAAGTCACTTTGAAGCATGAGCTCAACTTCAAAAGTAATGTATCAACCCCTTGTGGGTCGATCCGGATTCCCCAGATGGGTGCAAAGCTGTTTCCACAGCAGGGGTGTTAGCACCCATTCCTAATGAGTGCTACACCTCCTGTGGAAACACATTGGGTGCTTCCCTTAATCCGGATCTACTAGATTCGGATTAAGAAATGTACCCATTCCTTAGATCCGGATCTTCTTAGATCCAGATCTAAGGACTGCAGTGGAAAAACACCCAATATTGAAAAGACTTGGGAAAAGAGGACACTCTTTGAGCCATTCCGCACTTAATGGGCATTTCTTGAGTGCAGATCTGGTTCAATTAGTGAACTTCTGGGGAAGGGCATCTGCACTTCAAGGAGGCTGTTACAGCCTCCAAGCATGTCCTGCCTTCCCAAAAGTTCATTAATTGTTAAGCAGTGGCCATTCTCACCTCTTCTGGTGCTCCAGGCTTGTTCAAGGTGCCGCGCAAGCGCACTGGCACCTTGTGTAGCCATAGACGCAACTGCATGTGCGCAGAGCATCAGCATTGTCATGGCAACGGTACTGACACACGCACAGTTGCGCAGGGCACCGCAGCCAAAATGGCGGTACCCAGAAGAGGACCGGCCCCTGGGATTGGTTGCAGGTGAGTGACAGATCTCACGGGCCTTAGTCTGTTAGTGACTAGCATTCTCAAGTGTGAGTGCTAGTCAACGATGGCTAATCACGCTCCTTTCCCATCCAGCAGAGCTGTGGAGGTAGCCCTGATGGCTTAGTGCATTCTGGGCCGTTTCGCCCAAAACTTCTCCTGGTTGGGAAGAAACAGGAGGGAATAAAGGATCCCAACTTAGTTCTGCTGGTCACTTGCCTCCATATACTTCTTTCTTGTCACAAGCTGCAGGATGGGCTAGATTGGGGCACAGAAACCCAAAATCTTTAGTCTGAAGGCTTTCAGCCTAAATGAACATTGGAGATAAGATGCTAGGGAATTCTCAAGTAGAGGTGTGTGCATTTCCTGCCTGTGGATATGCCAGAGGCATCTGTAGCGTCACTGTTGGCCTACAGATTAGACAGTCCTTTGTTAGATCTAATAGGTTCTTTTTGGATTCTTAATTCTGCCACAGGCATTCTGTTACTTTGCTGCAGAGTACTTCCTCTCAGGTGGGGCTGCCCTACTGTGTCTCTGCTGCTTTCGACCTATCCTTGGGTCACCTTTGAGGGTCTCCCTTGAGACAGTAGGGTTCACGTTAGGCTGTAGTACCTAGGTTCCTTCAGTAGACTTTTAAACCACAACTTTAATACATGTTTCTGGACATTCCAATTCAATGTGCATTTTTGCCTTGTTTTGCTTTCTCTAGCTGTTGAGGAAATACGAAAAACATTGGTGCCTAATATTTTTGGCCTTGTGAACATCAGAACCTACTTAGGAGTCCAGATGCTTTTCCTGTTTCTGCTTGAAGAGAGTTGGACAGCTGGCGACGAGGCCTTGAGATCCTGGCTGGTAACCATTTGAGTTGTTGGTGGGGGTTGGGGTGGGTCAAGGCTGTGTGCCCCCTCCCCAAGATCAACCGGCTGGCAGGTCCCCTTCTGCCTCAGCAGTTCCTCCTGCACTCAGGTTTATCTTCTTCCTGGCCACTGGGGAAGGTTGGGTGCCTGCCCCTCCAGGGCCTGAGTTTGGCCCAACGTTCTCGCCGTGGCAACCCCTGACAAGAGGCCTCCCTGGTGGAACACAACATGGCTGCAGGGAGAGGAGAGACAGCTGCCCTTCGCCTTCAGTTCCATGGAGCTTCTGAGCCCAGAATACAACTGCCCCTGAAAATGGAGGAGCAAGATTCAGCCATGCATGACCTTTTGGGAGGAGGAATTCCTTGTTCCCTTCAGGCTGGGCCCATGCGGGACTTTGTGACAGGGGACGCCCCTCAGCAGGTGAAACAGGAGCCAGATGAGGGACTTCAGCATCACTGGGGAGCGGAGAGGCAGGCGTTTGCAAAACCAGCGCCGTACCCTCAGCCTGGATGGCGAAACTCAGCACTACATAAACCCCTGCCGTGGGACACCAGTTCTTTTCAGCCCTCATACGAAACGCCAGCCAATGTGAATCAGTGGCCTTCTGAAGGGTGGACAACCCCAATCCTGTCAGGCCTCAACAGAGAAACCCAACCGGCCTATAGCAGCCGGGAGCCCAGAGAGCGAAGGAACTATGGGCACGTGAAGGAAGAGGCTCTGAATGAAGACACCGTCAGCCTGGAGATCCGGCGCCAGCGGTTCAGGCACCATCGCTATCGGGAGACGGAAGGGCCCAGAGAGGTTTGCAGGCAGCTGCAGGAGCTTTGTCACCAGTGGCTAAAACCCGAGAGACACACCAAGGAGCAGATCGTAGAAATGTTGATTCTGGAGCAACTCCTGGCCATCTTGCCCCCAGAGATCCAGAGATGGGTTCGGGAGCACAGCCCAGAGACGTGTTCCCAGGCGGTGGCATTGTCTGAGGATTTCCTGATGAGGCAGCGAGAGACCCAGAGGAAAGAACAGCAGGTAGCAGGCGTGTGTTTTTTGTTCAGAGCGCTCCTGCCTGACTCTGAGTACCTAGAGGAGGTTGGGAGAAGGGGATAATGAAATGCTGCAAGAAATACAAACACCATCTACCTGGAGGGCTATTATTGTCATAAGGGAAAATGATCAGAAGATAGCAATGTAAGTAATGCCATGCAGGATTAGACAATTTGGTCTAGTGGTTAAGGAGCCCAACCCTTATCTGGGAATACCAGGTTTGATTCTGCTCCCCCTGATGAAAATTACCTGGGTGACCTTGGGCTAGTCCCAGCTCTCTTCTGAGCTCTCACAGTCCCACCCACCTCACAGGGTGTCTGTTGTGGGGAGAAGAACAGAAGGTTTGTCAGCCACTTTGAGTCCCCTTAAATGGGTGAGAAAAGCAGGGTAGAAGAGCCAACTCTTCTTCTTCAGTGTAGAACCAGCAACCAGCCTGCATGGCTTTAAGGAAGGGTTAGACAAATTTATGGATGACAGATGTATCCATGGCTACTAGAATGGATGCCTAAGTACATCTTTCAGGCCGTGGGGACAAGCAGGATGCTTCTAAGGTCATCTGCTGGGATTTGAGAGCAGGAGAAGGTTTGCCCTTGTCTCTGCTTGAGATGCCCATGGGCAATTGGTAGGCCACTGTGTGAGATGGGATGCTGTACTGGATGGGCTGTGGCCTGATCCAGCAGGGCTCCTCTTAGGTTCTTATGTCCCAAGGAAGCGTAAATGCAAAAAGGCCCTATATTTATTGATCTGTTAACTGCTGACATGCCCTTAGCAGGGGGCTGGACTAGATGACCTCTAAAGCTTCATCCAGACAGTCCCTACTTAATCCGCATTAAGAGAAGAGTCATTTGAGAAGAGTATTGCTATTTTTATTGTCATGATTACTTTCCAATTTGTTTTTTAACTGCTATTACACGGTTTATACGTTTTAGACTGTTGGGGAATGAGTGAGATTATATAACTGCATTGGGGACTACTTTTGAAGCCATTGAAGAAGACGACTGTCGAAACGCATTTGGCTTTTAGTTCCGTTTATCAGAATGGATATCGGACCACAAGTCTGAGATATATTTGACTCAGCCTTCAGAATATCTTACCTCTTATTTTGCTGACAAGTGGCTTTGTCATTATGTATTTGTTATTTCCCCATAATATTACTGTACACTGTTTTCTTTTGTTGTCAAGATTTATTCTATAGCATATTACTCTGATATTAGTAAATTTGAAGTTATACATGCAATATGGTCTGTTATACTCTATGAAGCTGATGGGTAGGAGAATAAGGTCTGACAGGGGGAAGTATTTCTTCACCCAGAGGGTCATCGGCTTATGGAATGTGCTGCCGGAAGAGGTGGTGACAGCTACCAGTCTGGATGGCTTTCAGGTAGGGTTAGACAAATTTATGGATGACAGATGTATCAATGGCTACTAGAACGAATGCCTAGGTGCATCCTTCAGGCTGGGGGGCGGGGGAACCAGGGTGCTTCTAAGGCCATTTGCTGGGACTCTAGAGCAGGAATAGGTTTGTCCTTGTCTCTGCTTGAGATGCCCGTGAGCATTTGGTGGGCCACTGTGTGCGACAGGATGCTGGACTTGATGGGCTGTGGCCTGATCCAGCAAGGCTTCTCTTATGTTCTTATATTTTTACCTTTTGGTGTTTAGGCTGTTTTCTTTATTGTTTCATCTTGAGAGGGCCTCTTTTTCTTTGATAAGTCTTGTGTGTTGCCTGTTTCCTATAGTTGATTTATTTGGTTTGGATTTTTGGTGTGCTGATAATCTGGAGTAAAGCACATCCAGATGCATTTTATTCCAGATTATCTCATGCTTTATTCTGAGTCATCCAAACAATGCAGATTAAGTAAGTGCTCTCCGGATGAAGCTTTAGTCCTTTTTCTAATTCTTCTCTGGTGGTGCGATCTAGTTTGCTTGTTGCTTTTTCCAGGTGCTGTGGACATTCGAGGAGGTGGTGGTGAATCCTTCCATGAGCCAGCAGGTACAATATCCTGCCATGGCGCAACAGATGCGTTATCCAACAGTGGCTTTGCCAGTCCAGTATCCGCCTTTGGCCCAGCCAGCCCAGTATCCAGCCATTGGGCAGCAAGCTCCCAACCCTCTGATCTTGGAACGATCACTTCCTGATGCTGGGAGAAAATTGATCTGCAGGGATCCTGTGCCGGAAGGCGGCAGGAACCTCAGGCCCTACGGTGAGGAATCATTTCAGAGGCGAATTGATTGGGGAAGAAGAACAGAAGGGTTTAAGAGGTGGAAATGGAGCATATGACTGGGTTGGCACTGCTGCTTCTAGTGGCGCAGTTCCCTTCTGATCTGGTTTAGGGGCTTGGTATGATGACATCAGGAATGTGTAGGAATATTCGAAGGTATTGGAAATTCAATAGCAATAATCCAAATTTCTGCATTCAAATTCAAATCGAATGTCCATGAGTTTGAATTTCAAGGTTCAAATGAATTTTGAATTTCGGATCTATTTGTTCAGATTATTGCAGATACGCATCTCTCCTGCATCTGTACCGCTCAATATGGGATGAAAACAGGTTGCATATGTGATAACTACAGGATGCATAGACATTCGTAAGTGCAAATTCGAATAGAAAATTCAAACGAATAGATTCAAATTTGCTTAATTCGAGTCAAACTTGGTTAAATTCGAATTTTAAAGATTTGAATCGAATTGAATTTTTGGCTATTCGATTCGAATCGAACTGAATCCTGAAAATTGCACTTGTGTACGCCTCTAGTGGCTGGTGCTCAGAGATGCAGCAGAAGGGCTGAGCACTGGTTTGTCCCTCATGCTTGATATTTATAATGTACACCTTATAAATATCACAACAGGGATGTGCACAAATATTAAAAATATCCAAAATTCGATCCAATTCGAACTTGGACATTTGAAGGCATATGTATCAGTACGCATCTTATTGAAGCCACCCTCCACCATCACCACAGTTCCTCATTTCTCCACTCATTTGCCTGCCTGGATACTTTGAGTTCCACACTTTGTGCTTCCAGTGTAAAAGAAGAAAGGGAAAGCATTGTTAATGCTTTTGCAGAACGTCCAGAATTCCTGAATCCAGAATTTCTTTAGAAAAGAGGCTGTTTCTGTACTCTTCTACTCTGTTCAGCATCTCTTTCAGTCACCTCACAAGTCAGGAAATCCTCAACTCCATCTACAACACTGACAGCCTTCTTCCCCATCCCACTTCTAGTTTGGTCTAGTGGTTAGGGAGCCGGACTCTTACCTGGGAATACTGGGTTCGATTCCGCCCTCCCCCATGAAGCCAGCTGGGTGACCTTGGGCTAGTCACAGCTCTCTTCTGAGCTCTCACAGCCCCACCTACCTCACAGGGTGTCTTGTTGTGGGGAGAAGCATAGAAAAGCTTTGTCAGCCTCTTTGAGTCCCCTTAAATGGGTGAGAGAAGTGGGATAGAAAAGCCAACACTTCTTCTTCTTCTTCTTCTTCTTCTTCTTCTTCTTCTTCTTCTTCTTCTTCTTCTTCTTCTTCTTCTTCTTCTTCTTCTTCTTCTTCTTCTTCTTCTTCTTCTTCTCCTCCTCCTCCTCTCTCTTTCTGGGAAGACATGTTTGTGTTCTCTGCCAGACGCTCCCGGAATGCACATTCTGTCCTGAACAAACTTCCAAAAGTGAACAGCCTCTTCCTTTCTGAAGTAACTGCCTACCTTCATACTCTGCAAATTAACCCCTACCTGCTCTGCTTCCATGTCAGACACAATCAGACACTGCCATGGTTTTAATATGTTTGTTATTGGTTTTAATGTCTTCATTTTATATGTTGTAACCCGCCCCGAGACCCTTGAGTATAGGGTGGGATAAAAATGCAAATAAATAAATATTCGTACTCATACGCATTTGTACGGATAAGTGCAGGACGAAAGTGGGATGCATGTGGAATAAAAACGGGTTGCGTACAGGTGTGTACAGATGCATACGGACACATTCAAACGTTGTCGACTTTTGTATCTTCAAATACAAATGGAAAATTCGCACAAATAGATTTGAATGTATTTGAATCGAATCGAATGTGAATACATTCAGATTTTAAACGTTGGAATCGATTTGAATCTTCGAATGTTCAATTTGAATCAAATCAAATGCTGAAAATTGCATTCGTGGACCCCCCCCCCCATTCCACATCACATCAAAGGGTGATTTCTAGCATGTGAGGAGCATCATGGGTGTCAAGAGAAACAGATCTTGTTTGAGAAGCTGCTGAATAGACAAGGTACCTGGAACTGGTATGGAGCAGAGTAAGGAAATATCTGACTTAGAGACAGTCTTTAAATTCCTAAATGAAGCTGATTTGTGGGACCCTCTGCGTTGCCTCTGGATCGGCTTTTTTAGAGGGTGGTAGCTTTTAACTGGTGCAATAGTTTATGTTTACATTCAGACACTGCCATATTTTTAAGATGTTTAATATGTTATTGGTTTTAATGTGTTCATTTTATATGTTGTAACCTGCCCTGAGACCCTTGGGTATAGGTTGGGATAAAAATGCGAACAGACAAATAAATAAGATGTTATCACAAAGCTGGCATGGTAGACAGGGAAGCTAATCCCCGTGTTTCCTCTTCCCCCTATTAAAAATTAACTGCGCAGGGCCTATCCAAGAGTTCCGGAGACCCCTGACAAATGCAGAACGGATGCGGAATCGGCGGATGAGAAACCGGAAGCAGCGGCTGGAGACCAGCATGCAGCTGGTGGAGTCGGCGTCAAGGGCGCCTTCCATGCTTTTGGACGCCATGCGGGGATTGCACAGGCAGGATCTGAAGGCCTTTGACAGGGCCCGGATCGAGGAGAGACAGCACAGGAAACAGGAGAGGCGGCAAGACCGGGCCACAGCCCAGTTGATGGTCAGTGCCATTCAGCGTTCCCACAGTGACCTTGGGGAATTCTTAGGGAAGCAGACGATTACCATGGCAGCGATTGCGGCAGTATTTACAAGCCAAAGGTCTTCCTCACAAGGAACGTACCATGGCGGCAGTAATTCACAGGGATCCAACAATCAACCTTGGGGCTCAACTGATCCTGCAACCACTCTACCACCTGGTCACCTCCCTACTGTGCCTTCAGAATCTGTGACAGCCCCTGTGATTCAAGGCCCAGGGCCACCTCTGACCACTGCTGGTGGTATATGCAACCCAGTCCCCGAACTACCAGACCCAGACGGACTCAGAGAGGACAAGGCTCCCGACTCCCCCATACCTTCCACTTCTGACACTGCTTCGCGTGCCCTTGACACAAGGCCAAATAGAGGAATGAAACGGAAGATGTGGGAATGATGGGTGTTGACTCTTTTTCTATTTTATTGAGGTGTCAATTTGAATTGTGACAGAAATTTCTCCACAGCATTTCCCTCCCCCATTTTAACAGGATTAGCCTCTTCAGCTATGCAAAAAGCATAAGCCCCATAGTGGCAGAGGGGGCTTATGTAGAAGCCGAAGCCCCCTCTCTAGTTATAAAGGACAAAAAAGTGAGCTTTGATCCAGATAATCTGGATTGCGTTCTGGGGACCCTTTTGTGTGGCTTTTGGGCAAATCACGTTTGATCTGCCCATCTGTAAAATGGGAATAACCAACCTACCTCACAAAATGGTTGAGAGGGGTTTTGGAAACAGAGAGTCACATAAATGCCTATTTCATTGAATTTGTTATGCATACTAGTCCTGGTATCCCTTTGATTCTAATAATTCTTAATAATTATTTATTATATTTATTATATTTTTTAAAAATACATCCCACTTGTCCACACTAGATGCCCACAGTTGCTGTCAGCAATCAAGCTGTGAAATTAGAACACTACACTATGTAATAACAATCCTTCAGACAGGATGCATAAAGAATGGCTTAGAGCCAAGGAGCAGAGGGAAACGCTGTACTATCTTTAACAGGATTTGTTTTGAGGGTAGTCACTGTTATACCCATTTTGCAGATGAGGAAAACTGAGGCTGAGCATCAGTTGTGGATTTTTCCTCTGTAACACTGATAATGTTTAAAAATATTATTTAAATAAGGCTTGGCGTCAGTATGTTGCAAAATATTACATTTGTTTTTCTTCAGTGGTGCAGACTATCCTGAAACAAGGAATGGTTCCTTTCCCTTTCTGGTCCGAACTTACCCAAGAAAACTCACTTCTTTTCTGAAATTTACTTTTCACAGGCCTGTGGGATGCATATTGGGTTGCTTTTAATATTTTGCAGCTTGTACCTTTAATAAGGATTACCATATGGAAAAGAGGTCAGGGCTCCTTCTCTAACATCCACCGGAATTCCCTTTTCTGGGGTGCTATTAAAGGTGAAGGAACCCTGCCCTCTTTTCCGCATGGTAATCCTATTTTTAACTGTCCTGTTGGCAGAGGAGCCAAATCAAATATGATCAAATCCCACTTTTTCCATCCTTGTTTTTAGAGCACTATGTAGCATCCTTCAAATGTGAGAATGAGTTAAGCCGGTACAAACAGCTCCTTGTTCCAGAACAGCCTCCATTGGTGCAGAGTGGGGCTTCTTTGGCACAGGAGGTAAAATTGGTGGGATGGGTCTAAAACCACCATGAGAAGCACCACCTTTTGATGCATGACAGAATCCAAGATAGCGTCCCTGGAGGTCCCCACCTCAGGCTTACCTTCCTTTGGTTATAATTCCCTCCATGTTTAAACAGGTAAGAAATGAATGGACCCAATGTCATCATGTAATCTGTTAACATTGGGTGTTTTTCCACTGTCACTAGAAGTACCCATTAAGTACCCATTAATGGGTACAAAAATGCCATTACATACCCATTAATGGGTACTTAATGGGTACTTTTAGTGACAGTGGAAAAACACCCATCATTTCCTGATGGCAGCAGTCCGCTTCAGGTCTAAGGAGGTCATTGTGACCTTAAGACCCTTATGCACCTAACTTTACAAGCAGACTGGTTTGTACTTCGAGGGGTGAACACTTTGGGTTGTTTCTTTTTTTAAAAAAGAAAGAAAAGTTATCTCCTTGAATCTAAAACAATAATGTGTCAGGGAGAAAATGTTTAGCTTAGCTTATTTATTTGTTTCTAATCACTTATATCCCATCCTTCACACCAAAGTTCCAGGCTGGGTCGCAGCACTCTAATAAAAGCATAAAATATCGATGGAACAGTATGAAACAGAATCAATGCTCCCTGATGTGCTGGCTTTCCACATGCAAGGTGGATTTGCTTTATTGCAGGAGAGTTTCAGGCACACACTTTCCCCCTATTCCAGACTGCAGTGTTAAGAGTCCCAGAGGACAATGTAGAATTTCAAGGTGGGAGCTGTGAGCAGCTGTTTGAAGTTCTTTCAGCGCTGGTCCTTATTCTGGATTATATCCTGGAATAGGGGCCTACCATTCACATGCTAGTGTGGACTACAGCAGGATATAATCCAGAATAAGGCCCAGTGGAGAAAGGGCCTTAGCTGTGAGTGTAGGGTTGTCATTTTTAAAATCCAGAGCAACTGGTTGCCACAGATGACAAAAGTGGAATGCTGTCTCCAAAAGGAAGAATGAAACTAGCTGGGCTCTACCAGACAGCTGTTTGCAGCCTCGTACTATAATTCCTTTTTCCTTTTCTTTTTTGTGTGGTCTCATTTACAAGGCTACTAAAACTGTTTACTTCAGTGTCTTTTAAGGAGCCCGTCAAATTGCAGCTATTAGTTGGCAATGGTGCTGTGATTATCTGTGGCAGGAATGGCGCAATTATGCCTTTCATCCATGGGTGAACGAAAATTTCCACAAGCCTCAGCCTCATACAGTGGTGAAGAATGATGGGAATTGTAGTTCAGATGCTCTGGTAGGCAAGGGGTGTGTGAGTGTAACTACAATTCTCCTCATTCCATGCGTGCCCCAGTAATTCAGAAATATCCAGAGACACCTGTTGGACACCCTTCCTCTGTGTGTCCTGTGAAAGCACTTGTGAAGTTGATTTTTAACGTTTGGTAACACCAGGATATTTTCCTAGGGTCAGGACCCTGGGGGATACATTTCAGTGACGTGCTATGGTGTACCATTAAAATACGTCCCCTGCTTGCTGTTACCTAAGTCAAAGCGGTTTTATTGATGACCCATGCTAAGCATGTCAGAATCGGCCTCTTCCTTTGCACAAAGCATTAATGTTTGAGACAATCTGCTTTTAAAATCTTTCGTTTTGTTGACAATGGCATTTGGATCTTGGTATATTGGAGCCTCCTGGAACATGTCATTCAGTTTTAATGCTTTTTAGAGAAATGCTATTTTTAAATGAACTCTTTATATTGATATATCTGCAAATAATGTATTTATTTGTAAATATATTTGAGCTTTAACTGGCAGGAAGAAATAAATAAACGGTATTGCAATGGGTACTTGAATATAAGATCAGATGCAATTCCAATTTGATAAGGCTTGACCCAAGTTAACCATTTGGGTCCTAAGAGCTCTGTTGCAAAAGAGGATATTTTCCAAATTCTGATTACTTTTTGTCCTGTTACCTGTATCTATCAGTCATTGATCACGAAAAGTGTATTATATCCTATAGGCCTTTGGGGTGGTGGATTCTGTGTCAGACATTTGACTATTCCTTCAGGAGACCTCAGAAGGCACATGGGGCTGACTGGTGATTTGCCCTTGGTCTTTAGAAACTGCTTTGTTTGGGATTGAATAAAAACATGGGCCCTTTCTGCACTTGGCCTTTTCCTGGAATATATCTTGGGATGGGGGTCTGTTGCCCACATGCTAATGCAGACTTTGGTAGACCTCACCTGGGGTCTGCCATAGCCTGCAGTAGTATCTGGACATCAGGTCTCTGTTTGGGGATTTATTCCAAAATAAGGCCAAGGCAGAAAGGGCCATGGTTTCCGATTGCCACATATTATGGAGATCAAATGTGAAATAATAATTGCTGTTCAGCTCCTTTAGCATGGCCTGACCATCAGAGATTTTCCAATGTGGCAGAGGCAAGAAAGATTGGAAACTAACTCTATTTTTACTGATACCCCATAACTTAAATACGGTATGGGAAACTTGTGGCCTTCCAGGTACTTGTCTCCAAATCTCAGGTGTCCTGGCATAGTCAATGAAAGCAAGACAAGGCATGATGGGACATGTAGGCCAGTAACATCTAGATTCCCCCAACTTCCTTACTCCTGATTTATAGAAACTTAAATTCCCATATGGCTCCAAATCTATACCAAGGCTCTTTTGCTGACCTGGGTTATTTGGCTTTTATTTTTCCTTTAAGAAAAAATAAATCATAACTGCAGTGAAAGAAACTAGGTGGTTTCAACAGGCTTTTAAATTAGAATTACTTGGCTTTTTTCTTCTTCTAAGTTCTGAACATATTCAATAAAATTTGTAAATTTTTTGTGTGGTTTTGCCTTTCCTATATCGTGTCTCTTCTTCATCTACCCCTCAAGGCCTTTTCATTGGCACTTTCAAAATGGCATTGGCTCAAAATACAAGTGGAATGTCCTCTCTAAACAGAGCAGGGGAAAAGTACCTACCTGGGTTGGGACTAAAATGTATTTTTCCTCCCGTTATGGGTGGTTTCGTTTCCTTGCGTGGCCGCTCCAATGACCTTTCCAGCCGGCAGAGGTGTGAATGGTTGCTGGCTGGACATTATCAGGTAAGTTTGGGACACATGACGTAATGGTTGGTGAACATCTGGGAAGACGGGGGCGCTTTTAGGCTGGAAGTGCCTCTTGCTAGTGCAGACGCATTTGTCCAGATGTTCACCTATTGTGAACTACAGGCTGAAGTGTGAATCGGCCTCTGATTTACCAGTGGGCCGGTTTAAAGAGCTAAACCACCATTTCAATACCAACCATTCTGGTCCAGATGTTGCCACCTCTGCATCTCTTCCGACCAAGGAAAATGCTTCAGTCTGATCCTCAAAGCTTATAAGCTTCAAAAATGGGCCATTAGAATATTTCCATTCTTCCCTATGCAGGCTCTGAAGATAATCTTTGAAGCCCTGATATTTATTTATTTATATTTCTATCCTACCTTATACCCAAAGGTCTCAGGGCAGGTAACAACCTTGAAAACAACAAATTAAAACCAATAATATACATAAAAACTTTCAGCATATTAAAATACTAAAAAGTAGCATCTGCCGTGGGGGTTGGGGGCAGGGAATATAATCACATCAGCCAAAGGCCAGGGCAAAGAGGTGCGATTTCACCGCCTTCCTGAATATATACCGTGAAGGGGCATGACGCACCTCAAGGCAGAGGAGGCGGCACTTTAGCCCCATTTACACACATTGGGCCTAAATTTAGGTGTGCTGTTGGACTCTGCGCTAACACTTGAAAGTGGAGGCCATGGCCAAGAGTGCCTATTCCCAACCAAGGCTGGTTCAATAGCTAAGGCCCCTTCTGGGGGTGTGACTGTGCATACACTATTGCTATGGTAATGATGCCGCTCTGCGCATGCGCAGCGGCATCAGGGGTCATCTGAAGTACTAGTGCGCTGCCATGGTACCTCAGATAACAGCTCACACTGTCAAAGGTATGAGTGCCAGGTAAGCTTTGGGTCAGGATTGGGGAGGATTAGCTTGCTTGTGGTGCACAATTTTGTGCACCACAGCTAGTTTGCAGTTAGTTGACATCTGAGCAGATGGGGCATTTGTAGGCTGTAAACACTTCCTGCAAGTGCAGATGCATCTGTCCAGATGTTAACTACCTGCAAACTAAGTGGCCAAGTACGAACTGGCCTCTAGATTATGGGTCCAGCAGAAAAGTGCCAGGAGTCAGCCATGACTTGGTGGTACCCAACAATTTATGGAGGGTGAGTAGCAGGTGTATCACTAGTACTATAATTCTATTATATTTTGCACTTTTATTTCTTTTAACTTCCTGAGACAGCACTGTCTCTCACTCATATGTTTTAAGACCAGGAATTCACAAACGTCACTGAGCCCAGTAATGTCGTCTTCATTTTCGCCATTTTGTTTGCCCTCTTCACTTTTACCGGCCATGCAAATCAGCAGAACACAACTCTTGGCTCGATTTTTTTTTTATTGCCAAATTAAGTGAAGTTAGAAATTACAGGAATTATTTAAGTCAGTTGCAATTTCTGCAAGTAACGTTAACAGCATTGTGCAAGTAATGTTAAGCCCCCAACTCAAGAAGAACAAAATTAAGAGTGAAAATGGAGTAAAAGTCTGGAAATTGAAACACAGACAACAATCTGCAAGGAGCTGCATACAATAGAAATGCCAA
Organism: Aspidoscelis marmoratus; assembly: GCA_014337955.1. Lineage (NCBI taxonomy): Eukaryota > Metazoa > Chordata > Lepidosauria > Squamata > Teiidae > Aspidoscelis > Aspidoscelis marmoratus. Next base: position 1,050,138 of record MTQE01000134.1, on the reverse strand, counting down.
ACACTAAGGCAAACTTCTTCAGATCCATCTGATGGCCCACTTCGTCCACAGTTTTGCATCATCTCAGGGCCTTTGCGCACTTAACTTACGAGTAAAGATGGGTAATTCTGGCATGCTGCATCCACAATTGTGTAGCCATTGCATTTTTAGAAATGGCTCCATACAGATCAGAGTTTCCTTCACGCATATAGGCTTGGAGCAGTGAAAACTATTCCACACTAGGGGAGCGCACAAATATTTGTAACATTCAAAATTCATATGAATTTGGCCGAATTCGGACATTCGTATTAGAATCGAATGTTGGCACATTTGAAGACTGAAATTTGAATGTGAATACAATGTTTTCATACATTTGTATGAGGCTTCGTATGGGATCTGTATGGGATTGAACATCTATATCACATTTGAATCCCACTACTTTTGAAGGGGATCTATTCGAACGAATATGAGCCAGTTTGGTCTAGTGCGGTGATGGCCAACCTATGACACGCGTGTCACAGGTGACACGCCAAGCCCTTTTGGGTGACACACCTGGTCACCCAGGCACCTGGATGTGTAGTGCTTGCTTGTTCTTGAAGTGTATGAAATACCAACTTTCAGTTGAAGATTTAGCAACAAAAGTCACTAATGTAAAGAATTATTTGTTTTTGCTTTTAATAAAATACATATATCAAAAATATAACTTTTTTACTAGAGGTGCAAATATCACAAAATTATGGGTATTTCTAGATGTGACACAGCACCCGAATTAAGCTAGGTTTTCTTGCAAATTTTGACACACCGAGCTCAAAAGGTTTGCCATCACTGGTCTAGTGGTTAAGGAGCTTACCTCGGAGTACTGGGTTCAATTCCACCCTCCCCCACGAAGCCAGCTGGGTGAACTTGGGCTAGTCACAGCTCTCTTCTGAGCTCTCACAGCCCCCACCTACCTCACAGGGTGTCTGTTCTGGGGAGAAGAATAGAAAAGCTTTGTCAGCTGCTTTGAGTCCCCTTAAATGGGTGAGAAAAGCGGGGTAGAAAAGCCAACTCTTCTTCTTCTTCCCTGGGCCTGTTTCAACTTTGCTCACTAGGATGGTATTATTATACCATTCCAGTCATGCAAAGATCAAGCACAGCCTCACCAGTACTTCAAATGCAGATGGCCCAGCCTGGTCTGATGGTCTGACCCAAGTGCTTTGGCGATGGCCATAGCAGCTACTGACTTGCACAGGGATGTTGCCATGGCGATCACAGTGTGGTGTGCATCATGACACACTTTATCACCTCCTCCCAGTTTTGCATCCAAATGTGGGTGCGAATGCTTCCAACTGGGAGTGTATTAGCTGCTCCCAGTCAAGCTGGAGGGATGTTTTAGGTCTTCTCAGCTACAGAGGATTGGGTCACTCAGGATATTCCCAGATGCTGCAGGACGGAGGCAGTGCCAGAGCGTGCAGAAGCATCCTGGAGCCTCCCAATCTGTGCTGCACAGGTAAGTGTGAACAGGCCCTCTGAGGGGCCCTAGTGCACAACTTTTTTAAAAAAAATAAACCACATTTTTGCCTTGATTTCCCTATTGGTCCAGTTTTATTCCCCTATCAAAAGCTTTGCACAGAATGTTTGCTAAGTGGCAGCCATTTTATGCATGGTTGCCTCTCTCTCCTCACACATTTTAATGGTGGTCCTTCCTTCTCACAGGAATGGTCCTTTCAACAGGTTCATACCAAGTAATCTTTACGAGTGTAACTAACATTTTTACTTTTTTTCAGTATGATCTTGGGTTCTATTTTGGAGGCTTGACTGATGTGTGTACCTGACCATTTTCTTTTTGTTTGGATTTTATATTCCAATGTATTTTATGCTATATATATTAACATAAGATGATTGTGTTTCCTAAGTTTGTTGAACAATTTGTCTTCTGTTTACTATCAGAAGAGCTGGTGACAGCAACCAGCCTAGATAGCTTTAAAAAACAGGTTAGACAAATTCATGGAGGACAGATGTATCAATGGCTACTAGAATTGATACCTCCAGAGGCCTGTTCACACTTGGCCTTTTTCTGGAGTATATCTCAGGATAGGGGTGTGTGGCCCACATGCTAATGCAGACTCTGGTAGGCCTCACCTGGGGCCTGCTTTAACTTGCACTATCATGTGGACAGCAGCCCTCTATTCCAGGATATATTCCAGAATAAAGCCAAGTGCGAATAGGCCCCAGGTTGGAGAGCAGCCCCTTAACCACTAGACCAGACTTTAAGGCAGGTTGGGAAGCAAATTATATATGCAAAGAGGTGGGGGATGTTCACAACAAATTGTAGTGTGGCAAAATAAAATAGATTCTCAATTGTATATTCAGACAACTGTTTGTAAGACTTTTTTGTGGGTCTTGGGATGACACTTTTTCTTAAAGGGTGACTGAAAAAAAGCACTGTCTGATTACATACCCATTGATAGTGTCTTACTCCAAATTAAAAGCCAGACAATGGATTCTCTGGTCTTCAGTGTTGATTTGTGGTGGAATAGGAACACTTCCATCCACGGGATACCGCCTCTCTTTTGAGCTGTTATTTTTTAATGTATGTAGATGTAGTCCTTATTTCTCAGGATCTAAGAAGCTGGTGTCCGTAATCCATTTGTTATCGTATGCAATAAAAATATGGAATCTGCACAACTTTATGACTTCTACACTTAAGCAGATCTAAATGACTAACCTGTCCTGCATTGATCCCCCCCCCCCAACATTGTGACGGCCCTTTGCAGTACTCAGATCATAATATTAGCATATTCCTGGTGACAACACAAAACTTGCACATAAATTAGGCAACACAAGTAATGTTAAAAAAAATAAACAAAGGCCTCCAAATATTAATATTTTAGTTAAATAACTCTCCCTTCCTCTCCAACCATTCATAACACATTGGATTTGTCAATGGCTGTTAATACTGGAAGTGAAACTAAGAACACTGTTGGATTTTCAAGTTTTTCCAAAATAGATGGTTGTCTTCAGCTGCAGAGGTCTGATGGAGAACATTTGCTCTGGGGTGGCCATAAGCTTCCAAACAGGGCCAGAAGGACTTTACTTTAGGCTTCCTGTAGAGAAAGAAAACATCATCGTTTCCATTTATAGCTGTATCTCACCCTGACATTCCAAGAAGGTTAAAAACACAAGAATGAAGCAATTGGATTTCACGCGTGGGGTCCCAACTTACCAACGAGCTGTTAACAGCACAAAAGGAGAAGATGCAAGCAATGGAAGTACAAAGCAAATTTATTGGTAAATGGCTGCCATCTATCAAGAAAGCACAATCTAATTCAAGCTATAGGATTGCTGACTCTTATTCTTTGCAACTCTTAAAGAACAAAATTCAAGCTCTATCTCCAGAGATAACTTGGGAGTAAAACACCGAATTCTCATCAATTGGAGCAAGAGGTTGTACTAGTTTTGTTATGACTGAGGTGTAGGCTATATGGTTAAGAAATGTTATGTTTGGATGATCGATGGTAAATCCAATGGTTGAAATGTTTAGATGTTAATTGTAATTGTAAGTTAAATTTTAAAATAAAACGGAAAAAAAAAAGAAAAAAAGAATGAGAATAATATGTTAAAAAGGATACAAAAAGATGTTATCGAACATAGAAAGATAGTGAGGAGAGCAGGGGCACTTAGCAAATACAGAGTTTCTGTCACAGAGCTGTCCTAATTGCATAGCGGAAGCCTAAATTTAGGGGTGTGCACGAATATTCGAAGGTATTCAAAATTCGATAGAATCTGTCCAAATTTTGACATTCAAATTCGGATCAAATGTCCATTAACTTGAATTTAAAGATTCAAACGAATTTCAAATTTCGGAACTATTTGTTTGAATTATTTAGACATGTGTATGCGTACGGGTTTGTACATGATGCGTACTTGCAGATAGGCATCTTTCCCGCGTCCGTACACATTTATACAGATCCCTAAGGGACGAAAACGGGTTGAGTACAGGATAACTACGGGATGCACACGGACATGTACGGATGCGTACAGGTGCATACGGGATGCGTAACGATGTGTATGGGCACATACGAATGTTGCTGACATTGGTAAATGCAAATTTGAATTGAAAACTCAAACGAATAGATTCAAATTTGCTTAACTGGAATTGAATTTGGTTAAATCTGAATTTTAGAGATTCGAATTAAATCAAATTTTGAGATACTCGATTCGAATCAAATTGAATCCCGAAAATTGAATCTGTGCATACCCCTAGAGGAGAGCAATGGAAGGAGATGAACCCTACCAGCAATCTTTGTCAGAGCTCATCATTCCCTTGCTTTTATAGAGCCCAGGGCTTGTGAGATTCAAATGAATACAAATGTTTCCGGACATTTGTACGAATAGTTTGGACTATAGGTTAAGCTGGGGAAATGTATCAGATAAATACCCTGTTTCCCCGAAAATAAAACCTAACCTGAAAATAAGCCCTAGCATAATTTTTCAGGATGCTTGAAAGATAAGTCCTATATAAGTGTTATGTAAAACATCCCCTGAAAATAAGCCCTAGCACATCTTTAGGAGCAAAAAAATAATATAAGACCCTGTCTTATTTTCGGGGAAACATGGTATCTGTTCATATGAGCTACATATCTATTTGTATGCATATCTATATGCATCTGTTTGTATCAGATAAGTGTTTGTACGAGTAGGTACAAATAGATTTGTATCAAATACAATTTTACCACATTTGAATGCAATCTATTTGTACGAATACGGATTTTCGTCCACATCCCTAATTAGGACTGTTACATTCTCTCACTTTTTTTTAAAGAACCGAGGTTGCTTTTGGACCCAGCTCCCTTTTATTTCAATGCCATACTGACCCACTTCCACCTGTTCCTTTGATTTTGGTTTCCATGATTCCTGGTCTGTCAGTCCCAGGTTTGAGGGAAAAATTCTCTTCTTCTGAACTGTCCAGCACTGTGACTTCAGGCTGCTTTAGCTCAAGGCCCCTCTGCTGAGGATTCCCCTCTGGATGTTCAGTTGTCCCACTGCCACCTAAAACAAAACAAGAAAACGGGGGAAAAAATCAGGAGGGCCCAAGTTGTAAGTTGCTTTAGTATGTTTTTCCTGGAGTCTGCAAGGTTTGAGGGCTGTGGGAGGAAAGATAAGTTATGTGTGGGAAATCTTTCATCAAAATGACAAGAGGTGTCATGGATGTGGTCTTCCTTGGGGATATATAGCTAAATGTTTTTTATAGACACTGGTTAGCCTCCTCATTATGAAGTGTAAAAGCTGGACTAGAAGAAGAAGAGTTGGCTTTTACAGCCCATTTTTCTCACCCTTAAGGAAACTCAGTGGCTGACAAACCTTTTGTTCTTCTCCCCACAACAGACCCCCTCTGAGAGCTCAGAAAGAGACTTTCGACTAGCCCAAGGCCACCCATCTGGCTTCATGGAGGAGTGTGGAATCAAACTGGGAGACTCTCCAATAGGAGTCTGACACTCTAACAAGCAGACCAGATTGGCTCACTTTTCATATTGGGGCTTGTTCTGGAAATCCTGGACCAAGAGCCCAGTGTCTGCACACTAGTGTGGCAGCACCTTTTCTCCACAATCACCCTTTCTCCGCACTGGATGAAGCTGGGCTGGGCAAGGGCGCCTGAAATGGCACCCTAATCCAGTATAATTGTAGACTTCAGCATTGGGGTCTACAACTGGCTCAGGACATGAGGATGACATGCACCTCATGGTCCCATACACCAAGGGATCCATTTTGATGGCACTTCAGAAAGCACCATCAGAAGCTGTTCAACCCCAAAGATAACCAGGATGGAAACTGTGAAGGCCAGGAACTTTTGTTCCTCAGCACTGTCCCCGAGGGCTCTCTGGAGGCAGCAGCTGAGACAGCAGGGAGAGAGTACAGAAGGGTCCAGTAATCTCAAAGATCTATTCCAACTATGAGATTCTATGGCAATGATCTCAAATACTGTATAGTCCTCCAGCTGTTCCTGAACTACAGTGTTCCACTACCTGCTTTCCATCCTAGCCTGGAATGCTAATAGCGGGGAGTACTGGGACATGTAGTTTAGGTGTATTTTCAGGCCTGCACTTTGAGACCCCTGTTCTATGGGAAGACAGCAGTTTCTGAGTAACAGGGGTTTCCTTTCCTCCCGCCTCACCTCAACAAGCAGAAAACACCAGTCATGCATATAAGCCTTACCTTGGAGATCTGGATGGGACCAAGAGGGGGAATCATTGGCCCCTCTCCTGTCCTGAGGGGAAATGAAGTCTGTGGGTGAGTCTAGGCCTTCTCCTTCTCCCTCACACAGCTCCTGGGATGGATCCATTACTCTTTCACGTTCACAGCTACTTCGGTGGTGGTTCTGCCTTTCCTTTAAGCCCAGAGGACCCGGTACCCAGGACTTTGCTGACGATTCCACACGGGAGATCGTTTTCAGTGTGGAACCCAAATATTCTTTTCAGGAGGTGCAAGAAAGACAGAGAGCAGGAGGAGAAGGAGAAGGAGTTAGCAGAACAACTGGTAAAATGGAACAAGTGGTGCCATGGGAACTGATTATTATGCTTCACACATCAAATCATACTTTGATCCACAGCAGGTCAGAGAAATGCATTTAGCATGGTGAAAGGCAAAGGCAGGGCCAAAACCAGGCCAATAATAGCAACGGACACGCTTGGGGAAGAGGGGACTACAGCAGAGGAAACCATGTCTTCTCATTAGGTCAGGAGAAACTGAGGAGAATGCCCATAAAGCATCGTTCCCTCCCCAAAAGCCCCCACTTGTGTTCCCATTTTGCTAAATAATGTGGCGTATTTCTAAATCCAGCAGTGAGACTTCTTTTGATCCAAATATAGATAATCTGCGTTTTGGGACCTTTAATCCTCAGAAACTGCAGATTCTTTTAAAACTTTGGGAACAGTGAGCGCTCAAAATGGTCTCAGAGCTCATTATAATCTGTTTGGGAATGCACCCCAAATTTACATAAGAATCTAAGAGGACCCCTGCTGGATCAGGCCACAGCCCGTCCAGTCCAGAATCCTATCACACACAGTGGTTCACCAATTGTAGGCTTCTCAAGAAGACAAAGGCAAAACGTTTACCTGCTCTAGAATCTCTGCAAATGGGCTTTAGAAGTCTCCTGCCTGTCTCTCCAACCTGTAGGTGTTACCTAGACAACCATTTTCATAGCCATTGATACACCTATCCTCCATGAATTAACCTAATCCTTTCTTAAAGCTATCTAGGCTGGTTGCTGTCACCACCTCTTCCAGCAGCAAATTCCATTTCAGATTTGTGATCACCAAGACATCCATTGAGAAATACTAACTTATGATACCTTTATAAATTGAACAGCTAGCCCAAAGTAGCAGCACTTTATTGTACAATTTACTCTGCAACATATACTTCACTTTTGTTTTATTACCTCCTAGGTTTGCTTTTTTGGAGGAAGAAGAAGATCCCACTTTCTGCCCTGCTTTTCTCGCCCATTTAAGGGGACCCAAAGCAACTGGCAAACCTGTTCTTCTCCCTACAACAGAACACCCTGTGAGGTGGGTGGGGCTGTGAGAGCTCAGAAGAGAGCCGTGACGTGCCCAAGGTCACCCAGCTGGCTTCCTGGGGGAGGGCGGAATCAAACCCGTATTCCCAGATAAGAGTCCCGCTCCCTAACCACTAGACCAAACTGGACAAATGGTGAAAAGATATATAGGCCATGGGGACCTCGTTTTCAGCACTTAAACTATTCAGCCACCTCTTTCTGATATTTCAGTAAGCATGGGTAATACATACATACATACATGCATACATATTGTGTCTCTCTCATCCCTCCCCAATTTCCCCTTCTTTCTTTCTCTGCCAAATTATGCCCTCTTCTTGTACTTACCTGCACAGTCCCAGAACAGGGTGGGATGCACTGCTCTAGGATTAGCAACCTGTTCCAGGCTGGGAAGGGCTGCCCACATTGAGATGGCCTCTTTGGAGTTTCAAGGAACCCATTTCTGTGGCAAATCCAGTTGCGTTGCTAAACTGGTACTTCTGCACATGGCCCACTGTTCCAGGACAAGCAGGGAGCGGGCCAGTAAACCGGACAAGGGTGACATTTTGGGTGCTCTAGTCTGGTTCAAGCTACATCCTGTGTAGACAGAGTATGCTCCTGGTGGGGGAGGCCTTCCCTGCAGGGGAAGTCAGTACACCCTTTATTGGCATGGGACAGTGTCCCATGCAGAAAAGGACAGAGATGTGTCCGTTTTTGCTATGGTAAGAGTAACTGGGTGCTACCAGGCAAAATTTAAAAATACTGAGGTACTCTTTGGAAGCTGAATTCTGAGCCCACCATGTACAATGAAACAGCAATATATTATAAGCAATGCAAATACTGACAATATGTCAAGGTTGAGGCCCTCCTAAATTGGCTTGGGGTATTTTCACTTTGAGGCCTGCTATAGTCAGTACCAACATGTGGATGGCAGGTCCCTATTCCAGGATACAATCCAAAATAAGGCCTGGTGCAGAAAACGCCTAAGAAAAGTCTGCTGGTCCAGATGAACCACTAATTTGATCTAGAAAGGCCTTTTTATTTACTTTTCCTCCCCACCTGGGTGGATTTCCTCCTGGTGTTGAGGAAAAGAGGAATTGTCATATAGGCTTTCCCCATTGTCAAAATACTTGTACGCGTTATCCCCCATGTGGATTCTCTGGTGCTTGGTCAGGTATGGCCTCCAACGGAAGCTCTCCCCACACTGGAGACATTTGTAAGGCTTTTCCCCCGTGTGGATCCTTAGGTGCTCCGTGAGTGTTGAACGGCGGTTGAAGCTCCTTCCGCATTTGGGGCACTCGTAGGGCTTCTCTCCCGTGTGGATGCGCAGGTGTGCATTGAGGTGGGTGCTCTGGAAGAACCGTTTCCCACAGGCGAGGCATTCAAATGGCTTCTCCCCAGTGTGGGTCCGGTGGTGCTTTACCAGTTCAAACTTATACTGGAAGGCCTTTCCACACTCGTGGCACACGTGTTTCTTTTCTACCTGAATTATTTTGATTTGACTGACGTCAGTCACGTCGTTCTCCTCATGGGAAGGTTCTACTTCACTCTTTATAGATCTTTCCAACAAATGACTGCCTGGGTTTTGATTGGTCTCAGCAGTCTCTGTGTTAACCAGTTTCCCATCATGCTGTTCTGCCAATTCACAAGCTGGGTCCTGAAGATTCTCCTCAGAGATTCTGCTCCCAACTGTGCCAGCTGCAAGGAAAAGCAAGCGTCAGAGGGCAAAATAGAATACTGTGCAATGACCCCTGAATAGATGCCAAGGTAGACTGGTATAGTGCGAAGCCTAGAGTCCTTGTGGGGCCACCTCTTCCATGCTCCAGTGAGGAACAGAGTCCATACCCCTCTAGAACAATGCATCCACATTGGATGGAGTGTACCACAGTTTAAGTGGCACAAAATAGCTGCCGAGACCAAGGTCTACTGCTGTCCTACTCAGGGAGACACGAGGAAGGGAACACACCTCCCTGTTCTAGTTTAGCAGGGAGAACCATTTCATCAGAACACCATAATGTACCACCAAAATGGGATCCCCTGGGGCTCCAAGGCCAGAAACGTTAGTTCCTGACTATTGGAGCACTTCCAGCAGGTTCTGAAGCTTATACAAGCTTTGGAGAAACAAGAGTGTAACATGGATGGCCTTATAACAGGGCAGCTGGACCTGGAATTGTTCTAGTAGAAACAGTTCCAGCTAGAGTGGCCATGGCACTTTAAATGTGGAAACGCTTTCAGCTCCAAAATTTTACAGGCATTCCTTTGTAACTACAGCGTGTGTGTGGGTGTCTGTCTGTCTGTCTGTAAGCTAGTTTTGAAAAGGCAAGAGAGCATTCTGGGGTCAGAACAAAACAACCCTTAAAATAAGGGCTTGTTCCACATTCAGAACCAACCCCCCATGCAATTTTATGGTATTCCATTCTTGCATGCTTCCTCACGTCAAAGATTCTTTAAAATGGCTGCCTCAGCTGTGGCAACAAAGGTGATTTAAATTTGAAAGTTGCTACTTGGATTACTTCGGCCACAGGATTGGCTGATGGGGGAGGATTAACAAAAAAATAAATAAAAATTTAAAATCTCCCCATGGGCCAAACATTTTGTGAGCTAGGTACAAGGCACCTCTCTGAGGAGAAAGACTGGATATAAATATGGGGAAATTTGAAAGAAATGACACTTATGTATTGAGCTAGAACCGTTTCTTCTCCCTCTGTCCTGAACAGCAAAAACATAAAAATCACAAAATCATAATAAGTTCAGCTGCTCAATGAACAGGGCATCTCTTGCAGTATGGTGCTTATTTTGTTCCTTTCCAACGCTGCAGTAGAGGATTGGCAACTCAGAAAGGCAGCACGGACTCAACAAAAAAACACCTGACTGATGATCCTCCTGCAGCATAAATGTGTGATTCTGCATTAATTTAATCTGCCCAAGGAGGAAACGTGAAACTATTCTCCTGGATTATGGATCACAGAAGAAACAGAAAAGAATAAGGCTATCATTGGTCTTCAGCGATACAACTCTTGATCAGAGACGTTTTCGCACGGGGCTGAACGGAACGCGGAAAAGACAGCTGTGGACACGTCATCCGCATTGCCCGCGCGCGGCTTGCGTTCCGACGTGTCCGCAGCTGTCTTTTCCGCGTTCGAAATGTAGAGCACTTTGAAGTGCTCTACATGCGTTCCAACGCGGACGAGCCGCCCGCAGCCGTTCGGGAGGAGAAGCGTTCGCGCCTGCTTCTGTCTCCCGAACGGCTGCGGGCTCGCCTCCGACGCCGCGCGGCTTTGACAATCAGCTGTTTGACAAACAGCTGATTGTCGATCTGCCTCCGCGGCTGTCTGCGCGCCCCTTGCCGGCATTTGCCGGCTAAGCCAGCTTCGGGCGCTTTGAGCATTCGCACCCAGACGCTCCGGAACGCGTTTACACGCATTCTGGCGCGTCTGTGTGTGAAAGGGGAAAGCGCCCGAAGCTGCCTTAAGCTTTCCGCCTGAACGCGTTCCGTTTCGAACGCGATGCAGTGCGGAAATGCCTCAGCTCTTCTCAGTGGAGATCTCTGATTGGCTACTGTAAGAATAGACAGCTGAACCAGAGGCCTTTTTGCACTTACGCTGGTAGTGAATAATTAGGAAACTTCTGGGGAAGGGCATCAGCACTTGGAGGAGGCTGCTACAGCCTCCAAGTGCCCCCTGCCTGCCCAGAAGTTCAATAATGATTCACTAGAAGGTCAATAATGATTCATTTTACTAACCGTACCCAGGGACTTAGAAGAAGAAGAAGAGCTGGCTTTTCTCTTCTGCTTTTCTCACCCATTTAAGGGGATTCAAAGTGGCTGACAAAGCTTTTCTATTCTTCTCCCCACAACAGAACACCCTGTGAGGTTAGGTGGGGCTGTGAAAGCTCAGAAGAGAGCTGTGACTAGCCCAAGGTCACCCAGCTGGCTTCATGGGCGAAGGCGGAATCGAACCTGGTATTCCCAGATAAGAGTCTGGCTCCCTAACCACTGGACCAGTGGTCGGCAAACTCATTAGTCAAAAGAACCAAATATCAACAGAACAATGACTGAAATTTCTTTTGAGAGCCAGATTTTTTATACTTAAACTATATACGTAGGTACATTGTTATTAACTTAATTAGGGTACTCCTAAGCTGGAAGAGCCACACTCAAGGGGCCAAAGAGCCACATGTGGCTCCCGAGCCGTGGTTTGCCCACCCCTGCACTAGACCAAACTGGCTCAAAGTGTCCAGTGGTGAGCAACTGCACCTCTTCCAATGCTCCTGGGTCGTCTGAGGTGCCACGCAAGCATGCTGGCACCTTGAAAAACCATAGATGCGACTACAACCGTGTATGCGCAGAGCATCAGTGTTGTCATAGTGACCGTGCCGACACACGCACAGTTACGGAGGGCACTGCAACCAGAATGGTGGTGGCCTGAAGAGGGCTGGCCCCGGGATTGGTCACAGGTAAATTACCTAGGGCTTGCAAGTGTGAGCACTAGTTAACACTGGGTGATTACGCTCCTTTCTCATCCAGCAGACCGGAAGGGAAACGTGAAATTGCCCCTGCTCTGTTCTCTTCAGTCTGTTTCAGGAAGGCTAACATTAGAATCTTTATATTCATTACAAACTAGAAGAGATTCCCTTAGGGGTCTGCAAAATGCTGTTCTGGATATGCACCTTCATTATGCAGGCCAATACATTACCTTAGCATTATTTGCCCTTTCTGAAGCTGGGACGGGCTGAAGCCACAGCAAGCTGTGCAACTGTGAGCAGCTACATGATGACATCATCACATGACAGGATATGATGCTGCTTGGGCCTGGCCACGCCTACTCTGGCCCCAAGAAGATCGAGGGGAGTAAGAAGCACCAGATACGCCCAAGTCAAGAGAACCAGTGAAGGTGCATTAGCACATCTTAACATGACCTTTGCAATGAGGGTGTTTGGTTCTTTCATATTGTTCAGAACAGCATTCTGCGTACCAACAAAAAGGAGTGTATTTTTGTCCATCTTCTTCCTTGAAGTAATTTGGTCCTGAATCAGCCCCAGCCAGAAGTCATTCAGATTCCAACCTGAATCAGATCCAGTCAGAAGTCATTTTGGACTCCAACTCCCATAAGCTCTAGAGTAGTTGTTTAAACTCTAACTCCCAACAGCCTTAGCTGGCATTCATCTTGGATTTCAATTCCCATCAGCCCAACCAGCTGGCATTCATCTTGGATTTCAATTCCCATCAGCCCAACCAGCATGGAGTTGGAAGTTCAACAATGCCTTTGCCTGGCTAGCTATTCCTGCTATGCTTTGCATCTTTTGAGTCCTAGATTTCAGGAACCGCCACATACAACTTATAGCAGATACTTTCTTGAAGGAAACGCACCTTTCTGTGTGAGGCATACGTTAGGGGTGTGCAAGAATGCAATTTTCAGGATTCAGTTTGATTCAAATTGAATATCCGAAGATTTGAATTGATTTGAATGTTTAAAATTCGAACTTATTCACATTTGATTCAATTACATTCAAATCTATTCGTACGAATTTTCTATTCGTATTTGAAGATATGAATGTCGACAACATTCAAATGTGTCTGTTAACGCATCTGTAAGCACCCATATACATTTGTACGGATCCCGTATGTATCTGTACAAACACGTATGGATACAAATGTGATTGGATACGTATGTAATGCGTATGTATCCATACACAAACAAATGTCTGAATTATTCAAAAGATTCAAATGATTGGAAATTCGTTCAAATGTTTAACTTCAAATGTATAGACATGCGATTTGAATTCGAATGTCCGGATTTGAATGAATTCGATCAAATTTTGAATGTTCTGAATATTCATGCACATCCCTAACATACATACAATATCTACCCCTGACAGACTGTATTTTATTTACAGTACAAGCATCTTCCTTTATAGAAAAAAATAGCTGCTTCTTTAATAGTGCACACTATTAAAGTCAGTTCACCTCATTGCTGATTAAGTACTGCAGCTGTGAGGATAACATTCATGTGAAAAATAAACTTTCTCACTTGCATGGATTCCGTGCGGATCAGGAAGGGGCCTGTTTTCAAACATGGCTTCTCCATTGTCAAGCCCTTTGCAGGCCATATTGCCCAAGTGGACTCTCTGATGTTTTGTAAGGTACGGCCGCCAGCGGAAGCTCTCCCCACATTGGAGACATTTGTAAGGCTTTTCTCCTGTGTGGATCCTCAGGTGCTCTGTGAGCGTCGATCGGCGGTTGAAGCTCCTCCCACACTTGGGACACTCGTAGGGTTTCTCCCCTGTGTGAATCCGCCGATGCGCGCTGAGGTGGGAGCTCTGGATGAACCGTTTCCCGCAGGCGAGGCATTCATAAGGCTTCTCCCCCGTGTGAGTTCTCCAGTGTAGCAAAAACTCAGATTTGCAGTGGAACCACCTGTCACACTCAGGACACATCAGTTTCTTCCGCCCCACATGAAACATGCTCCGCTTCGAACTGGCTGCCCTCACGTGCCTGGTAGGTTCTCTCCACAGAGTCCCGGGCTGCTCCTCCCATTGCCTCTGCAAGCCGCACCGAGTTTCTGAGTTCAACAGGGTGCCCCCCGGGGATGACCCCAAAAAAGTCCACGGAGGTTCCACTCGATCTGAGATTACGGGCTCCAGGATCTCCTCTTTGATCTCCTTCACAATCACCTCACTCATTGGGGCAGAGGGAGAATCCAAGGAAATAGCATTCCCTGCATATAGGTGAACAAAAAAGAATGTAAGGCAGCTTCCAGATTGGCGGATTAAATCCGCTGCTATTAAAAACTATGCAGCTTACCTGCTGCAAAGCAATGACGTTTTGTCCCCACTCCTGACGGAAGTCCGCAGCTTTCTCTTTGGCGGCTGCGAGACTTCCGTGGTGATGAGGCGTGCATCACATGGGAAGGGGTAGCCAATGAGCTCAGCTCACATACAGTGTTCTCACAGTCCTGTCCGGATTGGTGGGAACATTCGAATTTACCTTATATTGCGGTGCAAGTGTTGACTGTTCCGCAGTAAGGTACATTCAAAGTAGCGGCGGCTAATGTGCTACCGCTACTCAGGATTGGGTGTCCAATGTGACGCCCACGCCTCAGCTGGACACACCCTATGAGGCCAGAAGGTAGGTCCCTTCAAGACTCTTGGCAGCGCACCATTCTGTTGTTTCCATACATCAAGTATGACAGAAAAATCCAAATACTGTACTACTTGCAGAGTTATGATGCAATTATTGGCTTTAGAGGAGGAGGAGGAGGAGGAGGAGAAAAAGAAGAAGAAGAAGAAGAAGAAGAAGAAGAAGAAGAAGAAGAAGAGTTGGCTTTTCTACCCTGCTTTTCTCACCCATTTTTAAGGGGACTCAAAGCGGCTGACAAAGCTTCTGTTCTTCTCCTCACAACAGTACACCCTGTGAGGTAGGTGGGGCTGTGAGAGCTCAGAAGAGAGCTACGACTAGCCCAGGGTCACCCAGCTGACTTTCGTGGGGGAGAGTGGACTCAAACCCGGTATTCCCAGATAAGAGTCCAGCTCCATAACCACTAGACCAAAGTGGCTCATGTAACAAAAAGAGAAACTCACAAGTGCCTCAGAGACATTACTGCGAGGCTCTTGTGTTCTCAACCCACCTCTAATCCACCTTCTCAACACTAGAATGTTCTTGAGGGGGCTTGAATGACTCTACGGCTGTGATAAGACACAGCAAAAGAAAAACATCACTGAGGTATTCCTGAGAAGGCTTAAAGAAGGCTTTCAGGAGGCATCGTTCCCATATTCAGTCTGTCTCTCCCCCGCCCTGGACATCCTCTGCTAGGAAAGGTCATTTAGAGAAGGGTTGGGAACATGAGGGACACACACTGTTTCTCCGAGGTTATGTTCTCTGTTATGTTCAAAGACACCCTAAGCTGCCTCAAAAGGCCTTTTTCTACTTGGTGTGAACACCACCAAGGTTACACTTTGCCTCTTTCCAGCAACCTCTGACAAACCGCCAACTGCGGACCTGCTTGCACTTGGCTTTATTCTGGAATAGGGGCCTTCTGTCCACATGCTAGTGCAGGCTACAGCAGGCCCAAAGGGAGGCCTGCCAGTGTCTGCATTACCATGTGGACAACATGCTATCCTGAGATATATTCCAGAATAAGACCAAGCGCAAACAGGCCGCGTGTATAGATTATTCCTGGCCAACCACCATCCGAAGTTAAAGAGAACTCATCCTCAAAAGAAGCACCTGTACTGAATCTCCAAAAGAGTTACTACTTATAAAAGATGTCCTTCTTATTACTGGATAGAGGGCACAGGGGAGCCATGTGTGCCTTGTTTCTTTCCTATCTTTGCCTCAGGTGTGATCAGTTTGTCACTGTGCCAGTTTAGAGTTTGTGGCTATGACACTGTTTGTGAACACTGGGTGTGTGTAGGTTTCTGTGGTACCAGATAACAAACCACCACATCAAAGTGCCTTTCTGTGCCTTTCTTTTTGTTTTAGTTAGGTATCTATGAATCTGGCTGATTCCTAGCAGTTGCACAGACCCCTCCATGAAGGTGGATTCCGAAGTGGCTCGGCATGACCTTCTTTCATGGAGCACCCCGACACTGAACTTGTGACCCTCTGCTTCCCATACTGTTGCACTACCCCTAGAACATACGAATGTAAGAGGAAAAAGTAGGCCACAAGCCACATAGTTCAGCATCCTCTCTCACACAGTGGCCCTCCAATTGCTTCTGGGCATTCGCAAGTAGAAGATGAAGGCAAAACCTTCACCTGGGGGCTTTCTGCACTTGGTCTTATTCTGGAATATATCTTGGGATAGGGGTCTGTTGTCCACATGCTAATGCAGGCTATGGTAGGCCTCACATGGTGCCTGCCATAGCCTGCATGATCATGAAGACAGCAGAGGCCTTTTCGCACTACAGCCAAATGGCTGTAGTGCAGTAAGGCTAGGAATGGCAGGTAGGAATGTGGGCACGTCTTTCTACCAGTCTACATCTGGAAGGGGAATCCGTCCCTGCGTGGCCTAGCCCGAAAAGGCTGGTGTGGGGGCGGGACACCCCTCCCAAGCCTGCCCCCATTGGGTTGAATTCAACCCAGGGATGGGCAGGCCTGTCACGTTTCTTCCCCGGTTCCACACCGGCCACTTCAGAACCCGGCAAGCACGAGGTAAGTGTCTCGTGTGTGCACGGCCCCATGTAGGCCCAAGCCCAGGGGGGTGGATGCCTGGGGGGTGGGTTCCTGTGGGCCCTAGGGAGCCCAATCCAGTCCCCTAGAGCCTGCGGGAACCGGAGAAGGAACGCAACGGGCCTGCCAACGGGGGCAGCTGGAAGCAGAGCCCGCAGCTGTCAGGGAGGGAGTGTGCAAATGCTCTCCCTCCCTGGAAGACGCTGGGCCGGGTGTACAGCACGATTTTGTGTTCTACGCCCAGAACGCGTGTAGGGCGCCCCAGCAGAGCTAATGCTCTCTCCCAGGGCATCCTACACGCGTTCCGGAGGCCCTCTCATGAAAAGGCCTCAGGCCTCTATTATGAGATATAATCCAGAATAAAGCTAAGTGCCGAAAATGCTCTCAGCTCCCTGCAAATGGCCTTTAGAGGCCTCCTGCCTACATCTCCAACCTGGAGGTGGTACTTAGGCATCCATTTTAGTACCCATTGATAGGCAAATTCATGGAGGATGGGGGTAACACTTTTAAGTTATCCAGGCTGGTTGCTGTCACCACCTCCTTGGGTAGCAAATTCTATCAACTGATGACTCTCTGAGTGAAAAAACAAACAAAAAACTTTCCCTTGCCTGTTCTAACTCTCCCGCTCATCAGTTTCATTGGGTGCCCCCTGGTTCCAGTGCTGCTGTGCGATAGAGAAAAGAATTTTTCCTTATTCACCTTTTCCGCACCACGCGTAATTTTATAAACTTTAATCTGGCCACCCTTTAAACGCCACTTCTCAAGGCTGAAGAGGGCTAGATGTTGCGGCCTGATTCATAAAGAAGATGTCCCATAACCTTCATCATTCCGGTTGCCTTTTTCTGCAACCTCAGCTACAGCCGTTTCCTCTGTGCCTCATTCCATGCCAAGCCTCTCCTCAGCTTTTAACTAAGAAGGAACCTGCTCAGCCTGCAAATGAATAAATTCCATTTCCCCTGATTTGCATAATCTCAGGATGAAGATCCCCCAGGGCAGCCTTTACATTTCAACGGGACCTCCTTTTCACCCCTTTACCCCACATTTGGTATGTCTACAGTTGCTAAAGCTGCCTTTGTGTATGTATTCAAAGAGCAAGGCTTTGTTCTTTCCTGTAGTCTTGTGGGCCTTTAAATGAGGAGTCTAAACTTGCCTAGGGAGACTCATTTTGAATTCTCAAAGGACAGTTAGACAACCATTGTACTTTTCTCTGAGAATAGTTAGACTAGCATTGTATTCCCCCCCCCCCCC
>MTQE01000134.1:983719-996029 GCA_014337955.1 Aspidoscelis marmoratus | reverse complement strand
GCGGACGCACCTACCCGAAGTGTGCTAAATAGACCCCGCAAATGCGGACGTGCCGCTGAAAACCTCTTTCAAAACGGTGTCGCTGTGTGGACACACCTCACCGGAAGAGTGCCACACAGCAATGTGTGTGCGGAATGGCTGCGCCAGAACTGTGCTTAATGGGTGTTAAAGGGCCTGTGAGGAAGCACTCCTAGAGTGTTTCCACGCATGCTGGAACACCCTGTGGCCAGGAGAGGTGTGAAGCACATTTTCGGGCTTCACAGCTTACCTAGCTGCCAGCAGGGAAGCTCTTCCATGCTCCATTTGCATCTCTTTGGGATGGAAGAGGTTTGAATGGAGTGTGGTGCATGCTTCTTTGGTCACTGTGGCCATGGTGCTGTGTATGCGCCTTAGCACTGTTGGTGTGGCACTGCATTTGCCTCCTTAATGGAGGCAATTTGCACTTAGCCGGTACGTAGTTAAGTGCTAGTTACGTTTTGGATGGCCCGGTCATCCTAAAGCGCATACTGTACACTCACGTTAGGGATTTGCACGAATATTCAAATGCATTCAAAATTTGATCGAATTGACCAAATTTTGACATTTGAATTCAAATCGAATGTTGTAAAACTTGAATTTAAAGATTTGATTTGAATTTCAGAGCCATCGTTTGAAGTATTCAGACATTCGTACGTCTATGGGTTCGTACATGATGTGTACTTGAAGATCCGCATCTTTCCCGCATGCGTACGCATTTGTACGGATCCGTACGGGATAACTACAGGATGGATATGGATGGATATGGATGCGTATGGATGTATATGGACCCAGGGAAAATGTGTACAGGCATCTATGAACGTTGTCGACATTCACAGGTGAAAATTTGAATGAAAATGTCAAACAAATAGATTCAAATTTGCTTACTTTGAATTGAATTTGGTTAAATTCGAACTTTAAACATTCGAATCAAATTGAATTTTTGAGCATTCGATTTGAATCAAATTGAATCCTGAAAATTGCATTTGTGCAACCCCCAACCCACGCCATCTCACAACTTTGCCTCCCTGGGAGGTTTTCCCAGGGAATGTGAAGTGCAGAATGGACCTGTGAATGAAAGTTCCCAGCCTCTGGTATTGCCAGGTGGGGATGTTCTACTTAGGCGCACCACTTCTGGAGCTGTTTCCGGGAGCCCCAGGAATGGCATGGGCCTTCAAGTGCTGGGTAGACTTCGCTCAGCCTCTCTCTACCATCTGCACACAAGCACCTGCATTGGTCTACTGTTGAGGAACACATGGGAGACTGCTTCATTGTGGCTTCCTGTTGTAGCAGGCTCCGGTACCATTTTCTTGCCAGTTTCTTCTAGGTGGCCATGGTGTTTCATGAGAAGTATGACTCATCTACAATGCGGACAAGGCATTCCCTTCGCAAATCCTGGGGCCTATTCGCACTTGGCTTTTTTATGAAACATATCCTGGAATAGGAGCTGGCTGTCCACATGCTAGTGCAGGGTATAACAGGCCCCAAGTGAGGCCTGCCAGAGTCTGCATTAGCCTGCACACCACAGACCCCTACCCTGAGATAAACTCCAGGGAAAGCCCAAGGGCGAACAGGCCCCTGGTTAGGGTCCCCACTTCATGATCCACCAGAGTCCTGACAGCTGAGATATTTTCGGTTCAGTAGTGTCCATTGGTGTGTAGGGTGCAAACACTGGGGAGCAGCAATGATTTGCCATTTCTCTTTGATGCCTTTGAAGAAAATTAAGAGATCAAAGGTAAAGGACAAATCGCTGCTCGTCTCCACTGGTAATGGCTGCAGCTCAGCGGTAGAACCACAACGTGGAAAGTATAGAACATCAGAACACAAGAGGAGCCCTGCTGGATCAGGCCACAGTGGCCCACCAGTTGCTTTTAGTCATCTCAAGTAGAAGACAAAGGGTGTTTTTCCACTGTCACTAGAAGTACCCATTAAGTACCCATTAATGGGTACAAAAATGCCATTAAGTACCCATTAATGGGTACTTAATGGGTACTTCTAGTGACAGTGGAAAAACACCCAAAGTCACAACCTTCTCATGCTGTTGACTCCCTGAGAATGGTCCTCAGAGGCCTCCTGCCTGTCTCCCCAGCCTGGAGGATGTACCTGGGCATCCATTCTAGTAACCATAGATACACCTGTCCTCCATGAATTTGTCTAACCCTTTCTTAGGACCATGGGTTTGGTCCCCAGCTGTGGTCACACCTTGCTGAAATAAGCCAGCTTATTAAGAAGCTGGACTCAAAACGCATTAAGTTCAATCACAACTAATAGCTAATAATCCTTCCTTAATTTGTCCTCAGTTTGGCTCGCTCTGCTCACACCTTTCTGTTCCCATCCTAAATTAAACTCTACAACAGCTTGAGACCTGTAAAAATCAGGACTCACGAAAGTATATATGAAGGCAAGAAAGTCTTCAAATAAATCAGATAGGACTAAAAAGATGGGAGCAGTGGGGACCGAAGACCAACAGAAGGATTAAAGTGAAGGCGTGACAACAACCAAAGGTGTGAGCGTAGCAACCCAAACTGAGGATGAACTGAGGGAGGATTGTCAAGTATTGGTTATGGTTGGCTTGTGTGCATTTTGAATCCTGTAATTGTTTCTTAATAAGATGGACTATTTCGCCAAGGTGTGACTGATCCAGAAGGGCTTCTCTTATGTTATTAAACGCAATGCAGGGTACCAGACCCAGAACCAAACCCTGTAGATTAGAATATCTTGTGTCAAATGTTTTGCCATAATAATAAATAATACACATCATAGCCTCACAGTCAGAAAAAGGAGAGCATGAGATTTTTTTTCCTTTGCAAAATCCATGCTGGGTTGTAGCAATTGCTGCATTGTTTTTACATGCCTATAGATCAGCTGCTTTATGATTCACAAGTAAAGTCTTTCCAGGTTAGGGATACTGTTTGGCAGTTTGCTGGATCTTTCTTTCTGAGGACAGGGAGAACATCTGCTCTGTCCCAGTCATTTGGAATTTGTCCTATACATTGAAAAAAAAGAAAACTTGTGAAGATGACAGAGATTTTGGCAGATCATGAGTCCCTTTGGAGCCCGCAGACACGATTCATTTCACTTGGGAGAGCTGAACTCATTCAAAGTATGTTCCTTGACCATGTGGACATTTGCCCCTGTATGTGGCTCGGACAGAGGCAATCTCCCAAAAATCATGGATTGGATTGTGAGCCAGTTTGGTCTAGCGGTTAGGGAGCCGGACTCTTATCTGGGAATACCGGGTTTGATTCTGCCCTCCTCCACAAAGCCAGCTGAATGACCTTGGGCGAGTCACAGCTCTCTTCTGAGCTCTCACAGCCCACCCACCTCACAGGGTATTCTGTTGTGGGGAGAAGAACAGAACGTTTGTCAGCCGCTTTGAGTCCCCTTGAATGGGTGAGAAAAGCAGGGTAGAAAAGCCAACTCTTCTTTGCAGCAGAACATAGGCCAATTTGTGCTTGGCCTCATAGTAGATGCTGGGGTAGCTTCTGGTAAGGAGCAACTGCACTTGCAGGAGGCGTTTTCAACCTAGAAACATCTCCTGCCTTCTCAGAAGCTCCCGCAGCGTGATGGTGCATGAAATTGTGCACCACACACATCCCAACTCTTACCTTTCCTGGACAGAGGAGTGACCATTTATACCTCTGCCATTCCTGGGGCTGTCTGAGGTACTGCGCAAGTGTGCTGGCACCTCATATGATCCCAGATGTGACTGTGCGTGCAGGGAGTGTCAACATGGTTGTAGTGACAGCCATGGCACGCACACACAGTAGCACTGGGCTCTGTGCAGAAGCTGGCAGCACCTGAACATGGCCCGGACCCAGGTAAGTCTCCAGGCATGTGGGGCATGGTTTGGCATGCACTAGCATTCACAAGTGCATTCACAAGTGCATTCACAAGTGTGAATGCTAGTGCACATCAGTGGGGTTGCACTATTCCCATCCTGCAGATGGGAAGCAAAGTGCAGAAAAGGCTTGTCTTTGGCATTTCTGATAGGCAAAATGTATTCTGCAGAACATAAGAGAAGCCCTGCTGGATCAGGCCACAGCCCATCTAGTCCAGCATCCCGTTGCACACAGTGGCCCACCAAATGCTCATGGGCATCTCAAGCAGAGACAAGGGCAAACCTTCTCCTGCTCTCAAATCCCAGCAAATGGCCTTAGAAGCATCCTGCTTATCTCCACAGCCTGAAAGATGTACTGAGGCATCCATTTTAGTAGCTATTGATGCATCTGTCATCCATAAATTTGCCTAACCCTCCGTTAAAGCCATCTAGGCTGGCTGTTGTTACCACCTCTTCTGCCAGCAAATTCCATAGACCGATGAACCTCTGGGTGAAGAAATACTGTATATTCTGGCGTATAAGGCTACTTTTTAACCCAGGAAAATCTCAAAAGTCGGGGGTCATCTTATACACCAGGTGTCGTCTTCTTATACGGCGAGTATATTCCAAACTCTATATTTTAACTAGAAAGTTGGGGGTTGTCTTATACGCCCAGTCGTCTTATACGCCAGAATATACGGTACTTCATAGAGTGCCCCCTGGTTCTAGTGTTGTGTGATAGAGAAAATAAATTCATATAAAATCATGCATGGTATAGAAAATTTCTCTATCCACCTTTTCTATACCATACATGATTTTATATACTTCAATCAGGTCCCCTCTTAAGCACCGTCTCTCCAGGCTGAAGAGGTCTAGACGTTGCAGAAGATTGGCTAAGTCTCAGGTTCTTGGACAGGTAGAGACTTGGAAAACTCCACAGAGGTTTTGCGGTAAGCCTGAGTGACTTTGATTGGCAGGCGGTAAAAGAACACTGGTTTGGTTGAGAGGACTTTGCATTTTGTCTCACCCTGCCCTTTTTTCTTTCTTTCTCCATTTCTTCTTCTCTCTCTAGACTTCTGGTTCCTTGTGAATTCTCAGACAGACTTTAAGTTACGCCAGGTTCGGTCATGGAAGTTCTACCTCAGAGCTGATGTAACTCCAGCGTAGTCCAATTTTAACTGCGTGTGTCTTTTTAATTAATAACAAAGTTGTAGAATTCTGAGGGAAATAATCTGATATCTTTCACCTGCCGCAAAGACAGCCTTTCTGGAAATTTCTCTCCCCCTCATGCCCTCCATGGTTTATAACTGCCAGTTGGCTCCTTTTCCTTTCTTTTACATGACAACATCTAAAGAAGGCAGATACTGGAACCTTTTGCTAGGAGAAGTTTTAATATTTCTGTTAACTGCTGTCTTAGGTCGCGTCCCCATGCATTCCATTTAGTTCAAATTGGATTCGGATTAGTCCGAATATGGAGACAAATTTGAATTGACCCATCCCTATGTGACTGCCGAAAGTGCGGGCTCAATTCGATTACTCCTGTCCCCAAGCAAACCACAGCATCTTTTTCTCTCCACTCCCTTTGTCCTGATAGGAACAAGGGCAGGAAAATCCCAACCAACGCCCCTTCCCTGATCGCAATTGCTGGGCATTAAACAGTGATCAAATAGAAATGAGCCTCTTCTCTCTGCGATCTGATCGCCAGGTAAATGTAAAAGAACTGATCGCCCCAGTAAGATGCAGTGATGACGGGGGTCATCTGGCCCTTGCTGTCCCACACGCCTCTTCCTGCAACCCTGATTCCACACCTGCTCCCCAATTGCCAGCAAGCAGCTTCTGAAGTTAGAGGCAGCTTAGCAGAGAAGCGCTTTTCTGCTAAACGGCCTCTAAACATTGTAGCCTCTTTGGTTAGCTTATTCCACCCCTGCTTCCCGACAAGCAGCTTCTGAAGTTTGCCAGCTAAAAAGCTAACCAAGTGTTTAGAGGCAGTTTAGCAGAGAAGCGCATGTCTGCTTCTCTGCTAAATTGCCTCTAACTTCAGAAGCTGCTTGCCGTCAATTAGGGAGCGGGGTGGAATAAGGGTTGTAGGAAGAGGCTTGTGGGACAAGGGCCAGATGACCCCCCCTCATTGTTGCATCTTTTACCTGTCAAACTGGGGCGATCAGTTCTTTTATGCTGTTTAATCTTTAAAAATGGCCAGCAGTTGCAGTCCCCAATGCACCGGACAGGAATGGCGAGCACAGGATGTGAAACCCGCCTGCTAATGACGTGAGCATCAATCTCCTCCCCTAATAACCCGGGAGCGTCCCCAAGCCTCCAAAATAATGCGGGCTTGCCTCCCAAACTGTAGCGAGAACAATTTTCTTCAGGAGTAAATTTACCACGGATTTGGGCGACTTGTTCTGCATGTAGCCTGGTTTGGGGGATTTGCATGGGGATGCTCCGTGTCGAATTTAGATTTGATTCGGACTATAGAGTACATGGGGACGCCACCATAATTAAATACCCAGATGGGGATCATGTCTGAAATGCTGCATTTTGACACTGTAAAAACATTATCTATATGTATTTCTGTGGGTGCGAATCAGGAAAAAAACCCCCACTGGAGTGTAAATAAATGAATTCATAAATGTTAAACATAGGCAACCACAAAAGAAAGCAAGAGAAAAAGCTGGCTCTTTTAAGTCCGTAGAAATCAATCACTGACAAGGGCCCTTTCTGGACTAGGTCTTATCCCAGATTATATCCTAGAATAGGGACCTGCCATCCACATGCTGGTGTGGAATATGGCAGATCCTGTGTGAGGATGTCAGATCCCTAATCTGGAATATATTTTTATTTGTATTTTTATCCTGCCCTATACCCAAGGGTCTCAGGCTGGGTTACAACATATAAAATAAACACATTAAAACCAATAACATATAAAAACCATGGCAGTGTCTGAAGGTGGGGAGGAAAAGGCTGTTCCTTTACTTAGCCAAAGGCAAGGGTGTAAAGAGGTGCATCTTCACAGCTCGTCTAAACACATAGAATGAAGGTGCCTGACACACCTCAGGAGGGAGACTATTCCACAGTCTAGGAGCCACCACTAAAAAGACCCTAATCTGGGTGCCCACCAGTTTTGCTGCTGTGAGTGGTGGTACAAGCAGGAGAAGAAGGAGAAGGAGAAGGAGAAGGAGAAGGAGAGTCCCCATTTAATGGGACTCAAAGCGGCTGACAAAGCTTCCGTTCTTCTCCGCACAACAGACACCCTGTGAGGTAGGTGGAGCTGTGAGAGCTCAGAAGGGAGCTGTGACTAGCCCAAGGTCACCCAGCTGGCTTTGGGGGGGGGGAGGGCGGAATCAATCCCAGTATTCCCAGATAGGAGTCTGGCTCCCTAACCACTAGACCAAACTGGCCCTCCCTCCAGATTTTAGGGCACAGGCAGGTTGATATGGAAGAAAGCGATATAATCTGGAATAAGGCCTAGAGTAGCCTACAATTTACAAGCCTGGCTGGAGCTGCTATTGCACAGAGGTTCCCTTTTCTTTATGCCCTTTCTGCACTGGGCCTTCCTTTGGATTATATCCTGGAACAGGGACCTGCTGTCTGGATGCTTGTACAGACTACAGCAGGCACTGCCTGGGTCTTGCTATAATCTGTACTAGAATGTGGATGACAGGTCCCTATTCTGGGATATAATCCAAAAGAAGGCCCAGCGCTGAAAGAATGTCTCAAGAAATTTACGCTGCATCCAGACATAGGTTACACATTCCACTACATTTGGATATTCTGGAACAACACATGGAATATTGGGAATTCCGGAGCATCCATGCTTTATCCCATAATAGTCCAATATAGTGGAATAAGTAACTGACATTTGGATGCCGTCTTAGCTCATTTTGGAAAAAGAATCCTCACAGAGAAGAAACAATGGTGAGCAGGTGGCCATGTAGAATAAGAAAGGCTGTTATGATTTTAAAATACCATTTTTGGCTGAATTTAAACACTGTAAAAGGTTCACCTTTTGCCTGACATCTGTTCTTTCCTGGCAGACGTAATTGCTGTAGACTTGGACCTGCAAAAAGGTCCTGTGAAGTGTAGGGTGGGATTTCCAACGCCAGAGGTGATCTCTTTCTAAAAGCAGTATTTTCAGCCAAGGTGGCGTAATCGGCAGGTGGGATTTTCCCACTCCAGGAAGAAGGCGCACCTGACATTTCCTGCTTTTATGTGTAATTTGTAAGGCTTTTGTTTCCTGAACTGTGGGAGCCAAGAAATTCATGATTTTGTGTTTTTAATAGCAGGAACTGCAAGGTGTTAAAAAAAACCCTTAATATCAATGAAAACAATAACCCAGAATTTCTCTCTTCCAGTTCTCTGAAATGTTGGAATTCTGAATTTTTGGAATTTGTGAATTCAAGAAATCCAAGCGATGGACGGTGGGAAATGCAGCTGATAGTGGGTTGGAAGCCATTGCTAGCAAAATTACTGATCAGAACAGTGTAGGGAAGTGCATGATTTTTAAAAAATATTTAATTCGTATTGTACTGAATGCAAGAAAATTAGTATTCATTCAAATAGGATTTGAAATCTACATGAATGTTCAATCCTATATGAATCCCATACGAAGCTTCATACGAATGTGTTGAAACAATCAATTCAAATTTGAACGTCAAACTTAAAATGTGCCAACATTCAGTTTGAATTGGAATGTCCAAATTCGGCTGAATTTGTCTGAATTTTGAATGCTACAAATATTCATGCACATCCCTATAACTGAGAAAGAATCTGGTCAAAGCAGCATGTTTATGGCCACGCTTTTGAAGCAATGGTCTTTCTTTTTACAATATAAGGCGTGGAAAGTTAAATACTGAGAAAGAGCAGCAGAAAGCAGATGGATGTCTTTAAATTATTGGCTACTAAGGATAACATAGAGTGTTTTTCCACTGTCACTAAAAGTGCCCATTAAGTACCCATTAATGAGTATGAAATGGCATTTTTGTACCCATTAATGGGTACTTAATGGGTACTTCTAGTGACTGTGGAAAAACACCCATAGCCTGCATGAAGAACAAATGGACAGTTCTGTATCAAATCAAACTCGGGGTCTTTCTGCACTTGGCCTTATTCTGGAATATATCCCAGAATAGGGACCTGCTATTTGCATGCCAGTGCAGACTACAGAAGGTGAGACCCGCCATAGTCTGCATTATCTTGTGGCCAGCAGACCATGATCCCGAGATTTATTCCAGCATAAGTGCAGAAAGGGCCCTGATTGCTTCCTTGAGACAATGACTGTCAAGCAGAAAACTATATACTATGAGTGTGCGATGTGAGCAAAGGATGAACTAGAAAAAAGTATTATACTTGGAGGATATTGTAGAACAAGAAGTAGGGGAAGATAATGGCAAGGTGAATGGATGGGATCAGACATCTGGCATATCTTTGGAAGTTCTATGAGATATTACTAGACAGAGTTCAAAATGATTACCATTTGTCTGTATAGTCACAAGAAACCAAACATAGCCCGAAAGCATTGTAAAATCAACAACAAAACAATTCCTATAGAATTGGATCTGTATCGAGATTCAGATTCCCGCGATTTCCATGGGACTACTACCAGAAGAGTTGGTGACAGCAACTAACCTGGATAACTTTAAGAAAGGATTAGATGAATTTATGGGAGGACAGGTGTAGGTACAGCCTCCAGGTTGAAAAGACATGCAGGAAATGCCTCTAAAGCCCATTTGCAGGGAACGGAAAGCAGATAAAAGGCTTTACCTTTGTCTCCTGCTTGAGATGCCCAGAAGCAATTGGTGAGCCACTGTGTGGGACAGGATGCTGGAATAGATGGGCTGTGGCCTGATCCAGCAAGGCTCCTCTTACGGTCTTATGGTATCTCCCTTTTGTGTAATGCTCTGTTCTCCCTTCAAAAACTAGGGTAACTGCACAGTTGAGGCTCTTGGTTTTCCGTTGCCCCATCTTGGCAGAGTGACGTAGTCGTGTTCTATAAGGTTTTGATTGATCAACCAGTATTTCAGCGTGGATGATCTGGCTTGTGGCTTGCAACTTGTGAACTTTTCAGTTAAGGGGAATTTAACAAGTGTCTTGTGTCTTCATTACAGATCCACCTGGCAAAAGACTTTTCTGCTCTGCTCACAGCGCCAGGAAACTGTTTCCCAAAAATGTAAATATTATCAAAAAGGCACAGACGGCAGGGCCTTGTGTATTTTCCGCAGATTTTGCCGTGGCAAAACGCACACCCAGATTCTGGAAATGGAGTGGATGCAGCTGTTGGCACATCTGTGCTTCTCCGTGCCCCTTGGTCTTGAACCCGCATCCAGACCCTTGATGCGCAGCGAACCAGTGGGGATCCAGGTGGGACCGCCGTCATCGGTGACTCAGCAAGCATGAGAAGCGGTCTTGACTGCCATGGTGAGTGAAGTCATGTTCTGTCGGGATTGGAAGCAGATGTGGGCCGAGAATCGCTGCAGCTGTGCCTGAGACGATGAGATCCAGATGTGGGGCCCAGGATGGACGAGGAATGGAGTCAACGGGAGGAGACAGACGCACAGAGGTCTGAATACCATAGATACTCTCTCTCCCTTTCACCCCTTGACTCCTAGAGTGATACTGTGAGATAAAGATCTTGCTGTCCAAGTGAAGCAGAGAAATCAGGAACCCTCCCCTCTTTCTTTTACTCAGTTGTTTTCTTATGGTGTTTTTTTAAAGTCTCCACTGACCATAGAGCCCTGGGATCTCTTAGCAGTCTCCCACCCAAGTACTAACAAGTCAACTTAGCTTTGTCAGACCAACCTAGGATGACTAGCTGCTGCAACTAGGTATGTGTAAGAATATTAAAAACATTCAAAATCTGATTGAATTCAGATTGAATGTCTCTAAATTCCAATTTAACATTCAAATGAATTTTCAAATCTTTTGAATCATTTGTATGAATTATTCAGACAGTTATCCGTACACATACATACACATTACATATATATCTGTATGCAACTTATTTGTATCCGTACACATTTTTACGGATACGTATGGGACAAAAATGAGATACATACAGGATAAAAATAGGATGTGTACAAATGTGTACGGATGTATAAGGATGCGGATGGACACATTCAAATGTTGTTTGACGTCCGTATCTTCAAATACGAATGGAAAATTTGTACAAATGGATTCAAATAGATTCAGTTTGAATTGAATGTGAATATATTTGAATTTTAAACATTTGAATCAATTTGAATCTTCGGCTACTTGATTCAAATTGAATTGAATCCCAAAAATTGCGTTTGTTCAATTACATTCCTAGCTGCAACCCCTTTTGGAGCACAAGTTAGGGGAGGAGATTTAGGGCTGTTTTGCACTTACCTGGTGTTTATGAATAAGCAGATCATTGGAACGCTTCGTTTGCAAGTGATCCAGAAGCATCTTAAGAGCTCCGTGTTCTGGTCCTGGTGTGGACTGGTTAAAAGCTGAACAAGTGAACCGGCGGCAGCAGGAACACTGCAGGAACAGCATTTCTGCCCCACTTCCAGTGCAACGTTAGAGTCTGGACCTTATAAGGCTAGGTCTGGACCCTGCAATGTTCACCTCCAGCCTCCCAACCTGGATGCAATGTAGGAGAAACCTGAGCATCACCCAGTTGCGGCTGTGGCTAGGTGGGACATCCAAGGGAAGAATGTAGTGCCAGGAATAGGGATGTGCATGAATATTTTTTTTCTGTAGTCAATTTGTATTGAATCAAATGCAAGAAAATTCATATTTGTTTGAATAGGGTTTTTTCCCCCACTGTCACTAGAAGTACCCATTAAGTACCCATTAATGGCATTAAGTACCCATTAATGAGTACTTCTAGTGACAGTGGAAAAACACCCTAGATCTCCCTCAAACGTATTGGGATTTAAATTTGATACATAAACAAATGTTCAATCCCATACATATTCCATACTAGGGGTGTGCACGAATATTCGTAGGCATTTGAAATCTGATCAAATGTGGCAAATCTTCACATTTGAATTTAAATTGAATGTCCTGAAATTTGAATTTAAACATTTGAATCAGATTTTGGATTTATTCGAATTATCCAGACATTCATATGTGTACGGGTTCATACAAGATGCGTACTTGAAGATCTGCATCTTTCCCACATCCGTACGCATTTGTACGGATCCATATGGGACGTAGACAGGTTGCATATGGACGTGTACGGATGTGTACGGATGTGGGGAAGATGCATACATGCACATACAAATGTTGCTGACATTCATACCTGCAGATTCGAATCAAAAATTCAAACAAATAGATTCGAATTTGGTAAATTCAAATTGAACCTTGTTAAATTTGAATTTAAAAGATTTTTACTGAATCAGACTTTTGGGTATTCGATTTGATTTGAATAGAATGTCAAAAAACATTTGTGCACATCTCTATTCTATACAAATCCCATACAAAGCTTCATACGAATGTATCAAAACATTCAAT
>MTQE01000134.1:957380-972555 GCA_014337955.1 Aspidoscelis marmoratus | reverse complement strand
CGCCTGAACGCGTTCTGTTTGGAACGCGTTGCAGTGCGGAAAAGCCTCTGAACTCACAGAAGGAGGAGAAACTCAGCATAAGGTATGATCAGACAAGCTCAAAGAGGCGCGCCCTGGGCAAATTTGAGTCTGCAATGAGAGGCATTTTTCACTTTGCCTGTTCTGAAGTCTCAAAAAGGTTGCCCCTTCATAATTTCATAGCTCTGAAGATATTTCATTCTTTAAGCTGGCTTGGGCAGGAAACTACACAAGGAAAAGGGCAGAGGTTTCCTGCTCGGTGGCCAATTGGTGAGTAGCACCCATAGTCAGAGTAGATGTTGCTGGACTTGGAGTCAAATGCAGCCCAGAGTGTGGCAAAATATATTAGGTTCTCAACTACATTTTCAGACAACTATTTGCAAGGCATGATTTTTGTGCTTCTGGGCATGGGGCACTTTTTCTTAAAGAAATTACTTTAAAAAGCTCTTTCTGATCACACCCTCAGGGTGGCGTAGCACTATAGGTTGAATGAGGGACTTACCAGGCAAATTTAAAATGCCAAGCAACAGGATTTAGTGCAAAACAGATGTGAGTTATCAAATATATGTACTTTATTAGAATTCTCAATTTTGGCCAATTTATATCAAAACTATATCTTGTAGGCAATATCAGGATAACGCATGAAAATATGAAGAAAAGAAATTATGTAGAATAACTTGGATTAGAGCTTGATTTTGCACAAGTGATATCTACTAAAAGCTATTATACTACAAGGTATTTGCTTCATAACACTGTTTGTTTAAAAAATAATTAAGGACACTTCATAATTTAATTTATTTATGATACACTACTATATCAACTAAGCTTTTATGAGGTATTTGTATTCTATAAAATAATTTTAATGTTCTGGTGGTTTTATTTTCTGGTGGTTTTATTTTTAAGGTTACTTCAGATATATGTAAGTATGTTGAGGATTTATTCTGAGTTTTAGGCATTTCAGTGACAGATAATATATCTGTGGTAGCATATTTATACTTTATTTTAGGACTTGATAAGATTACAGTGGAGCCAGTGGAGCAGGATTTCAATTGAATAAAAATGTAAAACGAGCTACTGAAAAAGACCATATGGTGTTGAAAGACTCTGGCTTGACTTATTAGAAAGATATTGGCTCCTTGTGATTGTATGTCAAAAAATTACTTTGTTGACTTGGCTTATCAGCAAGATATTGGCTTTTGGTTACTGCATATCAAGAATCAACTTGTAAATGCTAGCTTCTCACAGAGAGTATTGTTGTTACTACACAGTTGATATATTATTGTCAATATTTATATGTGCTGTCCTCCTGATATTAGAATATAAGAGGAACCCTGCTGGATCAGGCCACAGCCCAACTAGTCCAGCATCCTCACCATTTGCCCATGGGCATCTCAAGCAGAGACGAGGGCAAACCTTCTCCTGCTCTCAAATTCCAGCAAATGGCCTTAGAAGTACTCTGCTTGTCCCCACAGCCTGAAAGATGGACTTAGGCATCCATTCTAGTAGCCATTGATACATCTGTCATCCATAAACTTGTCTAACCCTTCTGTAAAGTCATCTAGGCTGGTAGCTGTTACCACCTCTTCTGGCAGCAAATTCCATAGACTGATGACCCTCTGGGTGAAGAAATACTTTGGATATAGGATATTGTTTTTCTGTATAACCATATTTTATTCATTTTAAACTGAGAATTCTCGTAATGTAGGTTTGGCTTTTAGGGCTATTCTGCACTGGCCTGCCTGCCTTCCTTAGACCACACCAGCATGGAGAAGGGAGGCTCCAGGAGAACCCAAGAGGAGCCCTGCTGCATCAGGCCGGAGACCCTCCAATCTGGCATCCTGCCTTTACACAGTGGCCCATCAATTGAAAAGATGTGTCTTTGCCAGTCTTCTGAACGCATACAATGAAGGTGCCTGATGCCCATTCCAGGTGGAAAATTCTGTATCCTTGTTTGCTTGATGCCATTATTTTTCAAGTTACAATTCTTCAGCAGATACCAGCTGCTATGTCCTGTTATTGTTTCTGGGGTCGATCAGGTCAAAATGGAACTGATGGCTGTAATGGGAGCAATACAATGGACAATACCAGAAGACAGTTCCTGGTTACCCTTGATGGAAGACAGTAGGAAGAACTATTACACTGCCCCGTTCTCATGCCAGTTCTTTCCCCCTGGATTTTCTGCAGAAACCTCAACAGAAATCCAGGGAAAATGCCCCCTCTGCTGAAACAGGACTTCAACAATCCAGTCCGGATTTAACTGCCCAAGAAGCTGAGCGAAAGAGGATTGCCGACGGCCAGGGCGAGCGAGTGCCAAACTATTAGAGACTAAGGATGTGCACAAATATTCACAACATTCAAAATCTGGCCAAATTTGGACATTCAAATTTGAATTAAATGTTTTGATATATTTGTATGAAGCTATATATGCATTCATACGGGATTTGTATGGGACTAAGCATTCATATCAAATACAAATCCTACCACATTTGAAGGGGATCTAATTGAATGAATACAAATTTTCTTGAATACGATTCTATACGAACTGAATGAAAACCAAAATAAATTGTGCACGTCCTTATTAGAGACCAAAAGGAAAAGTGGAAAACACAGTTGCGCATCAATGGCTACTAGCATGGACACCGAGGTACTTCCTCCAGGCTGGAGAGAGAGGCAGGATGACTCTCAAGGCCATTTCCAAGAATCTGAGAACAAGTGAAGGTTTTGCCTTAGTTTTTTGTTGAGAAGCCCAGAAGTAGTTGGTGGCCCACTGCTTGAGACAAGATATTGAACCAGAAGGGCTGTGGCCTGATCCAGCAGGGCTGCTCCAATGAATTTATGGAGGACAGGTGTATTAATGGCTACTACAATAGATACCTAGGTACAGCCCCCAGGTTGAAAAGTCATGCAAGATGCCTCTAAAGCAGTGGTTCTCAACCTTCCTAATGCGGCAACCCCTTAATGCAGTTCCTCATGTTGTGGAGACCACCAACCACAGAGGCGGGGCAGCTTGGGTGAGGATGGGGCAGGAAGGTGGGAGACTCGTTGCTACCCCTCTGAAAGGGCAGTTTGACTCCCAAAGGGGTTGCGACCCACAGGTTGAGAACCACTGCTCTAAAGGGCATTTGCAGGGAACTGAGAGCAGGTGAAGTTTTTGCCTTTGTCTTCTGCTTGAGATGCCCATGGGCAATTGGTGGGCCACTGTGTGAGACAGGATTCTGGGCAAGATGGGCTGTGGCCTGATCCAATAGGGCTCTTCTTCGGTTCTTATGTCCCTTGTCCCAAAACCCCATAATAACCTAAATATGGATGAAAGTGATGTGGATCATATTCTCCTACGATTAAGGCTACCATTTGCCACCAGCAGCCATAAACTCCATATGTTAAGAATCAAAACATAGGAGATACTCTGGTAATCCAGAAATAATGATCAAACTTTCTTCAAACTCTAATAAATCCCATAACCACAGTGGATCTAATAAATGTCATCACTTTCTTTCGTTTTCTTTTTCCTTTGCAGAGTCCTGCATTTTCCCAAATACTGTGTTCCATCTAATTTAGGATCATATTATCTATCATGGATAGGCTCACTGCAGCCATCAGTAATGTCACTGTAAAAGAATGTTTATCTTGACATTACATAAGGCTATAAAGATCCCTCCCACATCTGGTAAGTGGGTAATACTTAATAGAGATGTATGGATCTGTCAAAGTTCATTGATGCTTATCATCTACCCTTTATGAGCTCTAAATCCATTCTGTTGTTTAGAAACAGGGTAGGAGTTTTAATTCAGATTCCTTGTCTTCAAGGTTCACATGTTTAGGGGGGTTAGAGAGAACAGATACCTGTGTCAAATTCTGTACCTGGGCATTTTGAATCTGTACTAGGCTTCTTTGAATGGAAACAGGAAGGGGGAAGGAAGTTTGTTGACATTTCTCACATTGTTCCCCAATGTGATGAACTTGCCTAGGGGACACAAAAGAAAGAGGAAATCATCAACAACAAAATGCTTCTCTTGGGCCGCATTCCCACTTGACTTTTTAAATTCGGGTTGGACTTTTTAAATCCAGATTCAGGACCAAGTGTGCAATCTGGCTGTCCCCATTTGCTTGATGATAACATGGGCTGAACCCAAATGCTGTCATTCCCACTTACCGCTGAAATCCCCGGCACAGAGAAACAGGACCTTTTAATCTCTGCCTCTTTCACTCTCCCTGTTTCCAACAGTCCCTCCATTCATGGTACCAGGGAGGCAGCAGCTTTAGTGCACAAGCAGGAGAGTGAAAGAAGAGACAAGTGAATTGGAGGCTGGTATTTCCCTTCCTTCTCTGCTTTTAAGCAGCCGCTCAGCTGCTCAGCTGCTCAGCCTCAGCCTCAGCCTCAGCCTCAGCCTCAGCCTCAGCCTCAGCCTCAGCCTCAGCCTCAGCCTCAGCCTCAGCCTCAGCCTCAGCCTCAGCCTCCTCCTCTCTATCTCCCCCTCTCCCCCTTTTACTGCTGCATTGGCTGCAGGCTTGCTTTTAAAATGGAGGGAGAGGGTGGGAGGGGCCATAACTTGACAAATGGAACTGTCTCCTGAGAAAAAGCAGGAGGGGATGCTGTGATGATCAGTGCCTAGCTACATGGTTGTTGCTTTTTAATGGAAGTGATTTCTCTCTGATTGTTATCAGCTACAAATGTATCTCTCATAGTTACAGTGGCATTCAGGTGAAATCCAAGCCTGTTTTTGATCTCCAGCTAACTAGCATGGCAAGGGGAGGGGGGAGTTCCCAGATGTGAAATCCCACCCATCCCTGTCAACCATTGGCCAGAAGCATATGGGAGGGGGGACATCCACAAGGCTGATCTCCACCTGGGATAGTCCAGTAGCGTTCCCCAAGCCAAAAAAAAAAGTGGACTGGGCTCCTAAATGGGACGGAGAATAGTTTTTGTGAGGACCTTTTTTCTGTGGATTTTTGCAGGATAGTCCTTGTAAAGTCTGGGGGTGGGGGGGAAGGGATCTTCCAATCCCCAAAACAGATTTGATTCAGATTTAAACTTGTATGGGAACACAGCCTTGGTTTGCAGAAGTCTCACCTGATCAGAGACCCTTCTGTGAACAGGAGGGCCCAATTATGTCAGGTTTGGAAAAAAGGAAGACACCGTGGAATCCTTAGGTTGTTTTTTTCAATATCAAGTTCTGTTCAGTTCCACGAGACTTTATTCCCCAGAAGATTTGCAGATACAGGCTGCTTATTATATTAAAGCCTTACTGGAGTGAAATTTGGAAAGAACATGAGATAAAAAGGCCAGTGCAAGATGGAAAAGTAGTTACTTGAAGGCCATTTGGAAGATGGGTGGTGCTCTGTTAGCCATCAAAACACTCTTTAATTCTCTTCGATTTTAACCACTGAATGCTGATTCTCAATTTGCAATAAAGGCAAGCACAATTTTAAAAGCGATGTTGACGATTCAGTTGGGGCTGAACCTGACACAGTGGCAGCGACCCGTGAAATGTTTCCCAATGTT
The DNA here is from genome assembly GCA_014337955.1 of Aspidoscelis marmoratus. Lineage (NCBI taxonomy): Eukaryota > Metazoa > Chordata > Lepidosauria > Squamata > Teiidae > Aspidoscelis > Aspidoscelis marmoratus. Next base: position 967,034 of record MTQE01000134.1, on the reverse strand, counting down.
TTGGGCTTGTTGTGCTCAAAGAATATTTGGTGTTTAATGCAGCACAGAAAAGGCCTTGCATTTGATTAGCAGAATAGCAGGAAGGAAGGTGTGTTTACATGCTAAGAGTCAGTATATCAACATGTTTTCCTTTTGCGAGGGAAAAATTGTTTGGCTGGAATCTTTTCTCTGCAAGGACAAAATTGTATAATTTCTCTTTCCCACTTTTGCTCCACCTGCCCCCCTTTGTGATTTTGCTCAGGATAACAGCCTGAAGGAAAGTGGCAAAGAACCATTTTAAAAAGTTTCATTCTATGCAATTGCATTGCTCAGATTTCTCCACTGCTGTAGTGTGTCTCTTCTTTTCTTTTTCTTTTTAAAGCTGCTGAGTTTGTCTCCATTAATGACTTTAAAATCTGCATTTTAGCTTTAAACAAAATTCTTGATTCCCATTCAGAGAGATACATAGAAAAGAAGTGATTATGGAATAAATACAAAGGAATCTCTGAGTATAAAAGATGAGCCAGTGTTATAAAAAAGGACGATGGTATTAACATTGGAAATAAAAAATAAAAAATATTGCTCTATGCTTTTTTAAAAAAAAAATACTTCTATTTCTTCAGATAGCCAAAGGGCAGAATTCATGCCCTATTCTGTTGTTCTTTATCCTTACAATGGTGCTGTCAAATTCTTTTAGAAAGGGGGGATTGGGGATTGGTTTAAGGCCACCCAGCAAGGGTCATGGATTGTGGCTACAGAGGGAATGAGACAAAGATTCCATGATCTGTTTTTGGTACCATCATCACTGCAAGTTCTCATAAGAACAAAAACATCTAGGCATCATCTAGAAACTGTGTACAACAGAAGGCAAGAGGTCTCCTTCCTCAGCATTGTGGCAAACTATCAATTTTTCTTGAGCTTTTCTTCTTACAGGAGTGAAACCAAACATAGCCAATAGGATGTGCAAAATGTTCTCAATCAGAACATTCTGCATCTGGAAGGAGGGGTTCTGAGTGTTCCAAAGTCAAAGCACCCTACAAGTAAGGCACCATGGGCTGGAAGGATGTCACATAGAGCTATAAGGCCCTAAATGGCTTGGGCCCCAAATATCTAAAGGGACACTTTCTTCCATATCGACTTGCCCATGCCTTAAGATCTGGAGGGGAGGCTACCCTGGTTATACCACCACCTTCAATAGTAAAAGGGGTGGGCACCCAGGAGAGGGTCTTCTCAGTGATGGCCCCTAGGCTATGGAATAGTCTCCTCCTTGAGGCGTGTCAAAAACCTTCATTGTACTTGTTTAGGAATGCAGTGAAGATACACCTCTTTGCCCTAGCCTTGGGTTAAATGGGGATACACTTTCCCTTCCCACTTGCAGGCATGGTTGTTTTAATATATACTGTTATTGTTTTAATATGTTGATTTTAAATGTTGAATCTTATGGCTGGAGAGAGTCTAAGAGGATGTGAAATCCAGTTCCTGCTCAGTATAGGAAATCCAGGGCTACAGAAGCTCTGCCAGGTGGCCTGTGGATCTACCCTTTGTTTGAAGACTTTGTTTGCAGGCTGGGATGGATGGATGGATAGATGGATAGATGGATGATAGGAAAGGCAGAGTTGGCAGCAGTACAGAAGACACTTTCCTTACCTGGGGCTACAGTTAATGGACCAGAAGCCGTGCTGGAAACAGGCCCTTGTGTGCAGGTATCTTGGCAGGAATACAGAAGTGGTTTGCTATTGCCTACTTCTGGAGGGGGGTTCTAAATTATAGCCAGTAAGCTATAGCCATTCCCAAAATATCTAGCAGTTTGCCTTCCTCTCTCTGCTTTGCACTATTTATACTTTGCGGATGGTGCCAAAATGATAACTTCCAAGTGTAGAGGGGAAATGATCATCCCTAAAGTGTCACTTTTAAGACATTTCTGCTTTCCAGGCCCTCTGCAGCCAGGTATATATGCATTTATTTATAAAAAGATCTTGAATTGCATATGCTGGAAGTCTTCAAACAAAGGGTAGATCCACAGGCCACCTGGCAGAGCTTCTGTAGCCCTGGATTTCCTATACTGAGCAGGAACTGGATTTCACATCCTCTTAGACTGTCTCCAGCCATAAGATTCAGTGATTTGGAGTTACCCTTGGCCTAGGTATTAATGACTTGTGAATGGGTTCAGTTCTGCATCAGTGTGGAAAAAAACATCCCCCTGACGGACACTTCTCAACCTTGCCTTGACAGCCCCCCAAGAAGGAAAATCCTTGGCCTGCCCTAGGGCTGAACTGCCGGGAATCCTTCCATAATGCTTCACAAAAACCGATCCAGATGCTTTCTCAGCCATGAAACATGCTCATAAGGGGAAGGCATAAAAGCCTTCCAAGTCAAACAGCTAATCTGCACAGAGGAGGGGAGGCTGTGTTTATGTTGCTGACCAGCTAAAAGAAGATGAGGGCAACCTCATTTTCCATCAAGAGATATCCTGGATTGCGACCTAGAGAGGCCTGGAGTGTGAAGGAGAAGCCTGACTTTCACCACTCCAGCGGGTACGTTACTTTGTAGCGGGTAAAAGTGCAATCAAAATGAGATGACCAATCAGAGACTTCCCTCTCCCCTGCCATCCTCTAATGTTAAGGGCCACTGCATTGCCATGGGTGTAATAGGTCAAAGGTCACTCATGGATTGTGGACAGAAGTGAAGCAAATGGGATGAAGGGGAACATAAGAACGTACGACTTGCCCCCATTGGATTGAGTCTATAGCCCATCTAATCCTGGGCCACCTCCAGCCAGTGGTGGAATATTGCACTAGGAGCACATCTACAGGCCGAAAATACTCCGGATTTAGGGTGTTTTTCCACTGTCACTAAAAGTACCCGTTAAGTACCCATTAAGCTTGTTTTGCCTCAGAGCGTCTCCATGCACAGCTTTACTCTGGGCTACATCAGGCACAAAGGAGGAAAATCTGCGGCAGAAGAGCTCCCTTGCCAAGAGTTAAAAGCATAACCAATGCTTGTAACATAGCATTGTAACATAGTTACAAGCATAACTAAAATCAAATAGCTCCCTGCAGCCTGTCAGCCAGCCAGCCTGCCAAGAGTTAAAAGCATAAGCAATGCTTGTAACATAGTTACAAGCATAACTAAAAGCAAATCGCTCCGTTTAAGTGCACAAACAGAGCACCGATTTCTTCTTAAAATAGATGGGATGCATATGGATGCATACAGATGTGTATGGACTCGGGGAAGATGCGTACAAGCATCTAAGAATGTTGACATTCATAAATGCAAATTCGAATGAAAAATTCAAACAAATAGATTCAAATTTGCTTAATTCGAATTGAATTTTGTTAAATTAGAATTTTAAACATTCAAATAAAATAAAATTTTTGGGTAGAATTGAATCAAATCCCGAAAATTGCATCCGTTCACACCCCTACTTCAAACCCCATTTTCATTCCAGGTTCAATCCCCAACATGACCGGTTATTAGAAGCAGCATCAGCGGCAGTGGTTGATCTGAGAAGCGCTGTTCCCTCTCTGAAACCCCCAGTGATCCTTCACAACAGTTTGCCGTGAACCACAGCGTGATCCCGACCGCCCAGCTGGTGGCGCAAAGGTATTCAATAGCAGAAGAACAACATGTCCAGGGGCTGTCAGGCCATAAATTTAGTTTGCGGATTGGACCACGTTCACCATTTATCCAAGGAGTCAAAATTTGGCCTAAACATGCTTCAGGACAGCTGGGGTGGTGATCTTTTCTTTGTAGGAGAATCAACATTTTCTCCTGTCTCTGGACATTCTATCACACTTGTCAGTGACCTGAGGGCCAGACTAGATAGAACAGCAAGATTTCAGCGTTTAGGGTCTCTCTTTTTTCAAAGGTGAAAATTTACTGTGAATCCATAGCTTAGAATGAAGATCCCGACTGTAAAGGGAGTTTATCCAGTTTGATTTTCTCATCCACCCCTAGTTTCTCTGTGTTTTGTGGGGTGAAACCCATAAGCACCCTACTTCTCTAAAGGAATTAATGTAGCAAGTTACTGTATGTGAGAAAATGACAGAGAATGTCCTTAGGGCAGGGCAACTAAATATGTTACATCACTCCAGGGCTCCTGGACCTCTTGAAAAAAAATCTCATGCACTCCAGTGCACACAGATTCCTATATTGTATGCTGTTTACTGGTCACACCAAAATGTGATGAACTGCGGGGAATAGGAGACTGGATGCTAGCCATTGACTTTTATATATAGAAATAATTAAGTCCACTGCTGCTGCAGCTGTACTAGAGCTCATCTGTGCCAAACTCAAATAATTTCTCCAATTGCCTAGAGAACATTGTCTGAGCTGCGAATTAAATTTATTAACTGGCGGTCCAATGTCTTTTTTTGTTTCCCAAACAATATTGCAGCAATCATTACACTTCTGTTTCGCTCTCTTCTGTTGTACCATTCTGTTTGCCCCATCTTGGATGGTGCAATCTTGGACCTTCTGGAGAAGGAAATTCAACAGGAAAGGCTACCTTTCAGTATGGGTGGTGTCGTGCAGAACCTGGCCAGTTGAATGTCTGCCTGTAAAGTGCTTCCAACAAAGCCGCAGGAGCTAGGGATGGGCGAAAAAATGTTTGTTACCTTTGTAATTCATACAAATTGAGAATGTTGGAAACTGTGCATTTGATTCAAATACTGGCTATATTCGCAGATTGACCTTTGTGTGCAGAGCAAAAACTTGAGCTTCGTTACATTCGCAAAGATAAATTTGTGGATTTGGAGTGGATTCAGAGCACACTCGGAGGTGGGACTGATTCAAAACAAATTCGAAGTCTAGTGCATTTGAAGTGGCTCCATTTGCATGAATGTGAATTTTCACCCATTGATACAAAGTGAAGCGGGGGGGGGGGATCGTGCACATTCCTACCAGGAGCCTAAAACAGGTTGCAAGAGCAGCACATGGCCATGTTCAATCAGACATCATTTTGGTGAGCTTGTGTTCTGCAGTATCAGTCCCACCCTGTTCATTTTCCGATGACCGAAGAACTTGGGAATCCTCTTTTGAAGTCTTCCTTAATTTTCAGAGGCGATGCAATTTTGAAGCACATGGAATTTGTCTGTGTTGTTAGAGAAACAACAAACAAGCAAGGAACAGGCACAAAGTCTCAGCCAAAGACTGACTCATGGCGAAATCTCTCTGCTCTTGCTCCTTTCCACCTCACTTTGCCTCTCTGTCTGGCTGTTGATCTCCACTGAGGGTCACAACAGAGAGAGCCAGATGGTACGGCTCGTTCTTCCAAAAACTTTGGAACCCCACTGGAAGAGGCAGCATGGATGCCTCCCCTGAGGAAAGATAAGGCCTAAACAGAAGCTGAAGAACGCAGCACGATAGGACCAGCCTACCAAGCCAACCCATGTTTAGTGGCTAAATTTTTGGGCTGGAACCTATGTTAGGATCCACACGCGAATTCTGGGCATTCATTACAAAGCTTGCTTCTGACCCAGAAAAAAGAGTTCTGGGATAGGAATGTGGTGGACAAAGCAAACCAGGTTGGTGGACAATCAACAGTTTTGTCTTATGACTTCTGCTTGAGAAGCCCAGAAGAAATTGGTGGGTCATGCTGTGAGATAGGATGCTGGACCAGATGGGCTATCATCTGATCCAATAGGACTTCCCTTAGGTTCCTTATAAAGCTCGCTGGGGCTGCGTTCTCACTCATTGCCAATTCGGTTCCCGTGTTTTATGAGGAATAAATCACTAAAAAAGCCGCAATTAAAAAAACTAGTATTTTCAGGTGGTTTTTTCCCCCCGTTTTTGCTTCTAAAACGCTTTTTCTTTATTTCTTTATCCTCAGGCCATCGTCATTTTGGACTGCATCGCTCACGTCTTTCTCTGCGATTGACCTGAGCTTCCTCCATAGAACTCTTGGCTCTCCACCCCTTTTGCTACATCAAATCTATCTCCTTTCTTATTGGATTTATTGGGTGTTTTTCCACTGTCACTAAAAGTACCCATTAAGTACCCATTAATGGGTACGTAATGGCATTTTTGTACCCATTAATGGGTACTTAATGGGTACTTCTAGTGACAGTGGAAAAACACCCATTGTGTCACTCAAGGGAGGCAAGGATGTGTGTTTCCAATTCTTTTTTAAGCCTGCCCTCCCATCTCCTTTTTTACGTGCTTTTCTTCTCCGTGTGATTAATTTTTAAAATAATAATAATAAATTTGCGGAAAACGCTAAATAGAGGAATCATACACATAAACTGAGCAGAGAAGGGGAGGTGCCTCATGAACTCTGTGCATGCTGTCCTCCCCTAAACATTGGATGAAAGAAAAGATTGGATCCCACCCACCACAACACGGTTCAGCCTCCTGCTCACACTGAGGAAGCAAAGGTGGCCTGGAATGCCAGGATGGGCTGAGTCCTCTGGAAAAGAGGACTCCGGTTAAAATGGTCAAACTGGGATGGGCTGGCTTGGAAAATGAATTGAACAAAAATAATGTGAGTAACGTGACCTGTGGACAACCTGAGGTTGTCTTAAACTAAAGGTGTGACCAGGGCCTCAGTGGAACTTGGAAGTGTGCATTCATACACCCCTTCTGCATCTGGGCTCAATCCTACCAGCCAGAAGTATTTTCTTGATGTGAAAATTTGTGAATTCGCAAATTTGATTGAATTTTATTTTCTAAAACATATTTTATTTATTTATTTTATTTATTAAAATTTTTAAAGCAACATAAAACTTCTTACATTATCATCATATCATACTATTACATTTCTTCATTGTTCGTGACTCCGTTTTTCCAGCTTTTCTTCATATCGCTTGTTTCTTTGCTTCCTTTAGTGTCTCTTGATCCTTCTCAGCTGACCGCTTAGTTCTTAGTCGAAACCGTCCGTCATTACTTCTATTTCTTGTAGATGGCTAATAAAAGAGCTCCAATCTTTTGATTGAATTGTCAAATTTGCACATTTCTGCATCAAAGCAAAAGTACAGACTTCTCAGTATGGCACCATCACGGAGCTGCTATAACTAGAGGGCAGGATCTGGATCTACCTGGTCCATCACTCTTTTTCACAAAACACAAGAAAATGGTCAGGTTTCACAGTAAGAACAATGAAGCATAGGTTCTGCTGTTGTGTAGACCCTGCCTGTGCTTGAACAAACAGGGCTGTGTTCTTGGACTCAAAGCGTGCAAAGTGGTAAATCTGTATCTTTGACAGCAGTGGGTGGAAGATCCGGTAAAGGTGCTGTTGTAATGCTTATCTTCTACTCTACTATTAAAGTCCTATTACATAAGAACGTAAAAGGAGCCCCGATGGACTGGGCCACAGCCCATCTAGTCCAGCATCGTGTCTCACACAGTGGCTCGTCAATTGCTTATGGGCTACTCAAGCAGAAGACGAGGATAAAACCTTCACCTGCTCTTGAGTGCCAAAAAATGGCCTTCAGAGGCATCCTGCCTGTCTCCTCAGCCTGGATGAAGTACTTAGGCATCCATTCTAGTAGCCATTGTTAAAACTGTCCTCCATGAATTTGTCTAATCCTTAAAGCTATCTAGGCTGGTTGTAGGGATGTGGAAGAATATTCGAAACATTCAAAATTTGTTCAGATTCGGACATTCAAATTAGAATCCAATGTCTATACATTTGTTTTTTTAATATTCAAACAAATCTTGAATCTTTCAAATGATTTGTCCGAATCATTCGGACATTCGTATGTGTATGGATATGTACGCATTACATCCATATCGGTATGCATCTTATTCGTATCTGTATGCATTTGTACGGATACGTATGGGACAAAAACGGGATGCATACCAGATAAAAACAGGATGCGTACAGACGCATACAGGCACATACTAATGTTGTCGACATTTGTATCTTCACATAGGAACTGAATATTCGTACGAATAGATACACATTTATTCCAATCGAATGTGAGTACATTCATATTTTAAACGTTCAAATTGATTCAGATCTTCGGATATTTGGTTTAAATCGAATGCTGAAAATTGCATTTGTGCACACCCCTTGCTGATTGCTGTTACCACCCTTTCTGGCAGCAAATTCCATAGATGACCCTCTGGGTGAAGAAATGCTTCCCCCTGTCTGATCTGACTCTCCTACCCATCAGCTGCATAGAGTGTCCCATGGTTCTAGTGCTGTGTGATAGAGGGCTTATGCTGGGCTATAGTCATGATGGGTAGAGGTCTCTGTGGACTCTTCACCCTGCAAGCTCACCATGTAGATTCTGCTTTCATGTACACCTCAGTGCTGCTTTATATGAGAAGGCTATGAAGTCTAACATGATATTACCCATTCCGTCATTATTACACTCTGTAACCTCATTCTCATGGGTCAGCGAGCTTGGCATCCACCATTATCTAATGCCTAAACGCTGTGGTTGTGTTCTGAGGTCATAAAGTAAAATCAACGGATTCCGACTGCAGTTGAAGGATATCAGTTTTTGAATGCCTTCGTTGTAGAAAGTATCTTGCAAACAGAGCAACAGCAGATTGGATGAGCTTATTTGAGTTTATACTGTCATGCTTTTTTTGGTGTGTTTATGGGAAATTTTTTGAATTGGACAACAGAGCCAGTGGTCAGAGGTGAGGCGAGGCCTGAGCCAAACATCTGGAGGACATTTCGATGGGGAAGGTTGGTCTACTAAGTATTTGGCTCATTGAATACATAAACAATGTGGCTTGATCATGTTTTTGTAGCTAAAATCCTCATTGTATGCGGGTAGATCCATGGAATACCCCATTTCACCACTACAGAAGGCTAATGCAGCAAGTGGGAAAGGTTGAAGAAGGTACCCTTTTCATCCTGTCTCCTTTTTTTGACAGTAGTGGGTACCACTGAAGCGATTATATGGGCCATTTTTTTTTTATCACAATTGACCATGCAGGCATCTCTGTTGCAGGGCTGTTTCTTTCTGCCCTGCCTGGAGGTGCTGCAGAAAATGGACACAGAAATTCTTGATGTGATCTGAAAACTGATTTTATGATGGTTGTTGGACACTTCAGAGTTGGGGAGACAGGAAGGAGGGAAGAAATGATCACATTTCCAAAAGTCGCTGAACTAGTGCCGATGCTGTATCGTTGGCCTAGTTATCCACAGTTATCCATGCTCTGGTAAATTCTAGATTGGACTATTGTAATGCGCTGTACATGGGGCTCCCCTTGAAGACAGTTTGGAAGCTGCAGCTGGTGCAGAATGTAGCTGCTAGGCTGCTGACCGGGACAGCTGGCCGGATACACATCATGCTGGTCTTAAAAGAATTGCATTGGCTGCCGATTCGCTACTGAGCCCAATTCAAGGTGTTAACTTTAACTTATAAGGCCCTAAATGACTTGGGCCCCAAATATCTAAAGGAATGCTTTCTTCCATATTGATCTGCCTGTGTCTTAAGAGCTGAAGGGGAGGCCTTCCTGGTTGTCCCGCCACCTTCAGCAGCAATGTGACTAGAAAGAGAGCCTCTCTGACAGATCTTGATTTTAAGAATGCAGGTCTTTGATGTAGAAAGTGACCATATGATGAAGAGGACAGCCCTCCTTTAGCATTAGGTTTAATGTATGAATTTTAATGTCACAGCCTAACCAGATAGTCTGTCCCAGGGATGGATAGGGAAGTTTGGTGTGCCATTGAAATGCGTTACCTGGTAAATCTTAACACAGAAGACATGCTTTCTG
>MTQE01000134.1:929242-952466 GCA_014337955.1 Aspidoscelis marmoratus | reverse complement strand
ATTATTATTATTATTATTATTATTATTATTATTATTATTATTATTCTCTGGGATCATAAGCAGACAAAATCTCAAAAGAAACCTCTTTCCTTCTTTGCTCTGGAGGCATCCACACTTTGGGTTCATTATGTGCCTCCCCAAGTTGTCTAGAACCAGGTTGTCCAATCACCTGGACATCCAGGGAGCAGTGTATTCACACTGTTACAGCCTCCAAGCACCCCCTGCCTTCCCAGAAGTTCCCTTATGAAATCATGCTCCACACCTTTACTAACCTTACCTGATTACTTATCAGAAGTGCCCAGCGGCAAGCATCCTCGCCTTTTCCCGTGCAGGCATCTCAGATGACCATAGACGCAATTACATGTGCGCAGAGCCATCAGGGTCATCAGGGTCATCATTGTGACAGCACTGACTCAGTTGCAGTCGTGGAGGGCACCACAACCAAAATGACAGTGCCCAGAAGAGGAACGGCCCCAGGATCTGTCACAGGTGACTAGCTCACAATGTTGGGTGATTCCACCACTTTCCCATCCAGTGGACGGGAAGGGAAGTGCGGTATCACCCGTTTTCCATCACCCAAGAAATCTACCATTAGTAGATCCCAGTTTAGGATCCTGCTTGCATCTGCTGTGTGGACCCTCAACCCTCTTGGCTCTTCAGCCTTCACAATTCCCTTGCCTGTACCTACCTCCGATTAACCTCTGCTAGAAAAATCAGCAGCACAGGAAAGGCCCATGGCTTGAACAAAGTTCCTTCCTTGGAGACACTGGATGCTGGCAACAAAAGCTGGACTAGGCCTCATGGTTCTTGGGTCTTGTTCAACTAGCAAGGCAACCGGAAGATCTAATTTGTTCTTGACTTTGCAAGTCGACTCTCAAGCTGGCGACCGGTCCTGCCAAGTATTCCTCCTCCTTGATTCCTCCTACCCTTTTTTAGGCTGATCTCACCTCCTGTCCCTGCAGTGACTAACTTGTTCCCCTGGGGCTTCTGGCACAACACGGCGCCACCAACAATGCCATTAGCATCCACCAACACAACACCCTTGGATGAGATGACGGAAAACAAACAGCACTGCTTTTCCCTCTCCTGTTTCTCCCTCACTATGGGCAGCACCGTTTTTGCCAGAGAGGCACCGAGCCCTTGGAGGCCGCAGCACAAGGGTGGGAGAGGTCACGATTTTATGGTCCTGTTTTTGTTCCCGATTCTGTATTCTGGTCTGAGTCACAAGTCCTGACCCAAATTCACCTATGTTTGGAAGGAGAAGACTGTGGGGTAGGGAGGAAAGAAGGCAAGAGAGTTGGATGGGCCCAATGGCTTCCCAGGCGGTTGGTTGAGCTCTGAGTCACTCAGGCCTGTGCTTCAAATTTTGTCTCCTCTATGGTCTTACTGGGTGGTCTTCATCAAGCTCTGTGGGAACTTTGCTGGATTATTCAGTTGGATTTTTATCCTGCCCTATACCCAAAGGGCTCAGGGCAGGTTGCAACATTACAAACCAATAAACATATAAAATGACCATATTAAAAATGTAACAGTGCCTGAACGTGAGGAGGAAAAGCTGTTTCCTTGTTTAGCCAAAGGCCAGGGAAAGAGGTGTGACTTTACAGCTCTCCTGAACACATAAAGTCCACTTCATCTGCACAGGCCCAGGACCACTGTGGTCCAGATCTGTCCTAAGGGCCCCTCAGTTCAGCCCAAAGCTTTGTCTTTTCTGTAAACCAGTTTGGTCTAGTGGTTGGGAAGTCAGACTCTTATCTGGGAATACTGGGTTTGATCCTGCAGTAGCTCCAAGAAGCCAGCTAGGTGACCTTGGACTAGTCACAGCTCTCTTCTGAGCTCTCACAGCCCCTCCTACCTCACAAGGTGTTGAGGGGAGAAGAAGGTTTGTTAGCCACTTGGAGTCCTCTTAAGAATGAGAAAAATGGGGTATAAAAGCCAACTCTTCTTTTCCTGGCAAGCTTGGCTTCGATAATATCACACATTTCTGTTTGTAATCTTTCCCTTGTGGCTGCCAAATTGCCCTGTATAGTTTTCGGCACCTGGTGAAAACTATCTTTTTACCTAGACTTTTGCTGTTTAATAGCTTCCTCAGGGTGCTGTACCGTGATGGTGGGTTTGAGAGGAAGGGGATTATATTTTTAATTATGTTTTACTATTTGATATGCTTTAATCTCATTGTAACCCACCCTGGGACTATTCGATGAAGGGTGGGATAACTAACTAACTAACTAACTAACTAACTAACTAACTAACTAACTAACTAACTAACTAACTAAATAAATAAATAAATAAATAAATAAATAAATAAATAAATAAATAAATTTCACACTCCTTGCCCAACCCTCCACCAACAAGGCCTGGTACAAATGGGCAATTCCTTGTGAAAACTGTTTGGTGCCCTCGGGCGTATCTTGGGGTTTCTTTCACCCTTTACATTTTTAGAATAAATGTGCAAGAAACTGCATGTGGTGTTGCCTAAATTCACCTTTTGCCAGGTGCCATTTGCTGGCTCTGTTCTGGTTTCCATACTCCACATGCTAACTGTCCATAGTTATTGAAAAGCATCCTTTGAGCAATTTCCCTTGTCATAAAAAATTCTGACCAGGATTAGGCTAACACAAAGGGGGCTTTTCAGGAGTGTTTATTACTAGGCGCGAAGGGGCCAGAGTAAATGCTACATGCCTGCTAGCTTTAGTATTTGTTTTCTAATTTTGTTGGCATTTACCTGAGTGTATTTTGGAGTTCATTTTGTGGCACATGTGATATAAAAACACAGAAATTAAACAGTAGCAGGTTGCACTTGTGTGGAACAACAAAATGGCTCCAGTAGGCCCAACATCCACAGACATTTAAAGAAGCAGCTAAAAAAAAAAGCACCTTAAGGGGAAAGATTGTCCTTAATGTTTGCATACTGTTATGTACTGCCAAACTAATTTAAAATAAATAAATTAAAAAGTTATATCCACATTTATGTGAAAAAAGAGGGGATGGCACATCCTTCCTAGAGTACACAGTAAATGCCAGAGAAGTGCATTTGCCTTGTTCCTCCCCTGCTTCAGACCTGCAGCTTTGCCTTGGAATAAGGATTGGTTGGCCACTCAGAAGTCCTGAGGCATTTCCGCACTGCATCGCGTTCGAAACGGAACGCGTTCAGGCGGAAAGCTTAAGGCAGCTTCGGGCGCTTTCCCCTTTCACACACAGACGCGCCAGAACGCGTGTAAACGCGTTCCAGAGCGTCTGGGTGCGAATGCTCAAAGCGCCCGAAGCTGGCTTAGCCGGCAAATGCCGGCAAGGGGCGCGCAGACAGCCGCGGAGGCAGATCGACAATCAGCTGTTTGTCAAACAGCTGATTGTCAAAGCCGCGCGGCGTCGGAGGCGAGCCCGCAGCCGTTCGGGAGACAGAAGCAGGCGCGAACGCTTCTCCTCCCGAACGGCTGCGGGCGGCTCGTCCGCGTTGGAACGCATGTAGAGCACTTCAAAGTGCTCTACATTTCGAACGCGGAAAAGACAGCTGCGGACACGTCGGAACGCAAGCCGCGCGCGGGCAATGCGGATGACGTGTCCACAGCTGTCTTTTCCGCGTTCCGTTCAGCCCCGTGCGAAAACGTCTCAGTTCTGGCCACCCCAGTTCAAAAAAGACATTGATGAACTAGAGCAAGTCCAAAGGAGAGCTACCAAAATGGTTAGTGGTCTGGAAACCATATCCTACGAGGAATGGTTTAGTCTACAGAGGAGAAGACTGAGAGGAGACATGTTAGCCGTCTTCTAGTATCTGAAGGGCTGTGACAGTGGAGAGGGATTGTCCCTATTCTCACTTGCACAAGATGGGAGGACTAGAAACAACGGTAGGAAACTTCAAGGGAGTCAATACAGATTAGATATTAGGAAAAAATTCCTGCCAGTGAGGGCGATCAGTCAATGGAATAGGTTGCCACAAGAGGTAGTGAGTTCTCCTTCACTGGAGGTCTTCAAGTGGCTAACAATCAGCGACTGATACATATGTACCAAACAAAAAGGTTTTAAAAGCAAAACCGTGAATTGAGCCGCTCCTCCCTGTGTGAGCTGTCAGCCTTCCGACTGCGGTCTGCTCCTTCACTGATCTGCTTGAGCACAAATGCTGTCTTCCTGGTAACATGGATGGAGGCAACATTACCAGGAACATCCAGTCTGAAAGGGAGGGTGTGAAAAAGGGAAAGTGTATGCAGGGGCCTGTTCACACGAGGGCCTCCGGAACATGAGGGATGGAGCATTGGATCTGCTGGGCCGGCAGGCGTGGGTAACTGGCCAATTAGAGCCGGTGATGTGCGCAGGCATACAACGCTGCCAGCCAGGCCTGACACTTGGAACCCGAGGGTGACAAGGTAAGTCACATGTGTGCATGCATGTCCCCGGGTAGGCCCCAGGCCAGGGTGGGGGGTGCCCAGGGTGGGTGCACTCTGTCTGCCCAAGATGAAGCACATTCCAGATCACGAGGCCCCAAATGGTACAAAACAGTGGTAGATCTTGGTAACAAGATCTATTGGTATACTGGAGCCATGGTGGACTCATTTTGGTGGTGCTCATTGTTGCGACATTGAAACGGGTCTCCCAGAACTTAACATAAGGAACTCTCATTCTTGGCTTTGGGACTGATGCAGGAACTGGTCCAGAACAGATTAGTTCGCTCATAGGTCTAAATCTCCTTTGGGATTGCTCACTGATTCCAATAAACTGACATATTTTTATTATTTCTATTTATTTATTTAAAGAATTATTATCCAATTCATTTGGAAACAAGTTCTCAAATGCAGTATCAATAATTATATTTTTACCGCCGTTATTTTTGGGATATTGTACTTATTCTGAAATATTGTACAACCCTATACGTAAAAATCTATACGTAACCCAACCCAAAATCAACATACCTGGCCATAACTTTTTCTTTTAGAAAAACAGCTTTCCCATATTGCTCAGTCCTATGTATATTAGAAGTAAGTCCAAATGGGCACTCTTCCCAGAAAAGTGTGCAATCTCAATGTGTTAATTCAGTCATCAGAGCTTTTCATCAACTCTGCTTATATCAGGCCATCACGAATGAAGCAGCAGCAGCCTTTTTCCAATGTCAGCTGAAGTGGGTTTCTGCCGCCAACATTAGGTAGATAACAAATGCTCAGTCTTTGCTAGCAACTAGGCCCTTTATTTAAACCCAATATGCAATTTTTGGCTTCTATTCTGCAGAATTTATTGATCAAAGAATTTGTTTCTGGAGCTCACTGTCACTGCATAGCTAGGAAGCAGATTTGCGGGAAAGTTCTAAATGGCCCCGTCTACATGGAACTTTTTTGTTTCTCTATTGTCCCTCTATTGCAGCAGACTTTAAAAATGCTGTTCAATTCTGAATTAAGTGTCCGCATGAGGCTCAGCAAAACGTGCATTTAAAACGCACCTACCATCCCCACAGAAGCGTGTTTTCTTTGCCTGCATCTTTTTCTCCCTGCCCCCTCTCTGGTTGATAGGGTGCCGGCAGGAACGGGGAGGGACTGCGCTCTGCGCGGCCACAACCAGGAAGACAACCCCCGACAAGCCCAAAAGAAAAATAGCCAGGGGTATTCACAAGTTCTCCATCTGTCTCCCTTGCCTGCAAAGGCAGAGCCGGGCTGCAGCCAGCGCTCGGGCGGAAGCAATTCATTACGCTATTCACAAGAACTCCAGCGGCCGAAACGATCGTGCAATCGTGCGCTCATTCAGTCTCAACACTTTCACTTGCGGGTGGAAGCAATTCATTACAATGTATCTTACGTGATTGGAATGCCTGCCTACTGTTTTGATAGATCTTGAATGCTGGCTATGGATGAGAGGCAAAAAAAACAGAGAGAGAGAGAGATGATTTCTCTGGCCAGCAATCCCCACCCCCAAATACCTCTTTTGCCACGGAATGTCTCCATGCACAATGTTGCTAGGAATACCCGCGGCTTCCAAAAAGTGCGTTGGTAGTCTTGTTTAAAGGGGGGTCTTTCTTCCACACATTTTCCTCCTTTGTGGCGCTGGAAGCTCGGAGAAAAGCTCTGCATGCAGATGCTCCGTGGCAAAAAATTTTAACAGGCTTTTTATTGCATGAAGACGGGGCCAATGTATCAAAATATATTCTTGGGCCCCAGAAAATGTGGTATATTCAAAGTTCATAAATTCACAAGTTGGACAGCAGGTGCGTACATGTTTATCACATTTATATTTATATTTAGTTACATGCAGCTTACATAATATTCACACAAATTGAACAGTTTCAGTACTGGTTCTGAAGATTTGTTTATTTATTTATTTGCACCCACAAAATGAGTCTTCCAGGGCCTCCCTTAGAGCTTGTGTTAGGGCTGATCTGGAACAGAAAGCATTGTTCCAGTCCACTGCGCCCAATTCCAGCCTTGGGGTGGATGTTTCCATGCATTGCTGTTTAGTGCTGGACTGGAAATGAACCTAGAAGTTGGCTGTTTTCAGTCTTGTGCTAATTCCTACTGGGCAGAAATCACTCCTGCTAAGAAGAAGAGTTGGCTTTCCTACCCCGCTTTTCTCACCCATTTAAGGGGACTCAAAGCGGCTGACAAACCTTCTATTCTTCTCCCCACAACAGTCACTCTGTGAGGTAGGTGGGGCTGTGAGAGCTCAGAAGAGAGCTGTGATTAGCCCAAGGTCACCCAGCTGGCTTCATGGGGGACGGTGGAATTGAACCCAGTATTCCCAGATAAGAGTCTGGCTCTCTAACCAATAGACCAAAGGTCATCTTGAATTATGGGTGTGATCACAGCCTAGGAGTGCCCAATATCTACAAGTCAAATTAAGTCTTTACTGGAAATGTAGTGTTTGAGGCTTTTGTCTAAAGTTTTATCTCTTTGGGTGCGTTTCCTTAGACGTTTAAATCTGAATCGAATCCAAATTCGGTATCTAGCGTTCCTATTTAATTTTCTATAAATCCGAATCCGAATTTGGTATCCAACATTCCCATTTAATTTTTCATTCCTGGATTTTATGAGAACTATCCTGTGAAAATCCACAGAAAAAAAGTCCTGAGAAAAAGTGTTCTTGGCCTCTTTTGGAGCTGAGTCCACTTCCCCCCTCCCAAATGGGAACAGTCCCGGACTATTCAGGGCAGAGATCTAACCTTCTGGCCAATGCCTGCCAGATGTGGGTGGGATTTTACAGCTGGGAAGTTCTCCCTCTTCCCTTGCCGTGCCTGAAATGATATAGCCCCGATCAAGAAAAGGCAAAGGCTTGGATTTCCCCTGAATGGTGGGGGCAGGAGAGAGGCTAGGCTCATGGCTTTGCTTTTTGCTGCTCTCCAAACCTTGATAAACGTGTCCACTTGCCCTCCTTTTTCTTTTGCTCAAAATGTTTTAGGAAAAATTGATTAACTAGAATGGCCAGCTGGCAAGGAGAACAGGGCTCCTGCACCTTTAATAGCTGCACAGAAGAAAGAACGAAAGGACTCCTGCATCTTTAATAAAAGGATGGCATGGGGCATTGCAGCAGCTATATCTTATCTGAAAGGGAACACCTCCTGAAATTCCCTCTTCCGTGGCACCTGCAAAGGTGTGGAAGCCCTCTCCTTGACACCTGATAAGCTGAAAAGAGTTTGCCAGCCATTTTTTTCTGCCTTAGAACTAGCTCTTCCCTTCTTTCCTACCTATCGAACACTGTATCCAAACGACCGGAGGTTCAGCGAGCGACACTTGTGAATATGGTATGCCCTAACCCTAGAGAAGTCTTGCTCATGGATTTGGGGGGCGTCACACTCGGAACAAGCCAGGAGCAGTGGAAAATCTGAGGCAAGGGTTAGCAAGGGCGAAGGCAGCCTGCTCGGGGGAAATTCAGTGCCCTCTTTTCCCCTTCATCTTCCCCCACTCCTTGTCTCTCCCTTCCCTTTCATGCTCTGCTCATTAAATCACTGTAAACTCGGGGAGGCTTTTTTTAATGCATTGCCTCATCTCATTGCTATGGGATCTGGATGTGGCAACATCTGGATGCATGATGCAGATGTTTGGTTGCCCCAGCAACCGACAGGCTTGCTTGGTAAACAATTGCAGGGGAAACTTTTCCTTCCTTCCTATCATCTTTCCTTCCCATTTGTAGCAAAAACAACCCCAGAAGTGCTGGTTTCCCGGCAAGGGTCTTGGCTTCAAGGGGAAGGCAAAGGCGTCCAGGGAGTTGCAGAAGGGGGCAGTCGGGGAGGTGAAAGCCAAGACTCCTGATTTCATGGGCCAGGGATCAAATTTAGAGGGTTTTTATTTTTTAAGGAGAATTTGTAATGCATAGCTTCTGAGTCCTCCACGCCCTTTGCTCTAATGCACTCGAGCAGCTACTAGGCTTCGTCTCTGCAATGCCTGCTTCACCCTGTCCGTGGTTGCCACTGAAAGCATTTAAAGCTGAACTGAAAGTTTCTAATGAGGGAACTGGTCTGGCTTCCTGAATTGCCTGGGAGAGTCTTTGATGGCAACAGAGAGGACAGAACTGTATCCCTTCCTTCTTCCCTTCCTCTTTCAGTGCTCAAAACATATTTATTTGTTTACTTACTTACTTATTTACTTAGAAAATGTATATCTCCCTTCACCTAATGGTCCCAGGGGCAGGTTACACTGAATTTAAAACATATCGAATAGTAAAACATAATTAAAAAAATAACCCCCTTCCTCCCACCCCACCCTCCTTACCACCCTAGCCCTCCCTCCCTGTTGCCACCCTGAGGAAGCAACTTTAACAGCAAAAGCCCAGGTGAAAAGATATGTGTCCACCAGATGCCGAAAACTATATAGTACAGATACCTGGTGAACCTCAAGAGGGAGGTTGTTCCAGAGTCTAGGGGCCACCACAGAAAAGGCCCTCTTGCCAAGTCCTTATGCCTTGTACCTCTGAAAGAGAAGGAACTGCAAGAAGGCCATTGGTATGAATACCACATCCAACTGCTGTTCCAGTGGCCTTTTTATTTTTGGGCCCTGTCCAGAGGGGTGTAATATAGCACCATTATAGTGCCACTATGATGGGTTTGTCTCATGTATCTGAGGCGACCGACCGCACTGTAACTCTGCCTTTGCCCCCTAAATATGCACTAAAAACTATTGCTGGAAAGCCCAATGCTGGTCATGGGTTTTCCAACAGTAGCACATTTATCTATTTTCTGGACCGAGCCACCATGATGGTTCTGTCAAGTGCACATGCGTGGAAGCCAAAACAGGTGTCCGCGTATGTGCAGAGGTGATGGTGAGCACATCCCAGGTGTTTTGGATGCACAGATGCGCCCACAACTTAAAATGCAGAAAGAAGAACCATAGCCAGGGCTGTCTAACTAGCAAGGAATAATGGTGGAGGAGCAATATTTCCCGTGTTATCCCTTGCTAGTGGGTTACTCAGCCGCCATCTGGAGGTGGCCTTAGATGCATACACACAGAGCCACAAGGCTGTGGGTAGTGGGTTGATCCCTGACGAGGGCAGAAAAATATCCCCTGATTCCCTTGATCCCATCCTGAGGCAACAAAGGGCCTTTCTGCACCGGCTGCCGAAAAACAGATCTTTTCAGATCTGTTTTCTGGTGATCCAATCTTTACAAGGATCTGTCCCAAATAGGGACAGATCCTCGAAGCCCCGCATGTCCGCACACGTATGGGGCACCGGCGGCAAGGCCGGATTTCAGAGACCGATTGGAGTGAGGGCTGTGCGGACGCACCAGCACCCATCCCAATCCAGCTTCTGAAGGCCCTCCCCCCACGGCCTCACCCATTGGCTCCCTTGGATCCAGAATGGGGAGGCTGTCTGCCGGCTTCCCTGGGGTCCCCCTTGCCCAAGAAGCTTCAATTGCAATATTATAAAGCTTTTGAAAGATCTTGCTGGGTCGGACACAGCAAATCATGGATAAAAGCAGTGGTTCTCAACCTTCCTAATGCCGTGACTCTTTAATACAGTTCCTCATGTTGTGGTGACCTCCAACCTAACCCTAATCCCAACCATAAAATTATTTTCGTTGCTACTTCATAACGGCCCCCGTGGAAGAGTAGATCGACCCCCAAAGGGGTCGCAACCCACAGGTTGAGAACCACTGGATAAGAGAAATCGGATCGGAAGGCACCTGGACAGATAAGGCTTGAAAGGCTCTACAATGATGGCCGCGCTCCCATTATAAGCTTATTTCAGTTTCAAAATGGTTTCAATCCTTGCAGTTCCCACGTCAGGTTGGCTTAACACGCTTTCTGCGTGTTAAATCACCCCAAAGCATTATAAATGTTAATTCTCATTTCAACAGGTCTCACTCCGGTTTGTGCACTTGAAACATTTTACATTTTTTACTGTGGGAACAGTACCGTGTTAAGGGATGAGAATGTACGTGTAGGGTTTCCCTCTCCCAATAGCTTGCTTCCAAAGATAGTCATTTTACTGTAAAAACCCACCCCTTAAAGCAGCCGCTACACTGTAGCAATCCAACCACTTCACACCTGATAACAATGTTGCAATTCTCCGCAATTTTGAAAGTTCTGGAAAGCAGCTGCAGGTTCTGTTTTTAAGGCTGTGACTGTGGAGTGAGCGGGCGAAGGTGGCTTGAGTTTCCGCTGCTGCTGTGTGCCCTGGGCAATGGGGAGAGGAGGGGAAAGAATCGTTGGCTGCCCGGTGCCGTTTTTCATCCATCCAGGCAAGTGGCAGCCACCCAGCCACCCAGCTAGGCTCTGTGAAGGGGACAGTTATGGGTGGCGCGTTCACACCAGGAGGAAGAGGGCAGGGCAGCCCTGAAAAGCGGCTTTTAAAAAGTAGCCACTTGAGTCCCCCCTTGAGTCACATAAGCCTCCTATGATCTTTAGAATCCGGATCGAGTTGAAAGTAATGGGATCAGGCAAATTTGCATTTGCATTCGGTTCTATTATTTCGGTTTAGGGAAATCGAATTAAGCTTATAATGGGAATGCGGCCAATGTGTCACAACAAGGGGTTGATTCATGAATCCCTATGTTCAGATGCCCTGGATGTTCCCAACATGGAGGAAAAGAGAATATGAAACACTGAATCTATTCTTTCCACAGAGCGGATTCAGCACTACGATGCCATCAGCCTGTGTCCTGCCAGCTTGCAAAGTTTCGCTCTTGGCCAGCCAGGGAAATTTTCCCTTCTGATCTAATTATGTTTTATTTTTGCCGGTACTCCCCGGGGTGGAGGTGGCAGGACAGAGTTCTTTGCCAAGAGGTTTAGTTGTTCGCCCTTTTGTGGCCAGGAAACTCTGAGAACAGCTTGTCATGGGCTAGTGTTCCTCATGTCTTGGGTGGCCTCAGGAGCCATTTCTTCACAAAGGCCAGGTGGGATGGGATGAGGCAGCTGTATGGATTTCATCCATGTCACTTGCCCTATCCCCAAATGCACCTGGAGTCTCTTTTATTTGCAGAAAAGGGACCTGCAATAACATTCCCTACTGCAGAAGTGCCTAACCTGGTGTTAGACTGCAAATCCCATCATCCTAGACCAAAGTTGAGACCAAATATCCTCCTCCCGTAGAGACCTGGCAATGCCATACGATCTATTGATGAGGCCTTCTGGGCAATACCATCTCTTTAAACAGTTGTGAGGACCTGTATGGTAGAGCTTTCTTGGCATGTACTGCATGAATTTGCCTCCCCATTCACCCAATGTGTGATTACATGCTGTTGAGTAACAGGACCTTTATCCTATCAGAGTGCTGGAGGTGGGTGTTGTGAGGGTAGAGAGGGGTGGAGATCTAAAAAAGTCTTGTAAAGGAGTCTCAGGATGGGAACAGAAAGGTGTGAACATAGCGCCCCAAATGATGACAAACTGAGGAAGGATTATCAGGTATTACTGTGATTGGAGTTAGTGTGCTTTGAGTCCTGTTTCATAAAAGAACAGATGATTTCAGCAAAATGTGACCATGGCCAAAGAGAGGAAGGGGCATTCTGACATGTCCTCTCTTCCAATGCTTGATATATCCAGCTTCCAAGCTATCCAAAAATCAGCAAATGCAAGGAGCACCTGGTGGGTGGGGATTTCATTCATTCACTCACTCATTCATTTAGTAAGTTATGTAGGCATCTTGCCTGTCTTTCCATCCTGGAGGCAGTATCAAACTAAGGCGTTTTTGCACGAGGCCGTCTCGAATGTGCGGAGATGGAGCATTTGCATTGCTGGGGCGGCGGTTCTGTCCCAGCCCGTCTCCGCATGTTCTCCATGCATTTGAGATGTAGAGTAGTTAATTCTGCTCTACACGCGGCCCATTGCGTTTGAAGCGTCCCCGGTCGTTCAGCATCCCGCAGAACACGGTGGCCCACCAAATGCTCACAGGCATCTCAAGCAGAGACAACCTTTTCCTGCTCTTGAATCCCAGCAAGTGGCCTTAGAAGCATCCTGCTTTACCCCCCAGCCTGAAACATTTGTTGTCCATAAATTTGTCCAACCCTACCTTAAAGTCGTCTAGGCTGGTAGCTGTTACCACCTCTTCTGGCAGCAAAATCCATAAACTGATGACCCTCTAGGTCAGTGGTTCTCAACCTGTGGGTCGCGACCCCATGCGGGGTCGAACGGCACTTTTCCTGGGGTCGCGTCATGCCCCTCTGCCCCCCCGCGCCCCCCCGCGATCCCCCACGGCCGCCGCCACCACCGCTGCCGCCTCCTGGTGCCCCCCGGCACATTCCTCTGCCCCCTTTCCTTCCCTCGCCTCGCCGGGCCGCCCCGCAACGTCCCAAATGAGCACCTCAACAAATGCCCCCGGCAGCTGGCTCTCCCACTTCCACCAGAGAGAGGCTGGAGGAACAGGCGGCCAGAGCGTCTCCCTGGCTCCGCCCCACCCCGCCCCCGGCTCCGCCCCACCCTGCCCCCAGCTCCGCCCCCAGCTCTGCCCCTCCCCTCCCCCCTCCCCTTCCCCCTCCCCTCCCCTGGGGTCGCAGAGGCTTTTGGAACTTTATTTTGGGGTCTTGGCCTTAAAAAGGTTGAGAACCGCTGCTCTAGGTGAAGAAATACTTCCCCAGATCCAACTCTCCTACCCATCAGCTTCATAGAATGCCCCCTGGTTCTAGTATTGTGTTATCAATAAAATAAAATTTCTCTATCCATCTTTTATATACTGTGCATAATTCTATATAATTTGGATTTTTGGCCCCGTTGGGCAGTACTTTGCACTTGTTAAGATTAAAGCACATTAGCCACTTGGTTGCCCACTCACACAATGCTAAGAGATCCCTCTGGAGCTCTTGGCAATCTCTATCAGTTTTTACTACCCTAAATAATTTAGTATCATCAGCAAACTTTGCTATTTTACTATCTACCCCTTCTTCTAGATCACTGATGATGGTGGCCATTTCCAACATGGTGAATTGTGCAAGCACGTATCCAGACAAGGTAAGTCTTGCTTTTTATGTAAAACCTGATTTGGGAGTTGATTTTCCCATAATAATGTTATTGCAGGAAATCACCCATAATATCCCAAGGCCCTGCTGGGATTACCATGGACATGTGTGGCAGTCGCAACAAAGCCCCGGGATAATCTTGGGTTTTATATCCTGTCTGGATGCAGTCCAATTTTTGAATACCTAAAGCAAATGTATGTACGTATGTATGGCGCATGTTTACTCTCCCCACCACTACATTTTTTCCCCTGTCATCGCATGCCTCACATAATTTATGGCTGAGGGCAAATTTGGGGATTGGGCCAAATTTTTCTGAAGCTTGAAAAAGGCCAAATATTTCTGGGAGAGTAAATTATTCAAGTCAAGATTATTCAAGTCAAAAAAAAAACAAAACCCAAACCTCCATAATTTTTATACCCTGAGGTCAGAATTTAAGAGGCCTTCTTACAGTAACCATTCACATTGGGAAATGGAATGAAACAGGGAAAATTAGTCAGATAGCTGACTTCAGTTTTTATTGTTCTTAATTATGGTTTGTTGTTTTTAATTTATTTTTTTAAATATAAAACAGTTTCAATCTGTTTGTATTGTTTTTCTGCCCGTTTCCCTCCTCAGGCTATGAGGTTTAAGACCAACTATAAATGTAATAATGTCATAAATTAATCTGGCTTTGATAAAGGGTGTCATACTTAATCCTCGTCAGTATAATTTGTAGATGGTAGAGTTGTTTTATATCCTCCTTGTTTTCAGTCCCTGCAACCAAACCATATATGGTACTGGCCTGCCTTCTGCAGGATTTTTCACTGGGGTGTGTATGTCTGAGACCTGTAAAATGATTCTACATAACCATGTTTTTTGAGATACAAAAAAATTATAAATAACTACTCTTGCTCTGAATGCCTTCTGCATACCTCCTGTGCTCTGGATCAGGAACACTTGTCCCACTGGTAGTCCCAATTTAATGGGTCCAATAATCAGGAATAAAAGCCTCCCAAATCTGAATCATGTTCTGTCTAATGCTATCATACTGGACCTGCAGGGGCATAGCATCATAGGCTGCGTTCCCAATTGATTTTTGAAAGTCAGGTTGGACTTTTAAAATCCAGATTCAGTACTGAGTGCACATTCTGGGTGTTCCCATTTCCTTGAGGATAATATGGGCTGAACCCAAATACTGGCGTTTCCACTCAAACTCAAAACAAAACAGCACGAAGAAACAGGAGATTTTAATCTCTGCCCCTGTCCAACACCTGTTAAGCCTGCCCCAGAGAATCAGCTGAGCAAAACAACAAAGCAATGATCCCTTTCATGCTCTCCTTTTCAAATTGGAAGCTCCCTCCCTGCTGGTTCTCCCTGTTTGCACTTAAACAGGAGAACTGACAGTGCAAATTTCCCCTGCTATGGCAGCCTTGCTACAATGTATCTATCTCTTGAGGCTTGTGTCTTAAAAAACTTTTCCTGCAGTGGTATCTCTCCTAATGGCAGTGTGTTCAAAGCAGGCATGGCGAGGGGAGGGGGGAGACCATCACAGCTGTGAAATCCCACCCATATGTGGCAGGCATTGGCCAGAAAGATAGATCCCAACTCCAAATAGTCCCATAGCATTCCCAAAGGCAAAAAAAAATGTGGCCTGGGTTCCAAAAGGGGACTGAGAATAGTTTTTGTGAGGACTTTTTTTCTGCGAATTTTTGCAGGATAGTCCTCATAAAGTCTGGGAATAAAAAAATAAATGGGATCGCCCGATCCCGGAAATGGATTTTAAACTTGTATGGGAACACACCCATAGGTTTGGATTAACAAGCAGATCTATGAGACCTAGATGGACAGACCTTTAATTTACATTAAGGATCCAGGTGGAAAGAAAGAGTGCCTCTGCACTCTGAAATGGAAACCTGGCCTTAGAATCTGTGCTTGTTTGATTTCTTAGAAGATATAGTACACTATACTGCTCGATGTGCACACATGAAATTTATGACTGGCAGTTAACTAGTCCACCATATTCCATTAAAAATGTGGATGGGGGACCTCTTTAAAACCATTTTGGCTTCCAGTGTGGAAGAAGGTAAATAAATCTTACACGATGTGATCAGTTTTAAGTTATTATTATTAAACTGCTTTCCTTTTTTTATATATGGCTGAATCCCCAAAAGACTTATTAGCCCCTCTCGGATTCCTCTGCAGTCACTCTGTTATAGCTGACTTTAAAAGTCCCCTCCACTTCCGGAATAAGCGTCCCCCTGGCAGCCGCGATCTAAACGGACTTTCCGTCCCCGTGGTACCAGTTTTCTCTTTCCAGGCATTCCCCCCCCCGCCCCCTCTCTTGTTAAAAGGAAAAATAGCCAGATCTCCGTCTCTTGAAACTGCTCCCCCCCCCTAGCAAAGCAGATGATCGCTCATTCTGTCACTTTCATTCACTTTCAGCAGTTACTTTCACTTTGTTCTCTGTTAGAAAAGGATTTTCTGCCCCGGTAAAGTCAGTGGCTGCAGGATCGGGAGCGCGATCCTTTGCTCATTCTCTTTTAAGGCTTTACTTGAAAACAATGTTGCCATTCTGAGCAATTCTGGCTCTTTTTACAAAGGAAAGGAAGCGAACCTGCTGCATTTCTCAGATGTGTGAATGCTTTTTGGCTGTGTGTGCAGGCAAGCAATCCCCGCCCCTTTTGCCACGGAGCGTCCTCAAGGCAGATATAGCGAGCAAAACCCGCGAATCGCCGAAAGAGCGCTGAAACTCTTCTTTAAAGTGCACATATTTTATCGCGGGTGTCTCACTTTCCTAAGCTCCCTAAGCGCCTTGTAAAGCCCGGAATGGGGACGCTCAGAGGCAAAAGGAGTGTCCTGGCACACTTTAAATTCCATGGGGACAGGGCTTATATAATTCCAAATGGTTTACAGAACATTAAAAACAAGGGTAAAAACAGAGTGAAAATAATTAAAACCCATTAAAAACTGAGTAAATCAAGGGAGAAACAAACTTTTACACAGTGAATGCCTGCATAAAAAGATGGGTCTTTAATAAGCACCTATTAGTTGTTAGATGTAGGTACCTCACAAATAGTAGAGCCGGGGGCGGGGGAACATTCCAAAGGAAAGAGGCTACCACTGAAAAGGCCCAACCATGAACTGTCATAAGAAGGCATTCTGTATTACATGGCACCTGCAGGGTGAAATGAACATGCATGTGGTCTGTGCATGTGGTGAATGTAGATTTTGTGTCTTTAGGGCCATTTCTCTACTTCTTTGGCCTTCTTTGGAATCAGTGGGCCTGGAATAACCACATCACTGATCCTGAGCAGAAGGCATGGGTGGGATCAGCACCATCTACGTGACAGCACTGGTCCATACCAGCTCATGCCACATCCTTGAAGCTTGTGTGTGTAAGCTGGGCGGCCACAGACACACACCTGACATTGTTAGGAACAAAAGCTCCTAGACTTGAGGCCTTGGCGGATGCATTTCCATGGCAGACTTTGCCATGTCACTGAAGCACGTACCCCAGTATATGTTCTGGATCACGGCCACTGGTAGACCTGATTAAATGGGTCTACAAGTGATCCTGATCAAGGTCTCCCTAACAGCCCTAACAGGATCACACTCTGTCTAATGCAGACAGAGTGGACTAACAGGGACCATGCTCATTAATCTGCATTAATCTGCAGATGTGACGCCTAGATGCATGCTACACAGGCCCTTTATCTGCTTTAAGGGTCCTTGCAAAAAGGCTCTGGATTTGGAACTGCGTGGCAAAGAGAATTGTGAGTGTGTTAGTGCGTGGTGACAGCCCTTCAAAGGTGGACTGTGTGGTCTGACATAGCAGGCATTCTCTGTGTGGTCCACGTGTGACTATGATTGGCAGAATCCCTGGTTATCTTTGGAAGGCAATGATATCAGGACGGGGAAATGGTGGTGCAGGGAAGAGGAGAAGAAATTCTGTAGAATTATCATCATCTCTATGATTGTTTATGCCTTTCCAAGCTCTGAACTTGGCCTCTTCCAAAGCAGCCTAGATTTCAATCATAAAAATTATGGATTTCTCCCACAATTTGAGCCCTGATGCAAAAAGCAGGCAGCTTTTAACAAACGGACAGCCAGGGAGTTTCTTTTCAATTTGCCCATTTTGTGTTGTATTGATTGACATGCTTCCAAACTCACACAAAATATCACCCTGTTCCCTTTGAAAAAGCAAAATGAAATCCTCAAGTCCTCTGTGGTCAGAATATTCAGGGAATGGAAGGGTGGCCAGGTAAACTCTGTCATAGGGGCCAGTCCTTTCTTAAGAGGGCTGCAGAAAATATAGGGCCTTTCTGCACTGGGTCTTATTTTAGATTATATCCTGGAATCCCAGTGCTGACTATGGCAGGTCCTGCCGTAATCTGCACCACCATGTACATAGCAGGTCTCTGTTCCAGAATATAACCTGGAATAAGGCCCAGTGCAGAAAGGGCCTATGGTTTTATTGGAGGCATCCAGATGGCAGGGGGCAATTGTAGGAGCTAAATAAAATTCTGGAATTACCTCTTGCCACCCCTGCCGGATGTGGGAGGCCACTGTGTGCTCTTACCTCCTTTTGTGATTCTTCTTTTCGCAAATATAGTTGGGCCTCCGTATCTGTGGGGGATAGGTTCCAGGTTCTACTGTGTTTACAGAAAACTATGGATATTTGAAACACTGGGAAATTGTGCTCGATTTCTTGGGAATCATGGGAAATTGTGCAGAATTTTGTGCTTTCTGCCTGCTCCAGGTCTCCAGGAAGCCTCAGGTAGGCCTAAGGACACCAGCAAAGGGAGTTGGGGAGGTTGGTCCAGTTGACCATGGATAAGTCAGACTGTGGTTACTGGACCCAGCTGTACCCAGAAGCCAGCAAAGCCCGCATCGAGTGCCCTTTGGCTTTGTGTTTTTTTTTACTTCCAGGTATCTGCAAGAGCTATGGTAATGAAAGGAGCCTTCAGACACAGATAGGCGATCACTGTTACGGGAAACCCATGGTTGTTACAGGATTTCTCACACTAGCAATATTATGGGATAGCATGTCCATTTCCCAGGACGATGTCTCTAAGACCATTTGCTGGGATTTGAGAGCAGGTGAGGGGTTTTGCTCTTGCCTTCTGCTTGAGATGCCCATGGGCAATTTGTCGGGCCTCCTCTTGTTGGTCCCCCTTCCTCCGACGATGAAGGAGCAGTTGCAGTGCCCAGCCAAGCTGTGGCAGGCTGCCCAGCCAGGCACGATGAGTAATGCCTGACACAAGTGACAAGTGAGAACGCTGAGTCTATAGCTCAAACTGAGAGCAGCTCAGAGTCAGAGAAAGAAGCTGGGCAGCACCCTTCCTCACAGGTGTTGAGACAAGAGCGCTAAAAGCCTGCGCAAATCAGAAAGAGGCGTGCCCCTGCTTCCTTAATTTAAAACCTCACATTCAGGCCATGGTTGTTGTAGACAAAGACCGTAAATCTGTAGCTCTTGGAATCTGTGACCTTGCTTTGTGATTAATGACTCACCCTTCTGCCTCTCTGATATCTTTGACCTTGGAATTCTTTGGCAATGCATTACCTCTTAAGCTCCCAAGAAATTATAACTTGGTACTGTCTTTTGCTGCTACTAAGCCTGTGTATGTATGTGTATGTGTGTTTGCTTCTGGACTTTGCCAGCCAGAGAAAAACACAATTGGTGGTACACCGTTTGAAACAGGATGTTGGACTAGACAGCCTGTGGCCTGATCCAGGAGGGCTCCTCTTCTGTTATTATGTTCTTATGAGCATATTGGGGATGCCACAGTTATGTATACGATTCCCCTACACATGATTTAATTAGAGAAAATAAACTCAGACTTATTATTGCATATTTTAAACACTGTTCAGGGCCATGTTTCTTTTAGCTGATGTTTTTCCTTTCATTACCTTCCAAGTTGCCTCATTTGTTTCAGCTGCCATTAAACACAGGAAGTTCATGGATCTAAATAATTTTAAATCATCTAATAGATGTTTTGATAGCTTGAAATAAGTTTTATTCTTTGTATATTTTTCTCCTTTTATTCTGGTAATCTTGTAATTTTACAATTTTATTGTTTTGTTGTTATGGCTTTGGCTTCAACAATATTGCTATAACTATACTACTACTATGAATAATAATTATAAGAAGAAAAAGAAGAGCAAGGTAAGAGGAGCCACAGCCCATCTAGTGCAGCATCTGTCTCACACAGTCATCCACCAATCACTTTTGGGCTTCACAAGCAGCAGAAAATGGCAAAACCTTAATCTGTTCTTGATTCTCTGAAAATAACCTTGAGAGGCAACTTGACTTTCTCTCTAATCTGTTGGAGTAGCCAATGATGCACCTATTCTCCAGGAATTTGTCTAATTCTTTCTTGGAGCTATCTAGACATTCCTGTAACAATCTTTTCTGGTATATAAAATATGCACGGTATAGAAAAGGTGCATAGGGAAAATTTCACACAGTATTAGAACCAGGGGGCACTCTATGAAGATGATGAGCAGGAGAATCAGATCAGACACGGGGAAGTATTTCTTCATCCAGAGAGTCATCAGTCTGTGGAATTTGATGGCTTCAAGGACGGGCTGGACAAATTTATGGATGACAGATGTATCAAATAATGGATACCTAAGTACATCTTTCAGTCTGGGGGGACAAGCAGGATGCTTCTAAGGCCATTTGCTGGGATTATGGTAATAAATTCCACAGACCAATGACCCTCTGGGTGAAATTTGTATTGCAACCTCTGCAAGGGTTGTTGGAGAAGACAGAAGGACCTACTTAGATGCTGCCCTGTCATTTCTTCAGTGCAGATCAAGACTTCATTTTGTAGAATAGGAGAGAGACTTCCAAATGGGAGTTCCACTCTATCACTGCCACCTTCATCTATATCAGTGGTTCTCAACCTGTGGGTTGCAACCCCTTTGAGGGTCGATCTACGCTTTCACAGGGGTTGCTATGAAGAAGCAATGAAAATAATTTTATGGTTGGGGGTTAGGGTTAGGATTAGGTTGGGGGTCACCACAACATGAAGAACTGTATTAAAGGGTCACACCATTAAGAAGGTAGAGAACCACTGATCTATATTATATATCATTCTCTTGAAGTTTGGGTCGTCACCACTTCATCTGGGAGTAAATTCCATAGACAGGTGTACTACCACCACTATTATTACTACTACATATGGCATTCCTAATATAATTCCAGGATTCCATAGC
The DNA here is from genome assembly GCA_014337955.1 of Aspidoscelis marmoratus. NCBI lineage: Eukaryota > Metazoa > Chordata > Lepidosauria > Squamata > Teiidae > Aspidoscelis > Aspidoscelis marmoratus. Next base: position 931,912 of record MTQE01000134.1, on the reverse strand, counting down.
CCATGTCTGGAAGCACCTGTCTTTTTAACATTACCTGCCTCTTAAAAGATAGGATGGAGGAGAGTATCAGCTCATGCTGGGAGTGACTGCTCTGCATAACAAACCAGGTTCAGAGCTGCACTGGCTGCTAATTCGCTACTAAGTCCAATTTAAGGTGTTAACCATAACTTATAAGGCCCTAAATAACTTGGGCCCAAATATCTAAAGCAGTGGTTCTCAACCTTCCTAATGCTGCGACCCCTTAATGGAGTTCCTCATGTTGAGGAGACCCCCAACCATGGGGGCGGAGCAGCTGGAAGGTGGGAGGGAAGGGAGGTGGGAGACTTGTCGCGACCCCTCTGAAAGGGTAGTTCGACCCCCAAAGGGGTCCCGACCCCCAGGTTGAGAACCACTGATCTAAACGAATGCCTTATTCCATATTAAGACCTGTGGGGGAGGCCCTCCTGGTTGTACCACCACCCTCTGAATCAAAGGGGATGAATACCCAGAATAGAGCCTCCTCGGTGATGGCTCCCAAATTACAGAATAGTCTCCCCCCTGAGGTGCGTCAGGCACCTTCACTTCACACGTTCAGGAGAGCAATGGAAACGCGCCTCTTTGTGCTGGCCTTTGGCTAAATAAGGAAATTGTTTTTCCTCCCCACTTCAAGACACTGCTTTGGTATGTTCATTTTATGTTCAGTTTTCAACGTTGTAACTCACCCTGAGACCTTTGGGTATAGGGTGGAATAAAAATGCAAGTAAAGAATAAATAAATCTGCTAAGGGTGCAGACTAGTGGGCCCAAAGGGGATTGAGGGACTTTCCTTGGGAGGCCATGGATTTTTGGCTTTTATTGATAAACATTATTCTGAATTATGCTTGTGTTCACATTCCTGACCTTTTATTCTCACTTGTCTGCATCTACAATAAACCACTCCTACCCGTCCCCATGCTTAAAATAATCTGAAAGTATTCTGTGTCTGCCCCAGGAGCATCTCCATGCAAAGCCCTAATATGGGTTGCATGGGAGACAATAGGGCTGCTTCCGCACTTGGCCTTATTCTGGGATATATCTCAGGATAGGGGTCTCTTGTCCACATGCTAATACAGGCTATGGCAAGTCTCACTAGGACCTGCTGTAGTCTGCAATAACATGCAGATAAGAGACCCTGATCCTGAGATATATTCCAGAATAAGGCTAAGTGTGGAAAGGGCCTAGGTGTTAAAAAAAACCCCACTTTGCAACTGTACTCCTTTCGAAATAAGGGGCTAACACGTATTGCCCTGGTGCCATGCGGACGCTCCAGGAGTATTAGCGGCTACAGCCCTGACATTCCCCCCTTCCCTCATCGCTGGATCAGCAAGGCATGCGTGAGTAAACCTCGCTGTCAAGCACAGGTGCGCACGTTTGCTTGACAGCAAGCTTTACTCACGGGTGCCTCATCTTCCTCAGTCTAGCTGTCAAAGAGGTGCGCAGAGAGTTAGGAAGGTGGAAAGCAGCTGGATGAGAGAGGGGCTCAGAGCTGCAGAAAGGCAGGAATGGCGGCAGTGGTGACGACGGTGAGTGGAGCATTGCACATCTGCTTCAGCGCAAACTTATTGCCTTCCCAGCAATGTGAATGGAGGTAACGTTACCGGCAGAGCAAGCGAGCGAGCAAGGTTATTTTCCCATTCATCCCCTCTTTGTCCATGGCCAGCAGGGGAGGAGGGAACGAATGGGAAAATAACCTTGCTCGCTCTGCTGGTGGGCAGATGAGGGAATACCGCGATGCTCCTCTTGCCACTGTCGCCACTGCTGCCGTTCCCGCCATTCCATGGGGACAGGCAGTTACGGTTTGGATCCGCGTTGCCCCAAACCACAAAGGGACACTTTATTCTGCATTACAACATGGATTTTTATCACACATGTCCAAATCGCATCAGCCAGCTTGCATGGGGATGCGCCCTTAATGTGATTAATAGCTATGATTTATTGCGCCATGGCAAGATCTGACAGGTAGCCGCTAACAGCAATTTGGCCACAGATCTAGTTACATTTCTACTTACATTCTAGTAATGATGTGTGAATTTGTACCAGTACATACATATTTCGACGTATCGTTGGACACATAGAACAAATCTGTTCTCTTTGTTCAGGCTAAGTTAGGGTTTTCTTGATTTTTTTTTCTTATTTGGCAATTTCTAAGTTGCCACCCGAGCAAATTCATCAACTGACAGGAGACAAGCAATTCTTGCCTTCAGCACTGTGGCTATGATCTCATTTCTATCACCAGGAAAGGAAAAGTTGTACAATAAATTCATTCTTTCTGCTGTATGGCAGAGAGTGAACTTACAGTGCCAATTTTGGTGCTTCCCCAAACAGTTTGAAAAATAGGCTTGTAACCTCAGATTCAAATAACAGTTCTCATTCCACGTTGTTCACAAATTGGAAAAGACCTACGGGAATGTACTGACTGAGGTATGTCACCCGCCCCAACAAGGGAGTATCTATTTCAGGCATGTCAAAGATACGGCCCATGGGCCAGATGCGGCCCGCGGCTGCCGGCCCACGGCCGCCGCTGGCCGCCGCCGCCGCCCGCCACCATGGCCTGCCGCCGTCCTCCTTGGGCGCGAAGGAGGTGAGGCGACGTGAGGCGAGCAAGCGCGCGGCGGGACCCTCCGCATGGACAGCCAGCCCCTCCCTAGCCACG
>MTQE01000134.1:850757-891949 GCA_014337955.1 Aspidoscelis marmoratus | reverse complement strand
TAGATAGGCTGTGGCCTGATCCAGCAAGGCTTCTCTTATGTTCTTATGTGTCCGCACCTAATGTAAGTCTGTCGACACGTGGGGAGATAGATGGCATCTACTAGCGTTTGCAAGTGTGAATGCTACTACACACCAGGGCAAGTTCACCATTCCCATTCCCTGGATGGGACACAAAGTGCAAACGTCCCCCTGGTTCCAAAGAACTGTCAAATACAGTGTAGCTAGGAATGTATGGGTCCCTGAGAAAGACAGGAAGATAGGCCTCTCCAGGCATGCAGAGTATGGCTGTTTCTGAACTTACCTGCGATGGACCGCTCTGAAGGGAGCAGATCAACTGGAGTGGTCTAACTGTGCTGGAACAAGGCCATCCACATCTGGACAGCTGTTCTGGAGCAGCCCCCATGCTGGCTCTGAAGCTCATGCAGGCATCACAGCCAGCCCAGAGATTCTGATGGCCTTGGAGCCCCTGGGGACCCATTGAACCAGTTTGGTCTAGTGGTTATGGAGCTGGACTCTTATCTGGGAATACCAAGTTTGATTCCGTGCTCCTCCATGAAGCAAGCTGGGTTACTTTGGACTAGTCATAGCTCTCTTCTGAGCTCTCACAGGGTGTCTGTTGTGGGGAGAAGAACAGAAAGCTTTGTCAGAAACATTGAGTCCCCTTAAATAGGTGAGGAAAGTGGGGTAGAAAAGCCAACTCCTCCTCCTCCTTCTTTTTCTTCTGGCAGTGCACTATGTTGTGAGACTGAAATGGGTGCCTTGCATGTTCACATGCCTCTGTGATCCAGTTTTTAAAAAGGGCTACCGGTATTCCAGACAAGGAGGCCATTTTGGGCCCCCTTTTCTGGTCTAAGCTCCATCCAATGAAGATGGAGGAGACTGGCAAGGAGCGAGCGCAGCCTCCCTTCAACTACTTCAGCATGCAGTAGGGAGGCCTCAGGACCTCTTCTTTGAGAGGTACAATGATAAGAGCAGAATGGCCCTAGGAGTAAAACATGTGCCAAGAGCAACAATTAATAGAATTAAAGATCTTCCAGATGATGGGAGGCAGACCCAATGCTCCTATTGCTTTCTGGGCCCCTGACCAAAAACTGGGATCCCTCAATGGGGGTTACACCCTGCCATTCAGAGGATAGAACTCTGCTGAAAAATATTGGATGATTTCCTTCTCCATGCTCTATTGTCCTTCCACCCTATTTGCCCAGGGTGGTTTACACTTAAATGATTCTATATCATACAAATCTGTACAGAACACATCTGACTCACAGTATAAAACAAAGCATTACATATCAACCAAACCATCTATAAATGAACAATGTAAGCTAAGAATAACCATGATGTAAACTAATAACATGCAATATAGAATTCATGGGATAAAGCAATAAGAAAAAAACTTTAATATGAAGGCAGGTTAGCCAAGAGCAATGAAAAGTAGATCAGGTGTGTTAGAGATACAACAGACACAATGTCAGCAGCCACATATTATCTTGTCCATCCATCCATCCATCCATCCATCCATCCATCCATCCATCCATCCATCCATCCATCCATCCATCCATCCATCCATCCATCCATCCATCCATCCACCCTGCCACTCTTTCTCTCTAAAATCTAGGCCTGGTTCCCATTACAAGCTTAAAACGGTTTTCCTAAACTGAAATTATAGAACCGGATGCTAACACGAATTTGCCTGATCCCATTACTTTCAACTTAATCGCGTTCTCATCCCTCTAAAACTATACCGTTCCCACAGTAAGAAATGTAAAAACGTTTCAAATGCACAAACTGAAGCGAGACCTGTTGAAATGAGTGTTAACATTTACAATGCTTTGGGGTAATTTAACACGCGGAAAGTGTGTTAAGCCAACCTGACGTGGGGACTGTGAGGATTGAAACCGTTTTGAAACCATTTTAAGCTTGTAATGGGAACATGGCCCTAGTTTATGGCAGCCATAATACTTACCCAGAGAAGGGCATGATAGAGGCATTCTTAGGCCCTTTCTTCACTAGGCTGTATTCCAGATTATATCCCAGAATAGGGACCTACCATCTACTAATGCAGACAATGGTACGCCTCCACCCCCCAAAGAGCCTAACGTAGTCTACAATAGCATGCAGATGACAGGTCTCTATTCTGGGATGTAATCTAAAATAAAGCCCAGTGCAAAAAGGATTTTAAAATAACTGGACTGAACACCGTTAATCCGCCTTGACCTATACTTGTACATCTGAAATATTTGGTTGTAGAAGAAGAGTTGGTCTTTATACCCCTTTTCTCACCCCTAAGGAGACTCAAAGCACCTGACAAAACTTCCGTTCTTCTCCACACAAAAGACTATCAGTGAGGTACGTGGGCTGTGAGAGCTCCGAAAGAGGGCTGTGACTAACCAGAGGTCACCAGGCTGGCTTCATGAAGGAGTGCAGAACTGAACCAGGAAACTACCAGGTAATAGTCCAACACTCTAACAACAAGACCAAACTGGCTTACATAATTTGTATCGATATTGTTTGTTCGTTTGTTTACATTTTTATCCCACCCTATACCCAAAGGTCTCCAGACGGGTAACAACATCTAAACAGCATATTACTCAGACCTGATTATTAAGTTTCTTTAGAGTTTGCTTGTGAAGTCTGAAATGATCTTCCTGCTGAAAGGCAGTACCCCTTCTGATGAGTTTCAGGGAAAATTATTCCAAATGTTTCTGGTCACCATAGTCTTCCCCTCTGAGGTAGCCCCCTGGGGAAAAAATGAAATGCTAATATGGCTCTGTAGTATGATTGTACTTTAAATGCTTTAAAATCCTATAGTCGGCTCACCATGAAGTCATTGGACCGAGCATAAGAATAATGCTGAAACATTTTTCTTTAACTGGTACTTGTGTCAAAAATAGTTTTTTTTTCAAATTCCCTTTGGGGTGCTGCTTTTGGGTGCAATGCCACCCTTGAACTTAATTACGATTTTACTTAATTATTTGCTTTTTTAATCCTGCCCTATACCCAAAGGTCTCAGAGAGGGTTACAACATTTAAAACCAAATATAAGCATATTAAAACAATAAAAATGTCTGAAAAATGTCTGAGAACCTATATCCCATGTAGCCAAAGAGATGTGTCTTCACTGCCCTCCTAAACATGTAAAGTGAGGGTGCCTGATGCAGGAGGGGGATAATTCCACAGTCTGGGGGCCATGACTGAAAGGGCCCTATCTCGAGTGCCCACTCCTTTTGCTGCTGAGGGCAGTGGTACAACCAGGGTGGCCTCTCCTACAGATCTTAAGGCATGGGCAGGTCAGTAGATATGTTTATTCTTTTTAGTTATGAGTATTCTTTGTACACTGCATTGGCCATCCGTTTCAGCCTCCAAATATGTATGGTGGACACAGTTACGGCGACCTCTTTGTCCAAAAGGTAAGTAAACTCACTATTGCTTGACATCCACCCACCCACGACTAGTGCTGGGTTTTCTAGCAATAATTTTTTGCGCATCTTAGAGGGGCAAAGTCACAATGGCATGATGTTCCCCATGCCTGGAGAAGGTCTTTGTTATAATAGCGCTGGTCTACAAGCGAACCAGTCTAGAGTACCATTTTGGGGGCCCTAGCTTGACCTGTGTTCTGTCCAGTGCAGACTAGGAATGTGCACAAACATTCGTAACAATTCAATATTCGTTCGAATTCAGATGGATTCGGACATTCGTATACGAATCAAATTGACATTCGTATTCGCACAAATGTTTTGGAACACTCGTGAACTGGGGAGGTGGGAAAGCGGCTGCGACAGTCACATCTGCAATGGATCCAGAGTGCATTCAACATGGATTGAGAGCAGATTCAAAGTGGATTCAGGGCAGATTTGACATTTTCAGAGTGAATATGTTACGGGACTAGGGGTGTGCGTGAATGGGTTTTTTTGGGGGGGGCATTTGCTTCATAATGAATCGAATGTTAGAAAAGTCATATTTGTTTGAATAGATTTTATTTATTTATTTATTTATATATCTTGTCCTATACCCGAGGGTCTCTGGGCGGCTAACAACCTTTAAAATGAATATATCAAAACAGTAAAAATCAATACAGCATTTTTTTTTAAAAAAAACCATGATAAAAACGATACAAAAATTGTTAAAACAGTAGTGTTTGTATGTATTTATTTATATTTAGATCCCCTTCGAGTGTGGTAGGATTCTATTCAATATGAATGTTTTCGTACAAATTTGTACGAATATCCGTTAGGAATGCATACGTATCCTGGATATGGATCCTGCATACAGATCCTGCATATGGATCCTATACGAATGCATATGTATTGGATATGTATCCTATATGCACGCATACATATCAATACATATCTGATATGTTACCCCAGTTTGACGAATGTACGAACTATTCGTATGAACGTCCTGAAGCATTTGTATTCGTACAAATGTTAGTGTATGATGCCTTAACATTTGATTTGTGTATGAAAGTCCAAATTTGTAAGAAACCGTATGAATAACGAATGTTAGGAATATTTGCACGCATCCCTATACAGGATGTATCAGATACATATGCATTCATATCGGATATTTGTATGAATTCATATGAATGCCTTTGTATCAAACAGAATCCTACCACATTCGAAGGGGAACTATTCGAACAAATACGAATTTTCTTACATTCGATTCGATACAAATCGAATGCAAAAACCCTCAATTCGTGCCCATCCCTAGTGCAGGTGGAACATGCTAAGAGGGAGCAATAGGACCTTCCTTTTCCACAGCAGCACGCAGAAGGGAGATTCATAAATCCTTTCTGGGTTAACCCCCAGTCTCCAAATTGTTCCACTTTTGTACAGATCTTACTTTCAAGAAATTTTCTGAGTGTTCCGGCAGAACATAGTAAATTACAACTTGTAGCATTATCTCTGGCTCTAGGATCCGTGGCTGCGGTACACAGTTCGTGACCGTTTTTCTTATGTTACCCTCTCATATTCATCTGAATGGAGATACAACCGTGTCTCCCCTCGGTTTTGTCTTCTACAGAGGAAGCGTCTCTGGTTCCTCCATCTGCCCTCCTACAGCAAAGTTTTCAAAAACCTGTTACTAGACTTGCTGGACTTCCCTGATCCTGCTCTAGCCTGTCAAAGGGGTGCCGTCTTTCGCAAAAGCTTAACAAGGCACGGCATGGCGATCTGTGCTTCAGACCTCCTCTCCGTGTCCGCGATTCCCCAGCAGACCCGCACGCGTGAACAGTGACAAAGTTTCAGTCACGAGCCAGGACTGCATTCAAGGCGATAATGCTAAGGAGGCACCTATGAGACTGAGGGAAAGTGATACTAGGTGCAAAGAACAGGAGGGGGGATAGTCTAAGAGCATGTGTGGTTAGAACATGAGGGGCTGGAAGCATCCATAGTTCAGTGCCGAGATGGTTATCAGCAAGTCCCATTACGCTCTCAAGGAGTTTGTGTCTGACTGCCTTTGATTCCAAATGCAGCAGGAGTGAAGCAGCAGATGTGTGTGTGTGTGTGTGTGTGTGTGTGTGTGTGTGTGTGTGTGTGTGTGTGTGTGTGATGCATATGTGCTTGCTCACACCCCAGTGGTGTGCTGAGCCAGGAAATTCAGCGGCCAACGTGCTTTCGCCTCCTCTCTCCAGGGCATGAGAGAGAGAGAGTGAAAGGGAGCCACTGAGAGAGAAAGAGGGAGCGAACGAGAGAGGCAGCAGGCGACAGCAGCGCTTCCCCTTGCCTCCTGAGCATTCAATCTGTGCAAGTAAGAAGGGATCCCTGGGAAGAGGTGATGTGGGCTTAGGACTGGGCGAACGGGTCGATGCCGTGCGGAGCACCTAGCCATGGGAGGAAAGGGTTTGGCTTTCTTTACCAAATCAGTTTTGTGGGGCTACTTTTGTGGAAGGAGATGCTTCTTTTGCAGGATAAGTGCAGCAAGCTGGGAAATAAGAAGGATTTCAAGAGCAATGGGGAAAGGAGAGAGAGTGTGTGAAAGAATTTGCCACACAGATAAGGACTCTCTTCTGTTAACCGATGTAATATTAATTATGTCAGAGGAGCAAAAGACTAGGGGAGAACTTGACATAATCATTAAAAAAATACATTTCTTGGAACAGTACAATTAAATATTCACGGGCCAGAAAAACTCAACTGATTATAATAACTGAGCACAGTCTTAAAAAAAAAAGTTCATAAAAAGTGGGAATAAACTCAAAAGCATCACTATAGCGAAAAGATAACTAACGGTTGTCTCTTGCCTATTAATCACTATTCCTTTAAGTCTGACTGGTTAGTGTTTTTTGCTTGCTTTTTTAACATTATAGAATAATTCACAGGGGAATGAGAGGGCTACCTGTCCCATATATTGTCAGTCAGGAGTGATAAGGTAGAACTCCAAATTCACCCGTAACAAAAACTGATGAAATAAGGTTGATGGAAAGTGGTTTGTGGCTTTCATTTTTATTTTATCTATGCATTTATTTCCTTACATCTATACTTTGCCTTGCTTCCCTTATAATATGCAAGACTGCCTTACATGTGCTTTCTAGGTGGTCTCCCATCCAGCCACTGAAGAGACCCAGACTTTTCTTACCTTCAGCAAACTGACAGCCTCATATACCTTTGATCACGTCGGTGTCTTTTGGCCTTCTGAAAGTAGAAGCCGGGATCAGATGCATTCTGAGACTAGCAGTGGGCTTTTAAAGAAGTTGTAACATTAGTAAGGATTTGAGAAAATAATTTGGGATGGATGCTACGCAGAGAGAGTAAGACTCACGCTAAAGGCAGCAGAGAGTGGAGTAAAAGCCAGAGGTGGAGAAGTGTGTTGTGAAGAGGGGCTGATCCAGAAAGGCACTGGATGAAACTACAAGACCCCAAACAAGAGAAGAGTTCTGTCACTCTAAAGGTGAACTGGTTGTTGGGAACAACTCTCACCTCTGGATAACAAAAGACACCAGGGGTCGTAGAGTTTAGTCCTGCAGAATGAAGGCCACAGGAGACAGGGAATTTTTCTGGTGTAGAAAGTTTATTAGCATAAATGTATATTATGGTAGCATATAGTAGCATTAGATGAATGCCTCATGGCATTCACTCGCCCAGACTTCTCTTCTAGGAAGCGAGGAGCTGTAGCTCAGCGGTAGGAGCAAACTTCCTGGAGGGCAGAGGCTTGCCAGTTAGATCCCCGGTTTCTTCCCAGAAAGAGACAATGGCAAACCGCTTCTGTATCTCTGCCTAGAAAACTGCATAGAGGTGCCCATGGAGGCGCCCACACAGTTAACTAGGACATGCCCATGACTTGATGAGATCCAGCAACAATGAGTGACTCTCTGGGTATCCCTCTGTTCCCAGTTCCCAGCTTGCCAGTTACTTGCTCACATCTCTATGATGCGGTCTCCAAGTGGAGGTCTGGTCAGTTTGGTCAGGGAGCTGGTCTCTTATCTGGGAATACTGGGTTTGATTCTGCACTCCCTCGTGAAGCCAACTGGGTGACCTTGGGCTAGTCACAGCTCTCTTCTGAGCTCTCACGGCCCCACCTACCTCACAGGGTGTCTGATCTGGGGAGAAGAACAGAAGGTTTGTCAGCCACTTTGAGTACCCTTAAATGGGTGAGAAAGGGGTAGAAAAGCCAACTCTTCTTCTTCTTCTTCTTCTTCTTCTTCCATCCATCAGCTGTGGTAGTAAAAAGCTAAGTATCCTGCCTTCGAAAGCAGCTCGATTCAGCCACTCAAGCCATGGAGAGGTTTATGAACTGATCCTTTTTCCCTAGGTAGAAAAGTCAGAGTGCTAGAAGGGATCCCCTAGAACTCATTTAGTCCAACCCCAAGACCATTATAAAACATTATTAAAATGTAACTTTCCCAGGGGGCTGTGCATTTGATCAGATGCAGGGAGCATGATCCTGCATCCCTGGCAAAGCCAAGGAGGGTGGAACTTTGTGATACGGAGGGAAAGGTATGGGTAACTAGCTGGCACGTGGATCACAAGACAAAGGGAAAGGAGAGAGATGAGATAAAATGTATGGGCATGGGAAGCAAATGGAAGAAAGTTCACGTAGCCAAACCTCTAACAGTTGTGAGTGGGAGAAAATTTTGTTGTTTTTCACTTGAATGAAAACACGAAGAGAAAAAAATATTGAGGAAGATTGAGAGCACAGAGGCGATAAGGAAAAGGAAAGACAGCCATAATAAATGATATGACAGTTCTTATGCTTGGGGATAATCAGCATGGAAAGGAAACCAGGGATTCAGGTCTCGGCTGGATAGCTGTGAACATTTTGCTTAGACTAATTTGGCTGCAGGAGAGGAAGAAGATAAGAAGCTGGTATCTATAAGCAGAGTCTCCCACCAGCATTTCCAAAAGCAAGTCTTTCCCAATTCCTATCCTGAGATATTCTTAGACGCCCTTCAGTCAGGACCAAGGCTTCATTCTTCATGTAGTTTTCTTAGAAGATAGATTTGGGATTAGTTTGCCATTGTCATCTTCTGGGGATACCCTGGGATTGAACCTCTGATCCTCTGTTTCCTATGGCCGTGTTCCCCCCTACATTTTAATCCAGCTTCATTCCACACATTGGCAGAGTGACAAGTTGTATGCTTTTGGCTTTATCTAACTCAGAAAATCCAGCTTTGAAGTAGATAACATGAAAGGGGAAATGATAAGTCATCTTGCTGATGTGTTCCTCCACTCTGAAAGCGGACTGAGGCTGATTTAAAACATAGGTGTGAACACAGTCACTGAACTTTGGCTGGTCCCCATCTGGAGATGCGAAGAATGGGATCTGGGTCTTCTAGCAGGCAAGGCATGGTCTCCACCATTGGCTGTATGTTTGTGGTGGGGAATTGGCAGCTTTCCCAGGATTGCTGAACTTTATCTTTGCCCACTGGTTCCACTGGTTCAGGGTGATGGGAGGCCAGCAACATTTTCATAAATATTTAGTATGCTCATTTTATATTTTGTTTTTATTGTTGTAACCTGCCCTCAGATCTGTGGGTGGGTACAGTGTGGGATAAAAATGCAAATTTAAAAAACAAAACAAAAAACAAGCAGTCCACAAGCTCTTCCCGTGTAGCTTATTAGGAGGTTTCAGCTCTGCGGCTTTGAATTCATGGGGAATTATAGCAGCAGTGGGCACTGGTGGCTACAACAGAGCTACCACAATCTAGTGCTAGAAAAGGGGTGCTGAACTGTGGCCCTTCAGGGGATCCTGAACTACAACTCCCAGCATTCTATGCCAGTCCTGTCGAGATTGGCTGTGGCTGAGACAGAAGGATGGGGCATTTCGGTCAAGAACGACCGGAGGGCTGCAGCTAAGTATCCACAGGTTAGCTTCTAATCCTTACTCAGCTTTGAAAGCTCACAGGGTAAACTTGGGACCTGTATCTGCCTCTCAGCCTAATCCACCTCACAGGGTTGTTGTGAGCATACACGGGAGAGAAGAAATGGTGAACATCCCTTTGGCTGTTTGGAGGAAAGACACAATATAAACACCACAAGACAACAACAACGGAATGCCCACCCCAATGTGTCTGTGGTTTCTCTCTTCTTGGGAGAGGATCCATAGTGGGCTTTGCACACAGAGATCATCCGTATGCTGGACTAGATGGAAAGTGATTAGTTCAGTTTCCATGTGTGGTCTGATAGCTGTTCCTTGGGGTATTGCCCCTCGAGAAGCTGACTTTCAGACCCATGGTCACAGGTGCCCAAAGCAAATGCTTTATTACTGAACTGTGGACAAATCCTTGCTCTGGGTTAGCAAGGCTCCCTATAATCTGAGAAATTCTTGCGGAAGATACCTAGGATGGAAAAGTGACAAATAAACCATCAGGCTACACCATGGCTGATTGCTTGCAGCTCCTTTTCTTTGCTGGGCCATGAAAGGATCAGCTTTCCTCTCCTTGTGGGTACTGTACCTTTCCCATTGCTTTTTGTTCTTGTATTTCTGTAGTTTAGACTTCACCTCCGTGGTGAAGGATCGCCTGCCCGCCTACCACACTGGAGCAATAGCTCCGACCCCAGAAGCGAGTTGTGCTGTATTTATATTTGTATTGATTTTTCTCTTATCCCACCCTTCACCAAAGTCTCAGGGCGGTGAAAAATTAGCAGATAAAAGCAGTGTAATAAAGAACAATTAAAATGAAGGAGAAATAAAACAAAAGAAAAGAAAGTTAAAATAAAATATGAAAACATAGGAGCAAAATCAGATTAAAAGTAATGGTTTAGCAGGGGAAATGCAGCTAGATCTAATTAGCAACAGCCTAGGGATGTTTTAACTAAATGCTGGAAGGCAGAAAATAAAGAAATGTGGCATAATCTCTGGAGGAAGGCTATTCCAAAGTTTGGGGCCACCACAGAGAAAGTCCTCTCTCTAGTGACTGATCCAACATCCTGATGGAGGAACAGTAGAAGAAGAAGAGCTGCCTTTTTCTATCCCGCTTTTCTCACCCGTTTAAGGGAACTCAAAGGAGCTGACAAATCTTTTCTATTCTTCTCCCCGCAACAGAACACCCTGTGAGGTAGGTGGGGCTGTGAGAGCTCAGAAGAGAGCTGTGACTAGGCCAAGGTCACCCAGCTGGCTTCACGGGGGAGGGCGGAATTGAACCTGATATTCCCAGATAAGAGTCCGGCCCCCTAACCACTAGACCAAACTGTCTCACCATTGCTAGGAGGGCTGTTAGAAGATGGGCAGGCCTGTATGGGAATAGGTGCCCTTTCATATTCAGGTCCGAGATCATTATGGGCGCAAAAGTCATAATTAGAACATTGAGTTGTCCCCAGAAGTGAAGTGAAAGCCAGTGCAGGCTCAGAGTAATACTGTTCTTCACACGATACACCTCATTCACTTGCAAACTCTGAAACCAGAGAAGGAAAGTTTCCTGACTTTAAAGTGACATTGTGGCTTTATTTTGGGGTGTTCTAGAACCCTCAAAGTACAGCTATGCAGAGAGTGACATAGATAGGTCACTCACATGACTGCTATATATCCTGACATTGGCGGTGTGAGCACATTAGGGTGGCCAGGGCCCTCAGAATCCTTCTAAGAGGCCCTGTCCAGATGTGTGCGCACTATGATGGGATTGCCACACATATCTGTGGCAACCTGACTATAGACCTGATACATCTCCTCTAAATCAGGTGCCCGGTCTTAAATTTGTTGAATTTTTAAGGTGTTTTAAATGTGCATCTTGTTTTTAATCTGTATTTCATTTTAATCTATATCTGTTTTAATTTATATCCTGTTTTAATTTGTTTTAATCTGTTGTTACCCGCCCAGAGACCTCTGGGTATGGGGCGGGATATAAATAAATAAATAAATAAATAAATAAATAAATAAATAAATAAATAAATAAATAAATAAATAAATCCTGCTATAGTTTATTGCAGGAAAGCCCAGTGCTTTTGGTGGATTTTCCCAAAATGGCACTATCACTTACCTTGTAGCCAGAGCGGCCACCGTCAATGTGACTGGTGCAGTAGCAGAAAAAGATGGCCGTCTATGTAGGGTGGTGGCAATTGCGCACTTCTTTGTATTTTGCACTGGTAAAATACCCAGGTATGAATATCCCTAAAATGAGCACAGAAAGTACAAACCCCCTGCACTGTCTAGTCAAGAAACAATTATTCTATAGTGGCTACATTCTGGATATTTGGTTGGAGTCTGGAGTCATTTCAAAAATGGAAGGCTTGCCTTAATGAGGAAAATAGGAAGGAAGACAACTGTGGCGGAAGAACTGCAAGGTGACAGTAAAAAATGCTAGGAGGAATTTTGAAGAACACATTACTAAGGACATCAGAAGTAGGTATCCAACCAGAAAAGTAGCTGAACCCTTAGATGATAATGGACAGAAAGGGATAATTAAAGAGGACACAGAGACTGCAGAAAGGCTAAATGAATTCTTCGCATCTATTCTCACTGACGGAAGACAAGGAGCATATGCCTGCAGCTGAATGAGTCTTTTCAGGGAAGAAGTCAGAAAAATTAAACTATATGGAGGCCTCCAGAGAGGAAGTCCTTGTGTGTCTTAATAAACTAAATGCTAACATTAACAGGGCCAGATGGCATTCACCCAAGTGTTTTTAAAGAACTCAGATGTGAAATTGTTGAACTTCTAGCCAAAATATATAATCATTCCCTAAGATCAGGCTCTGTGCCTGAAGATTGGAGGGCAGCAAAAGTTACATCAGTCTTCAAAAAAGGATCCAGGATGGTCCAGGAAATTACAGATCTGTAAGCTTAGCATCAGTTCCAGGTAAAATGATGGAAACCTTCGTTAAGAATAATATAACTGCACATAGAGGAGGAAGTATTGGTGAAGGGAAATCACCTTGGCTTCTGCAAAGGTAAAGTGTCCTCCACAAACTTGTTAGGATTCTTTGAGAGTGTTAATAAGCACATTTGGAATATTGTGTACAATTATGGTCACCACACCTCAGAAAGGATAGTGTGGAACTGGAACAAGTGCAGAAAAGGGACATCAAAATGATTAAGGGGCTGGAACACCTTCCTTATGAAACTAGGGGCCAATTCACACTTTTGACCCATAGTTCATGAAAGATGAACATCTGGGCAGGTGCATCTGCACTTAGAGGAGGCTGTTACAGCCTCCAAGCGCCCCCTGCCTTCCCAGATGTTCACCTATTTTGAACTAGCTGTGGAGCACGATTGTGTACTCCACAGGCTACCTAACCTTCCTCAGAAACCTATCTGTCATATCCGGCTGGTGAGCATTAGCACCCCTGCTGGACTGGGAGGTCTTCAGAGCTGCTGTGCGACTGCAGAGCATCAACATCGCTATAGCGATGGCGCCAACGCATGTGCAGTTGTGGAGGGCGCCTCACTCAAGATGGCGGCACCCTGAAGAGGATTGGCCCGGCCATCGAACTGAGGTAAGTGTTCAATCATGCAGGGAGCGGGCCAACATCAGCTAGTTGGTTGTACTCCTTTCCCATTCACAGGACAGGAAGGGAAGTGCGAAAACGCCCTCTAGTTCAAATTTAACATTCGAACAAATTTTTTTAGTCTTTCAAATCATTCGTACATATTATTCAGACATTTGTATGTGCACAGGTACGTATGCATTACATATGTATCCGTATGGATCTTATTTGCATCTGTATGTATTTGTACGGATACATACAGGATGCACACGGGATAAAAACATGATGCATACGGATGCCTATGGATGCGTAGAGACACATTTGAATGTTGTCGACATTAGTATCTTCAAATACAGTACTAACTGAGAATTCCTGCAAATAGATTTGAATGTATTCAATTTGAATTGAATGTGAATACATTTGAATTTTAAACATTTGAATCCCGAAATCCTGAAAATTCCAGGGTGTCATTTTTATTCCCACTCTGGTCTACACCTGTGAGACTTCGTGGTGGTTTCCCATACATGGGCTAACCAGGGGTCTTTCTGCACTTGGTCTTATTCTGGAATATATCCCAGAATAGGGATCTGCTATCTGCATGCTATTGCAGACTGTGGAAGGCCCCAGGTGAGGCCTGCCACCATCTGTGTTAGTTGTGGCCAGCAGACTGCTACCCAGAGATAAATTCCAGAAAACGGCCAACTGCGGGCCCAGCACAGGCCCTCTTTGAGCTCAGCCAGGGCTAAGGAATGCGGCCACCTGCCATGGGGGCATTTTGGTTCTCCCATTAGGCAATCTGAGGCTGACAGACGCATGGTGGAGAGCTAGCGGTAATGGCTATCTCAGGCACTGCTCCCCTGAACCACAAACCCTAGACTGACCTACACTTCTTCATCCTTAAGTAAAATATACACCTTCCAGACTATTTGGGTTCGAAATAGGGCCAGTAGTGATGAGGTATGTGTCCCGTTCTGTACTTCGGGCAGCAAAATGCTGAGACTGGCCTGTCTTTATGTCTCAGCAAAAGGGCATATGTCTGGGAGACGCAGGAGTGCGCCAGAACAGAAGGACTGACTTCCCAGCAGGGTCATGTTTTGTCAGGTTGCCATATATGGCACAGGGTCATAGTTTCCAATTCAGGTTGTCTTGGGGCAGACTTGCACAGCCATGCCTATATTTTCTTGGGAGGTACACTGGGGACCAAAATCGCTTTAGAAAGAGCCTCTTTCCTATTAGGTTTTTGGAAACTTGGGACTTCTCTATTTCTCTTTTTTTAATTTTTTTATTTATTGAAATTATAAAGAACATAACAATCCACAACCAACAAATAACATGACAGCCAACAAATAATAAGAAAATCAACCATTGCCTGAGACATTGAAAGAACAACAATTTCTGCGTTAACAGTGTTGTTTCTCCTGTATCCAAGAATTAAATAATTAAATCCGGGAACAAAGATAGTAATTTATATTTTATAACTGAAAGGGAAAAAGAAGCAGGGGGACTTAAAGCGGGATTGACCTGGGCCTGAACAATAAAAGGTGCCCATTTTTTTTTATAAATTGAGCTTGCTGTTCCAAGGCCTGCATTTTGTATTGCTGAGCCGTAATTAGCTCATTGACAGTGAGGGACCAAAGACGAGTGATCCATTTCTCCTTCGACAGAAGATTGGGGTCCTTCCAGTGGAGTGCTATTTCAGCCTTAGCGGCTGTTATCATAGACCTAATCAAATCCCTGCGACATTTAGGTACTGAATCATCCTTAAAACATAATAAAAAAACTATAGCTGGGGAGAGCACAATATTCTCTATTTCTCAAGACAAACCTGAGTTTCATTTCATTTCATGGACGTGCACATTTCAGCTGCCGGGCTGAGTCCATTCATTAAGTTGCCCATAAATGGGCATATGGCTGTCACGAAGGGGAATTCGGAATTGATAACTCTTTCCTGCAAAGCTTTGTGTATCCAAACAGATGTGAAAAAGACAGTCCTCGCTTGCCGAATTCACTCATATTTAGGGGTGTGCATGAATGTAATTTTCGACATTCACTTTGAATCGAATATTCAAATGTTCAAATTCATACGAATAAAGAAAAAAACCTAATGTATTCAAATTTGAACTGACTCAAATACGTTCGTATCTATTTGTACGAATATTCGATCCATATTTAAAGATATGAACATCGACAACATTTGTACGTGCCCGTATGCATCCCGTTTTTATCCCGTGTGCATCTCATTTTCATCCTGTATGTCCACACAAATGCGTATGGATTCAAATAAGATGCATACGGATACATATGTAATGCGTATGTATCTGTGCACTTACAGATGTCTGAATCATTTGTAGAAATGATTCGAAAGATTCGAAATTCATTTGAATCTTAAAACAATGAATGTATAGACATTTGATTTTAATTCAAACGTCTAAATTCGATCAAATTTTGAATGGTTGGAATATTCAAGCACATCCCTACTCATATTAGACTTTTATAGAATCAGGGTACAGTACCTAAAGAGGCAGAAATCAGACTGGGGGCTAGCTGGCCTGGATGTGGCTGGTTTGGTTGGCTGCTGAAATTGACATTTCTTCTATATTGCACTCTGTATGTTCTTTGGTTCTCAGCAGGCACATAATGGGCCCACATACTGCTTTTCTTTTCCTTTTAAACCACTGGCCCATCTTAATCTGGGGAGGCTACAGCTGCTGGTTGATTATAGTGCTAACAGGTGATATTCCAGGCAAAAAAAGCCCTCCAGAATAATTGCTTGTTGAATGGACAGCACAGAGCTGGTGCTGTGTGTGTGCTATAGGGATGAACACCTACAGGTTTTTCAACAGTGCAAAATAGCCAGAATTGCATGTCAGCACTAGGCATGCACGGCCATCTTTTTTTAGCTCCCACACATGTGTGGTGTCCACAGCAAAAATGGTAGCTCTGTCCACAAGGTAAGTTGTAGCACTATTTTGGGAAAATCCACAACCAGAATCAGGTTTTCTTGAAAGAGGTTCTAGCAGGATTTAGTGGGAATATAGCAGCACTATGGTGGGGTTGCCACAGATACATGTAAGTAATCCCACCACATGTAAGATACATGTAAGTAATCCCATTTTATGCTATAAAATGCCCATCCAGACAGGACCCCAGTTATGTCCCCATGCAGGACAAAAAAATGATCGTAGGATCTCAAGATATTTTACAAGAACAAATTCCTTTATTTAACTGTTTGGATTTGTTGTGCTTGGGTGAATGAAGGCTGGAGGGGGAGAAGGAACAAATGATAGATGACTACTAATGCCGCTATAGGAATTCCATGTTCAGGGAATTACAGAGTGTAGACTTTGACTTTTCTGCCCCTATGAAGTCAAGATTTGCATCCAGTCGCTTCCTGCACAGGGAGGGGAATCTGTGAGGGGTGAAGAAAGAAAGGTATGGATTCCCATACTGGGCAGGAGAAAAATGAGGATTGAGAATGAGCAAGTCTGAATTCAGTCCGTGTTAGACAAATGTGGGAATGACCGGAACACATGCTCGATCCTTGTTCCCCGCAATTCCAGATAATCCCTACGATGTCTGATTCAGAGTACAGCTTTACAATAAAACCTATATATGTCTACCAAGGATGTGCAAGAATATTTGAAGCATTTGAAATTCATTCAAATTTGGACATTCGAATTCAAGTAGGATGACTATACAATCGTTTTTTTTAACCTTTGAATGAATTTGAATGTTTTGAATCATTTGTACAAATTGTTCGGACATTCATATGTGTATGGATATGTACGCATTGCATACGTATCCATACAGATCTTATTCGTATCTGTACGCATTTGTACGGATACGTACAGGAGTAAAACGGGAGGCATACGGGATAAAAACCGGATGCATACCTGTGCGTACAGATGCATATGGACACATATGAATGTTGTTAATATTTGTATCTTCAAATACAAATAGAATATTCATACGGATAGATCCGAATGTATTGGAATCAGTTCAAATTTGAATACAGTAGTTTTTTCTCTGTTCGTACAAATTCAAACATTTGAATATTCAACTCAAATTGAATGTCTAAAATTGCATTTGTGCACAATGACTACTCAAAAGAATGTCATATGGGGTCCTGGGGCCAACTGAACTTAATCCCAAGTAGTTTCTGCATAGGATTTCAGCCCTATTTTATCTATAAAATGGAAAGTCTTGGACACATTTCTGTGGGGTCCATGAGTGGATTTTAATTCAGTCCCGAAATATGGAAGTCTCCATTCCTGATACAGAGGAGCATATGCTTGTGGACTGATGTGCTTCACTTGGGGTCAGTGTAGAAGTTACTTGGCAAAGATTATGGGTGGTTCTTGTTTCCTATTCTAAACATCAGAGTTCCTTTCACTCAGGCCAGACTTGCAACCGCACCCTCTGCTTCTAGACTTCTATTGTTACTCCCTGATTTAATTTCTGCTGATTATTGCTATTTGGTAGTACAGAGAACAAACTCTGTGCATGCTTAGAAGCACTAATTTTTTTAGCATCTGCCCCTCTTGTGCCAGAGCCTCGCACCCAAGAGAGAAGGAATAGGGGTCCTTTCTTGCCTCAAGCATTTGGGGGCTGCCTAAAAAGAGCCTTATTGAAGGAGATTCAGAATAATACACTTAGGGTGTGTTTGCACTTACCTGACTGATATAGTATAATAATACCATATTAGTCAGCTGAAGATCAAGTGTGGTGGGAGCCATACAAATGTCAAACACCGGTAAAGTCCCAAACTGGACCACTAGGACTTGAAGTGTGGATGGCCAGGTCTAGACAAGCTGGATTGCCAAGGCTACAGTCACAGCATCATCCAGCATACTTCCAGATGTTACCATGACAATCAGGACTTGGTCCAGGACTGCACAGCTACAGCTGTGCCACTGTGCCTATTCACAGCATTGCACCTGAAAGCAGTGGGCTGCATTAGGAATGTGCACAATTTTATTTTTATTTTTATTCGATTCGTATCAAACTGAATGCAAGAAAATTCGTATTTGTTCAAATAGATCCCCTTCACATGTGGTAAGATTTGAATTTGATACAAATATTCAATACAAATCTTTGATACGAATCCCATATGTATGCGCTCTGAACGCGTCAAATCTGCCCTGAATCCACTTTGATTCTGACATGGGAAGGAAGAGAGTGAGCTCGAGTTCTGCGCCACTGGGCGTGATTAGGCACTGCTCCCATTTCCCATGCAGAGGAGTCTCCCCTGAGTCTAGAATCTGGAGGGACACCTAATGGAAATCCCTTCTCTGCTATGAAGTTCCTTGGATGATCTCGGGTCTAGCTGTCACTACGTCTGAGCCTAACATTAATGGAATGTGGGACAAAAAGGAAAAGAATGAGATTCTGATTAGCCAGAAGTCCCAGTTCAATATCCATGGCCTCTCAACTTCATGTAGGAATCTGCTTTTTGCAACAAGTTAGCCCATCTTTAGTGAGCTCCCCTGTGTTTTGGGGGCGAGATGTGGGTGGGTCCAGAATATGATCAGATACAAAAGCATCTTTGGCTGAGTCTAGACTTGTTTATACTGCACAGTGATTGGGGCGTCACACACGATGATCGATGCGCTGTCATGGGTTGCGTTCCCATAGGCATTTAAATCTGAACTGAATTTGAATTCGGCATCTGGCGTTCCCATTACTTCTGCATCCAGAATTCCCATTCAGATGTGTGCGGGCTCATGAGGTGGGCGAGGAGAGGAGGAAGGAGGCGGCCTGCCACCGCCGAGACTTGACAGGGAGGGAGTGGAGGGGGGGGGAGGGAAGTGGGCCGAGAACAGCAAAGAGGCTGGAAAGTAGAGCTCTCTCAGACCCCTGAGCTTCTTCCGCCAACATCTTGTCTGGGGAAGTGGAGATTAAAAGGTCCTGTTTCTCCGTGCCGGGGATTTGGGCGGTGAGTGGGAACGGCACTATTCGGATTCAGTCCAGTTTCCCATCAGGCAAATGTGCACTAGACCCTATATTCGGTTTAAAATAGCCCAAGCAGGGGTAGAAATAGTCCAACCTGTGCTAAAATAGTCAAGTGGGGATGCGGATATGGTGTCGCATTATCTGATAGTTGCTGCACACTTTAATGCTGATCTTTATTGTTTCAATATATATTGTTTGTTTGATATGCTAGATTTTAAAGGTTGTTACCTCCCTGAGACCTTTGGGTGTAGGGGTATTTTGAAGATTATTTTGCTAAAAAATGGAATAAATAAACACCTGCTTTTTGAGGTGTTTTTTCCCATTTTTGTTTTAACACTTCTTCCTTATTGCTGTGGGAACGCTACAGCAGTATTGGGACAGATGCACCATGAAATGGGTGGGATTTCACCCTGAAGGACAGCCCCTTATCAGTTAAAATGCCAGGTTTCCCCTCTACAGCAGACGCTTTCATTGTAACAATTCACCCACTTCAAACCTTATAACAACGTTTCCTTTCCCACCCACGCTTCCCCTCACGCAGACGCATGCCTAAAGATCAAGGAAAGAGGCAGGGAGGATTCTTGCCCTTCAGAAGTGGTCCTGCGCAATTCTGCCTGTTTCCCTCCCAGCCTCCTTCCTTGATCTTTAAAAGGGGAAATGGGGGAAGCTGCAGGAACTGGGAGAAGGAAGGAACTGGCAGCCCTGAGTCCATCCCACCCTCTCACCCGCCCGCCATGGCAGCAGCACTGCTTGCTCGCTGGGGAGTGCACAAGTAAGTGTGTGTGTGTGTGTGTGTGTGTGTGTGTGTGTGTGTGTGTGTGTGTGTGTGTGTGTGTAAATCAAGGGGGGGCTTGATCACCGGCTTGATCACCAATGGGGAGAGAGGGTGGAAAGAAAAAAGATTCACTTTCCCCAGTGAGTTTTTTGGAAGTGGTTTTAATCCTCTTCCTGTAGGGACAGAGTTCTGGGTTGGCTGCGATTGCCAGATGCTCGTTTGCTTCATTTTAAAGCGCTTTAATTAGCACTGTAAATAGCGTTTTATTCTATGAGTGGGAACAAGGCTTCTGTGTGATATCTGAGACATTCCCCTTGGCATTGTGTTCTTGCTTTGGTACAGTGTCCCTGTCTGAGGAAGTTCAGAGCTCAGTCCCTGGTTGTATGATAAAGGCTGCGTCCACACTGGGGGCTGATATGGAACTGGCTGAGGCAACTTCTTGCTCACATGGGCCAGAACATTTGGGTAAGTCTGCTCCATGTGAGACCAGAAAAAGGCCATTTATGGTTGAGTGAGAACAGCTGGGATAGACAAGATAAGTAATAAAAAAATAATGCTGTGGGGACGTCTGTCTGATCCAGCTTCAGTCCAGAGCAAGAGAACACATCATCAAAGTGACCAGTAATTTTCTTTCCACATTATTTATCCCAAAGGTAAATTTTCTGAGTTATTTAACACTGAAAGAAAACAGCTTGTCGCTTTGCTGATGTGTTCTATCACTCCAAAAGTGGACTGAAGCCGGACTACACCTTAAGTGTGGCTACAGCCAGAGTTGTGGAATAGCAGAGTGTGTCTTTGTAAGCTGCCTGGGTGGGGGTGGGGGGGAGAGATAAAAATTCAAGTCTTTATGACGGGACTAAATAGCCCCATTTTATAATTTAGTAGACTGAGAAGCGTTGGGTGGTTTTTCTCCCTCAAGGGCCAGAATGTTCTGGAAAGCTTTCAGAAGAGTCAGGAAAGGCTGCTGACTGCAAAAGGAACAGCAGCAGCAGCAGCATCTCCGCTCACATAATAAGGCACCTGGAAACACACCTAGGGCCACGGTGTCCACATTTGTGGCAGTATTCCCAGGCATGGTCCTGTCCAAGGCACAATATTCAGAGGGTGAAATTTTGATCCCCCAGTGGAGGCGCCATAATCCCCACCAAATCCGGTGTCTCTGTGTTGTCAAAAATAATGTCTCTACAATCATTTTCAGCAGTGATCCATGCCTGCCCCTCATGCCTGAGGAGGAGCCACCTCCATTTTGAATTAAAGGCACCTGTGTTCATATTCCGCCCTCCCCAGTGCTACCAGGTTATCACTGAAGGGCTGGCTGAGAACCCAGGCCTCCTCAGAGACCTAGTAGTGGAGCCATGGGGAGGAGGGTGTGGGAGAAAAAGCTGCCTGGCCTTTTGAACATGAGCCAGAAGGAAAGGGAAGAATCAGAGCAGCTGTTGGAAAAGGAGGCCCAAGACAGACGCCTCTTGTGCGCAGTGCCATCAGCCGAGGGCATCAGCCCGACCTCTGTGTTTCCCGCGGAAATAAGTCCTGAAAGAGCCTTTTTCCATGCAGATTACTGTATTTGGAGTCCACTTGGCAGCCAGAAAAGGGGGAGTGGGGGGAGGACTGGAGGAAGCGTGACGAAGAACCGTAATGAAAGGGGAGGTGGTAATCATGGCAAAGGAGGAACGCCTTTCCCCCTCAGTATTAGAAGCCGGGAACAGAGGGTTGTTGTGTAGCAAGGCAAAAAAGTGCCATGCTGCTTTCCAAAGCCAGGTTTCGGATTTTCAGGGAGAAGAAGCAAGAACGTAATGCCAAGGGGAACCTCTTGGAGAACACACAGAATGTATTTTCCTCAACACTTGTGAGAATGCAACAAAACCGTTGCTGGATGTAGGCCAAGGTGGGGAAGCCAAATGGCGGGGAGGATTTGAAGATTTAATTGTTGCTTACAAAAGGGGATTGCAGAAGATACCGCTCACCAGAGGCCTTTTCCCACTTGGGTTGGTAGTGCAGTTGGAGGAGGCTGCTACAACCTCAAGCGCCCCCTGCCACTCCAGAAGCTCCCTAATCATGCACTACCTGTGGAGCATGAAATCGTGCTTCACATCCTCCCCAACCTTCCCCAGGCTGAATCCCCAAAAGACTTATTAGCCCCTCTCGGATTCCTCTGCAGTCACTCTGTTATAGCTGACCTTAAAAGTCCCCTCCACTTCCAGAATAAGCGTCCCCCTGGCAGCCGCGATCTAAACGGACTTTCCGTCCCCGTGGTAGCAGTTTTCTCTTTCCAGGCATTCCCCCCCCCGCCCCCTCTCTTGTTAAAAGGAAAAATCGCCGGATCTCCGTCTCTTGAAACTGCTTCCTGCCTCTAGCAAAGCAGATGAGCGCTCATTCTTAGTCACTTTCATTCACTTTCAGCAGTTACTTTCACTTTGTTCTCTGTTAGAAAAGGCTCCAGGATCGGGAGCGCGATCCTTCGCTCATTCTCTTTTAAGGCTTCCCTTGAAAACAATGTTGCCATTCTGAGCAATTCTGGCTCTTTTTACAAAGGAAAGGAAGCGAACCTGCTGCATTTCTCAGATGTGTGAATGCTTTTTGGCTGTGTGTGCAAGCAAGCAATCCCCCCCCCTTTTGCCACGGAGCGTCCTCAAGGCAGATATAGTGAGCAAAACCCGCGAATCGCCGAAAGAGCGCTGGAACTCTTCTTTAAAGTGCACGTATTTTATCGCGGGTGTCTCACTTTCCTAAGCTCCCTAAGCACCTTGTAAAGCCCGGAATGGGGACTCTCAGAGGCAAAAGGAGTGTCCTGGCACACTTAAAATTCCATGGGGACAGGGCTCCAGTCACTTATCTGGGGAGCATTTGCACCTCTGCTGGACAAGGAGGTCAACAGGGTTGCCACACAAAGCACGCTAGCAGCCCTGCGGCCCACCTGCTGCGACTGTGACTGTGCAGAACACCAGCATTGTCATGGTGACAGCACTAACACATGTGTAGTCACACAGGGTGCCGTAGCCAAAATGGCGGCACCCTGAAGAGGACCGTCCCTGCAATGGAATCAAGGTAAGTATTTGATTGTGGGGGTGGGGCAGCTATCATTGTGAGTGTTAGTAAACGTTGGTTGATTGTGCTGTTTTCCCATCCGGTGGATGGGAAGGGAAGTGTGAAATTGCCCCAGGAAAGCCAAAATGGCTTCTGAACTTCCATCTGCTACAACTTAAGATGCTTTTGCATCTGACCACGTTAGTGAAAGCTGATTGAGGCACAGTCCAAATGGCTGGAATATAGTGCCATTATGGCACCGCTGTGGTGGAGGTGCCACACATATAAGGCAACCCCACCGTAGCCATAGTATTTCCTGTCTAAAAAGCACAAGAAACTATTGCTGGAAGACCCGGTACGGGTTTCCAACAATTGCTCTTTTTACTTATCTTCTGGATGCAGCTTGCCATCATAGCTTTATCCACTGTGAACATGTGGAGGCTGAAACAGGCATCCATGCATGCACAGAGGTGCTAACATGCTCCTCTGGGCATTTGGAATGTCCAAATACCTGGATGGGTGCATGGCGCGGTCTAGCTCAGAGGCAATAATCGCTGAGAGAAGATTTCCTGCATTACCGCCTCCTATTGGGGTATCCAGCCACTGTCTGGAGGCAGCATGAGTCTCACAGCTAATGGCCTACCTAATGCCTCTGGGAAATAAACCAGCCCTCTTCAGTGCATAATCCCTAGCAAATGGCATTCAGTTATAGAATATGGTTTGGGGTTCCGTGACTTTCAGAGCCAGCATAGTGTACTCACAAGTGAGTTAGGCTCGGAACTAGGGCTACTTCTACACAGCCCAAGTCGCGCATGCCCTGTACACATGAACACAAGACTGGTGCACAGCATCCATCCCAGGCTGCTTTTTGGCACCCTTCCTTGGCCCAGTTTTGGACGCCAGATTCAAGCCTGTGAACTTGTTGGCTGGGGCTTTTTTGCCGAGCGCCCAGAAACTGTGCACTTCTAGGGCCATTTTTGGGAGTCCTATGAAATGGTACCTGACTCCACGTAGCGGTTAAGGGTCACAACTGTCTGCATGGGGAACAGCGAGGCCAGCCTACTGCATGGCCCTCTCCAATGACTCCTTCCATGCATGACCTTGCAGTGAACCGACCTGCAATACAAGTGAGGCATTCCTTGCGGGCTGCTGCCCTGGGCCATGGAAGTTCAGACATGGCTTAGAGGTGGGATATCACGCCCCAGTCTGCCCCTCCCTCTCACGCAAAACCATCTAGGCTAGAAAATGCAGGTTAGAGATGGGATGGGAACACAAGGACTACATAGTACCTTCTCATAAGTGCTTCTTGTGGATTTTCTATTTTTATTATTGTGGTTGTTTTGCAACGTGTGAATGAAGCCTTAGTCTCACCTATCTCCCAGATTGATATGAAGATTAAATAGAGAGGAAGAAAATAATATCTGTTAGACTGGACTTTTCCATAGCACAGCTAAGATTATTAGCTTTTCTGCACCTGCTGGTGTTCATGAACAGTAAGTACACCAAGGCTGCGTTCCCACTAGGGTTTTATTGCACATTGAAAATGGTTTGAAAATTCTTTGTCCGCATTAGGAATTGGCTTCCCGCACTTTCAGAGGAGTAAATAGTAAAAATAATAATAATTTTTTAAAAAATATTTGTTCAAACATCTCTCACTTCTGTTTTTGTTGCTAAAACACTTCATTTTTCCTTTGGGAACAGTGTTTTATTTTTTCTTTGTCCACTAGCCTGCCTGGCTGCCCTTTAGGCTACCGTTGGCGGCGGCTTGCTCACCCGGCTGCCCGCCCTTTCAGCCACCACTGCCACCACAGCGTTAGTGGGTCATGGGAAGAAGGAATGGCAGCAGCAAGGACAGAGCACAATCCAGATCAGGGTGGATGGGGCTGATCTGAATTACCAGTAGTCCTTGACATCAAAATACCAGCTCAGATCAGCCTGGTTCATTTCTGCACACCTCTGTTTTCTAGACTAAGAACATAAAAACATAAGAGAAGCCCTGCTGGATCAGGCCACAGCCCATCTAGTCCAGCATCCTGTCGCACACAGTGGCCCACCAATTGCTCATGGGCATTTCAAGCAGAGACAAGGACAAACCTATTCCTGCTCTAGAATCCCAGCAAATGGCCTTAGAAGCATCCTGCTTCCCCCCCCCCCCCCCCCCCCCCCCCCCGCCCCAGCCTGAAAGATGCACCTAGGCATTCATGCTAGTAGCCATTGATACATCTGTCATCCATAAATTTGTCTAATCCTACCTTAAAGCCATCTAGACTGGTAGCTGTCACCACCTCTTCTGGCAACACATTCCGTAAGCCGATGACCCTCTGGGTGAAGAAATACTTCCCCCTGTCGGACCCGACTACTGATGGACCCATTTCAGTGACACACCAAAGTGGGGTTCCTAAGAGCTCTGAGGCTAGGAACTTTGGTTGCTAGTCCTCACAGGCAGGCCTCGAAGCTTGCACAAGCTTCAGGGCCAATAGAAGGCTGGTCTAGACCAGCATCATCTTGCAAACAGTGCTGCTCCAGATCACACTTTGCCATCATCCAAACCGGTGGGCTTGGCTTGCTGGTCCAGACCCACTGATTTGGATCTTGCACGCTAAGTGGAGAAAGACCCTGTGTGTAGGTCACCTTTGGGGCTCCAGATATTCCTAGACCCCATTGCTTCAGCCAGCATGGCCAGTGTTCAAAACATGGTCAACCACATGACAGCAGCCCTTGCCCTAAATAAATACCACATTAGCCTGGATATGTGCCACCTTCAGAAACAGGCAGCACCCTTAAATTATATAGCATCATAAAAATTAAAAATAAAATGATCAAGACTCGTGTGGGTTTTTTAAAGATTCTTCTGATTATAGGCCACACTCCAGTATTTAAGAAGGCAGCTATTTGAAAAAGAAAAGTGAGGCCTATGCTCAGACAAATAGGGTAATTCATAAATTGTTTAGTTTGAAACACTGGTCTAAACAACTCTGAAGCAATGTTGAGAATTGGATACACATTTGCTTCTGGTCACAGAGTCTGTGGGCCAGTTGGCACAGGGTAGCCTGATTATAGGATCTCAGATGAGTGATACCTGTTGCCTATGGAGGGCAAGGCAACTAAGGGAAAGTGATGGCAGGAGAGAAGCTGGCCCTTTCTGCCCTCGGCTGGATTCTGGGATATATTCTTGAATAGGGACCTGCCATCCCCATGTTCATGCCCAGGGTCTGCAGTAGCATGTGGCCAGCAGACCGCCGCGCCCCCCCCAATGAAAACTGACCTAACTGAATATAGTGGATGAGTATAACGCCCACCACAAACTCTGTCATTGGATGGGACGCAATGGGAAGCCTTCCCTCTGCATACCTGGAAAAGCATGGCTTCCACCCCAAATAATCTACTTGCACATTCTCTCTTTGTGAAACGAAACTGGTCGATGGTCTGGAGCATCCTGATAACTTACTGAATCTGAATGCAGAGTAGTCTTAATTTGGCCACATCAGTCCAGGAAAAAATACATAAAGATATTATTTTGTCAGGGCAGTCATAACAAAAAATAGCTTGGGAGATAATTAGATACTGTGTCTGACTGCACACCTAGATTAGTGTAGCAGTTAGAGCAGCATCTATTAATTTTTCTGCCTGTTGTAAAAATAGCAGCCAGCAGAGAGGGTAATTCTAGTTAGTCCTTTCTTTTTGCTCCGCTGGTTTTAAATTCACCAAAAACTCTTCCTCCTTCTCCTGTGAACACTATTAGTATTTTTATATTTATGTCTTACCTTCCTTCTAAGACATACACAATGGCAGGCCCTTCCTCCCTATTCTTTCTATACAGTGATGTTGTGTAAACTGGTCAGTGTCTTAGTCCAGAGGCCTATTTGCACTAGGGCCATTGGATGGAATCAGGCAAGCCCTGGGACAGAGCATTCGCTCTGCGGGCTGTGTGGTTCTGTCCAGAACTGTACTGTACCATCCTACGGCAGCCTAATTCTGTCCGGGGTGTGGAGCACGAAATTGTGCTCCACACCCACCCGGTCCAAGCCGTCCCTGGCCATCCCAGGGCTGTCCAGCAGGGAGAATATTTGCACTCTCCCTGCCGGACAGCTCTGGAGCCCTGCCCCAGGGCACCGCCAGGTGGTCTGCATGATCAAACCAGGTGGTCTGCACAGGTGTGCACCGTGTCCCAATCAAAGGCCACTGCACACGCCTGCACATAACACTGTGGTTCGAACTTGCAAGCCACCCCCCGGAAGGTCTGACAGTCCAAACCCGGCGTCGGAAGACGTAAATCGTGCAAGCAGGGCTAGGGGCGGTGCGGACCCCTGGGTGGGGGTAGCACCCAGGAGGTCTTCGTGGGCTCCCACTGGCACAATTGGCCCGGCAGCAACCCGCAGGACCCTGAGATGGGCCAGGACCAGGCTCCCAGCCAGTGGGCTGATATGGTCCAATGGCAGCAGCCAGAGGCAGTGGTGTCTTGTCCCCACAGCAGCCTTTTTGGGCTGGGATACATGGGGACGGAATGACCATTCGCATCTTGGCTGGGAAGGGACGCATTGGGAACGCGTTCCTTACTGGCCAAAGCAAATAGTCTTTCCATCCCCGCGTTTTGCAGCCTTAGTGCACTACAGCTGTCAGGCTGTAGTGCGAAAAGGCCTCAGATGTCACCAACCTGCTCCTGTCCAGATGTTTTAGACTACAACTTTCACCAATTGTCCAGTCAGGGTTGGGTTTTTAAAATAATGGCAGGACAGCGAGAGCCAAGACATCAAACAAGTGCCGTACAAGCCTTCAGGGAAGGGTGATCCCCTAGGTATTGGTATTTCTTTAACAATGGTTGGTGGAAGTTGATGATTCCATAGTGGAGAAAATTTCAGGGTGATTCCGCATTACAAAATGTATCTATCCCCTGCTAGTTCGCTCTGTCCAACAAGGACTGACTATAGACTGAACCAAGAAGACAAAAATGGCAATTTTCTCTGCCTGCCTCTTTTTTGAGATCTGCGGGCACACTTTGGGGTGGGGAACAGGACCACCATAGTGGGTCCCTTGGAGTTTCTGAACTTTTGGAGGCCCTCAGCACTGGCCCTGAAGCTGGTGAGAGCTTTGCAGCGGGGGATGGGGGTGGGGGTGGAAGGCAGTAGGCTATCCCAATGTCCATGTCCTTCTTCTGTCCCAGGGTGTCAGACTCTTCTCTCTTATGTCTTCTCTCTTAGGCCTTGTCCCCAAAAGACTTATTAGCCCCTCTCGGCTTCCTCTGGCATCACTCTGTTATAGCTGGTTTTAAAAGTCCCCTCCACTTCCGGAATAAGTGTCCCCATGGTAGCCGCGATCTAAACGGACTTTCCGTCCCCATGGTAGCCGTCTTCTCTTTCCGGGCATCTTTTTCCCCCCGCCCCCTCTCTTGTTAAAAGGAAAAATAGCCAGATCTCCGTCTCCTGAAACGGCTTCCTGCCCCTAGCAAAGGCAGATGATTGCTCATTCATTCACTTTCAGCACTTACTTTCACTCAGTTCTCTGTTAGAAAAGGCTTTCTGTCCCTGCAAAGTCAGCGGCTGCAGGCATCGGCAGCGCGATCCTTTGCTCATTCTCTTTTAAGGCTTTCACAGATCTCTTGATAACAATGTTGCAATTCTGAGCAATTCTGGCTCTTTTTACAAAGGAAAGGAAGCGAACCTGCTGCATTTCTCAGATGTGTGAATGCTTTTTGGCTGTGTGTGCAGGCAAGCAATCCCCGCCCCTTTTGCCATGGAGCGTCCTCAAGGCAGATATAGCGAGCAAAACCCGTGAATCGCCGAAAGAGCACTGGAACTCTTCTTTAAAGTGCACGTATTTTATCGCAGGTGTCTCACTTTCCTAAGCTCCCTAAGCGCCTTGTAAAGCCTGGAATGGGACCGCTCAGAGGCAAAAGAAGAGTTCCAGCAGACTTTCAATTGCATGGGGACAGGGCCTTACTGAGCCAGTCTGGTCTTCAGTTAGAGTGTCTTATTCTCATCTGATATCTGATTGTCACCTGGCTTTCCTACCCAAAACCACCTGGATGACCCTGGGCTAGTCACAGCGCTCTCTTTCTGAGCTCTCACGACCCCACCTACCTCACAGGATGTCTGTTGTGGGGAGAATAACAGAAGGCTTGTCAGCCGCTTTGAGTCCCCTGAAGAGTGAGAAAAGAGGTATAAAAAGCAACTTTTTTCCCTTCTTCCTACCTACTTCCTACCATTTCTTCACCCTCAGGGCATTCAGAACCAGCAGTCCTTGGCAGATAAAAGGATCTGGAAATCAGGATGACCAAATGGCAAGAACAAAGGGGCTGCTGCACATTTAATAGTTGCATAGAAACAGCAGCTTCAGCCGATAGGGCTTGTCATGCAGGTAACATCTGCAGAAATGGCCCCTTCTTTGCAATTATTGTACTAGAGGTGAGGAAGCCCCACCGCCTTCCCCACCCACCCCCCTCTTTCCACCCAATCTAGATCTAGCTTTCTGTCCTTGTTGTTCCCTATGCAAAGTGTAGGATTTGGGTGGGGAACTTCTCTTTTCAGAAAAGAATTTCATACCGTCAACAGCTTGGAGAGGATGGAGCTCGACTGGGCTGAAAGCTACTGGGAGCCATTCCAATTGCTGCCGAAGCATGCAGGCCATAACACACCTCTGTGCATTGCAAAATGACTCTAGCGTGAGGCCCTTTATTGTGCAGCTGTAGCTCATCTTTCTCAGAAAGGCAGGGTGTGTGTTGGTGGGGGGGGGGGAGGTCTGCAAATGTGCTATCTTTTCCTTTTTTAAGAAAGAGCACGCCTCTCCCAAGACTTATTTTTATCTCTCTGTTTCCTTGAAAAGTTTGTTTCAGAGTGGACAAGTGTGCAACCAGCCAAGGGCTCACTGACAATGATAAGTGGCCATTTGGGATCCTTTGTCAGCCCAAGTTACACACACATACACACTCACACACACACTGATTGTGTCCAGACAGGGCCTAAAACATGGAATTAATCTGGTGCTAGATGGGGATTGCCATCCATGGCAATCTCAACATTGCTCCAGTATGTAGCAGTGAAGTTCCGTTATTGCTATCCTGGGAAAATCAACTCCCAACCCAGGTTTTCCTGGATTAGCAATACAGTCTGGATGGTTGCTTCCAGGATCATAAGAACATAAGGGAAGCCCTGGTGGATCAGGCCACAGCCC
The DNA here is from genome assembly GCA_014337955.1 of Aspidoscelis marmoratus. Classification (NCBI taxonomy): domain Eukaryota; kingdom Metazoa; phylum Chordata; class Lepidosauria; order Squamata; family Teiidae; genus Aspidoscelis; species Aspidoscelis marmoratus. The sequence goes on along the minus strand of MTQE01000134.1, from coordinate 862,178 downwards.
ATATACTCACACAGTGGCCCACCAATTGACGTGGAAGTACGCACTGCGCCACCACAGAAGCAAGCACCCAGACAGATATAGGCCTGTGGCTTGCCCTGCAATTTCCCCTGTCATTTGGCAAGGATCTGGAGTCAGCCATGTTCTGAGCAAGACCTCCAAATGACCCCAAATCCAAGACGTCTTTAGTGTATTGGATACTATGCAAGCATGTAGTCAGGTCACCTTCAGACAGGAATTTCCTGTCCCAGAGGCATTAATAGTTCTGTGATTTAATTCAGAGGCCACGCTAGCGCAGATGAGCTGTGACTAACCAAAGGTGACCCAGCTGGCTTTGTGGAGGAATGCAAGAACGATCTGGGAGACTACCAGATAAGAATCCAACTGTGTGAGAAGCTCTCGTGCTGGAAAGGCCTTAGTATACTTACTGGTAGGGCTATCCTGCTAGGACGGGGTAAAGAAGGAAATCCTCTCCTTACAGTTATCACCTCCTAGCTAGACAGTGCCAGAGCCTGCGCTGTGTTTGCACGTTTGTCTGTCATGTGCAGGTATTCAGGTACCCCAAATGCCTGCATGTGCGCATTAGTACCTCCACTCATGCATGGATTCCAGTGAACGGAGTGGGTGCCAGTGGACAGGGGCTCCATCCAGAAGTTAAATAAACAGTGCTATTACTGCAAAACCTTCAGTCAGCACTGGGTTTTCCAGTGACAGTTTCTAGCACTCTTTAGGGGCGGAAGCAGGGCTATGGTGGGGTTGGCTTAGATATGTGAGGCAACCCCACTGTAGTGGCACCTTAATGGTGTTATATTTCCCCAGTTGGGACCGAGCCTTAAACTGCTTTGGCAGCCAGAGGCACTAGTGCCAAGTCTCAAACACAAACCTGTGCCACATCTTTAGATGTTTCTTTCTATGATTGAAACAAATCGAAACAAAAGTAGTGGGGTTAAAAGAGTGCAATGACATAATCCTTATCTAAAGAGAAAACAAAGGCATGTGATTCAATATTGCCTTGAAATTATTAATCCAGAGAGCTGGAAACGAAATCCATTTATTTTAGAATATTTTCAAATAAACTGAGCTGGCACAAGTATCTTAACCTGCATCTGTTGACCATGCATTGCAGTTATGGAATTATCTGTTCCTGTGTCTTCCAAATAATTCTTGAGTTTCTTTGATTTTGCACTTGATGCTCCAATATTTTACCCCCGAGCGGCATTTGATTTTAATTTGTAGATTTTAGTGTTTAGTTCTTTTTCCTCAGTTCTGCCGTCTCCTGGAACAGCCACATGCAATTGCCTTTTCTTTTTTCCTTTCCTTTTTTAAAAATTATTTGATTCTCAATTAAATAACAATTTTGAATACAAAATGATATCATAATACAGTAACAAACGGGTATATAACAATGTCACCAATGTAATTTTACATATTAGCTCACTATCATTGGAATAACACAGTTCGGTCCAACTTGGGAAGATTGATTTGATCCTATTTCTCATTAAACTTAAGAGGATACTGATCATAAGGGCACAGAGTTTGGTCTTTGAGAGCTGATTTCATGCAACTGTCTTTTCTTGAGGCCTGCCTTAGTCAAACCTCATCTAGAGAACTGTGTCCATTTCTGGGCACCCCAATTCAAACAAAGCCATTGACAAACTGGAGCAAGTCCAAAGGAGGGCTACCAAAATGGTTAGTGGAAAGGAGGAAACCACGTCCTACAAGGAAAGGCTGAAGGACCTAGGAATGTTTAGCCTACGGAAGAGAAGACTGAGAAGAGACATGATAACAGGAAACAGTGAGTTCATGTCCCACTTGTGGACTTTGTGGCCAGCTACTGCAGGATCAAGCAGTGGGAGCAGATGGGCCACTAGTCTGATCCAACAGAGCATCTCTGTACAGCGCTGTTGTGTGGAAAAAAAGCCCTTTAAAGAAAGAGCGAGAAGTTGTAGTGGGCAACATGAAGCCCAGCATTTAATCAGCTGAATGGCATTCTCACAGTGCACTATGGCCAAGGAGAGGCCTAGGAAATTCAGGCAGGCATGAAAGCAATTCCCAATCCATCAGCAAGAAAAGTGGGAGGGTGTAGAGGGAAAGTTCAAGGGGGGGTCTCCTTTACCGCTCTTGGGTGGTCCATGAGTGACTGGAATGGATCATATCATAGAACAGAGGGAGGGAGTAAGGCTGGTGAGGAAAAAGGTGGTGTTTAAAGGAGCCTGAGGTTAGGATAAATGAAAAGTGTGGACAAAGATCCTCAAATTCAGTATGCATTGCAATGGATGGGTGTGATCAGAGCTGGTGCATTCTCAGTCCACCTTGCCCCGTAAGACAGACTTTTTTATTGAGGTGTGACCGCATCCTGGTTGTCACAGAGAAACCTTAGCTTTTTCATGGAAACAAAGTTACAATTGGACCCTCGTGTCTGCTGATCTGGTAACCACAGTGTCAGCGGTGACCAGACCAGCCTCCCTGATGTCCCCTGCCGGCACCCTGAGGCTTCCTGGAAGCCTGGGGCAGACAGAAATTGCATGAAATCACATGAGATTTCCCATGATGCCTGCAAAATCTCATGGGATTTCACAGGAATCATGGGAAATTGAGAGCGATTCCCCTGTGTTCTGAATATCCACAGTCTTCAGTAACTGGCAGAACCAAGGCCACACAGATATGGGGGTTGTCCAACTGTAGAGGTTCCCCAAATGCAGCACAAAATGGTTGAGACAAAAATTCAAATCAGGCTTCAGAACCAACGCTGCTTCCTTTGGGGGCATGGAGAGCTAAGCTACCTGTGCAGAAGTTCCAAAATCACCACAGACACCAGCAGCAACAACACTGTGCAGAATTTTTAAACAATGTCCAGGAATTCAGGAACTCTTATTTGCAAGGGAAGAGGTGGTAGGGCCTCTGAGGACGCTGGCGTAATGCCTGCTCTATTAAGGGTCTAGGAAGCCTTGTGTTCTTATGTTTTTATGTTCCCTGGATTTTTAATACCATATGCAAAACTTCCAGGAGGGCAACCGTCCACTGCAAACCTTGCTCTTCATATTGCAACCTTCGCGGTAGAAAATGTCACAGAGTTGTAACATGAGACGGTTCTAGAAGATGTCCAATGTAGACCATTTTACAAAATTTATATGAACTTTGTGCAAACAGTATATGGTCAAACATGAACACCATGTACTGTTTGCAGAAACATTCAGCAAACAGTGCATGACACAGGCATTGAAGTGAATAGGCGTGAATTGGACCCAAAATGGGCACTGAATTACACCCCTGGTGTAATGAGAGGGGAAAGTGATAGAGGCCTTAGATTACAATGCTGTAATTGTCACTTTTGACGTGAATAATCTTTTTCTGCAACACGCTGGTGCTTATTCTCAAATGTCTGGAGATTCAGGACAGCATACAGGATTCCAGATTTATTTTTGCAGTCAAATTGACTTACCACAATGACCTTTCTATAACTTTCTCTGTAAAAACAGCCCCCCTCTTAATTTTGGGATCTGAGGATTAATAAACTTCTTGATGAATAATTTTTGATTTGTTAGAAGTGGAGCTGTTTAAATCTAGGTGTATTTAGGTTGGTTTTATAAAAACATGTTTTTTGAGGTTGCTTTATTGGAGTACGTGATGAACTACAGCTTTGAGTTATGTGAATTTAACATGGGGGGGGGGAAAGATCGCGCTTTGCTTCTCATTTGTGAGCCAGTTTGGTCTAGTGGTCAGGGAGCCGGACTCTTATTTTGGAATACTGCATTTGATTCTGTCCTCCCCCATGAAGCCAGCTGGGTGACCTTGGGCTAGTCACACCTCTCTTCTGAGCTCTCACAGCCCCACCTAACTCACAGGGTGTTCTGTTGTGGGGAGAAGAATAGAAATGCTTTGTCAGCCGCTTTGAGTCTCCTTAAATGGGTGAGAAAAGTGGAGCAGAAAAGCCAACTCTTCTTCTTCTTCTTCTTCTTCTTCTTCTTCTTCTTCTTCTTCGGGAAGCAAAGCACAAACCTGTGCACATGTGCACTAAGTATTTGCAGTTGTGAATGCTTAGTACATGCAGTCCCTCTCCTCACGCATCCAGACACCTATCCAAAGGCCAAAGGGCACGGGTGCACTGATGTACCATGGGGTGTTTTCCCACTGTCACTAGAAATACCCATTAAGTACCCATTAATGAGTACTTAGTGCCATTTTTGTACCCATTAATGGGTACTTAATGGCTACTTCTAGTGACAGTGGAAAAACACCCCATGGTGTCCCAGGTGATGGCGACAGCACACACACACTGGCGCCAACACTTGCAGAGAAGATGGCGGCACCCAGCTGCAAGGAGATGTGGCAGCGCAGGCAGGTCTGCAGAATTGTGCCCTACACCATAATCACCGTCTGCATCGCGTATGCGTCCCATTTTTGTCCCGTACTATAAGCACAGATGCGTACAGATACGTAAGAGGTTCGTACAGATATGCGTGTAATAGATGTGTGTCTGTACTTTTGAGTGTTTTGAATCATTCGAACGAATGTTTTGGGACATTAGAAATTCGTTCGAAGGCTTAAAATTGAATGTGAAGACGTTCTATTCAAATTCAAATGTCCACATTCGGGCAAATTTGGTGGAATTTCAGATGTTTAGAACATCTGTGCGCATCCCTACTTGGCTGCAGATTCCGATGTACAGCATCTGCAAGTCTGGATGAAGCCCCAAAATGTTATACCACTCCACCCAATTAAGTGTGAACGGACCTTTACGTTTAGAACACCATAGTGTGTGAAGTGTGTGATGCTCCTCTTAATTTGCTGGGGCAAGAGTGCTGTTCTTCTCCCTCCCATGTGGATTCTCCCTATAGCTTGGAGGTGGAAGGAACTGCAGAAGTGCTTTCTCTAGACAGGGCAGAAATGTGTCTACTGGTTTTGATTGCATCTCTAAGGCAGTCTAAGGAGTTTTAAAGGAGCCTCAAAGTCCCTGTGGCCTCAGGTCTGAAAACCCCGGTTGTTCGTCATCCCCATCTGTCATATAAGTGTCACAAACCTGTGACAGCTGAACTAGCCCTTTCCAGGGACAACCCGTCTCCTCGGGATGAAGGAGCTTTCAGATTCAGGTTTTATTTGATGGAAGGGGCAGCAGTTTGAAGTTCTGCCCAGATCTGAAGGATATGATTAGTTCTGGCAGTTCATGGCCTCTCCATTAAGAGGAGTCTGTTTCCAGATCCAAAGGGCTGCTTATAGGCGGATTAAGATCACTGTTGTTTAATTTGGAGCAGAGATTCCTCCTGTTGCTCAAAGGTCGAGTTTTGTTTGTGCAAACAGGAGAGGTTGCTTTATTTTTATTTATTTATTTTGGCTGAGTGGGGCTGAAAGCCAATTCATGAGCTTCCTTTGGCGTCCACACAGCCACTTGGACTTCAAAGGATCTCACAAACCAGCGTTCACGTGTGGACTCATCAGGACTGTGAAGCCAAAATGGAGTTTTGGGAGGAGGATTATGGGATCTTGGGACAATACACTGAGTGAAATAAAGCAGTTAAGCGAATGTGCACAACTAAGCATAAAAAGATGTGTCCATGGTGCTGGAGCTTTAATTTTAAAATGGGGAATTGCAAAATTGAGGATTATGGCAGTGTTTCCCAAAGTGTGGGACGCGTACCCCCAGGGGTACGGGAAGAGTTTGGTGGGGGTACGCGTGTATGTACCAAAAAAAGAAAAAATAAATATATTTTGATTTTTATTAAAGCATATGTTTTTTTATGAGGGGTACTCAGCGTTATGAAAATTATAGAAGGGGTACACATATGTCAAAAGTTTGGGAAACACTGGATTATGGGAAAGATGATGCTACAATATAGATGATTGTACACACCTTTGAGCAAATGTGGAGACTGGAAGCAAGCAAATAATGGATGAGCAAATGCTGGGATTTGGCCTTGATGCTAGGAATGGTTTTTGGACATTTGGTTCATAACGAATCAAATGTTAGAAAATTTGCATTCATTTGAATAGATCCCCTTTGAATGTGGTAGGATTCTATTAATACAAATGCATTTGTATTAATTTGTATGAATATCTGATATAAACTAATATGTATCTGATACGTATCCGATACATATCCAACACGAATGCATATGTATTCTATATGTATCCGATACATATCCTTTAACACAGCAGTTCTCAACCTTCCTAATGCCGCAACCTCTTAATAGAGTTCCTCATGTTATGGAGACCCCCAACCACGGGGTGGGGGGGAGCAGGTGGGAGGTGGGAGGGAAGGTCAGCGGGAGACTCATGGCGACCCCTCTGAAAGGGTAGTTCGACCCCCAAAGGGGTCCCGACCCCCAAGTTGAGTACCACTGCTTTAACACATCGAATCTGGAAGTGTCAAATCTGACCTGAATCCACTTTTAATCTGCTCTCGATCCATGTCAAATGCAATCTGGATCCGTTGCAGATGTGACTGGCGCATCCGCTTCCCATCTCCCCAGTTTAATGAATGTCTAGACTATTTGTACGAATATCCAAAACATTCATATTCGTACGAATGTTAATGTTCAAATGTCGCAACATTCGATTCATGTGCAAATGTCTGAATTCATACAAATTTGTATGAATAATTAATGTTACGAATATTTGTGCACATCCCCACTTGATGCTTCTCATTAAGGGGCAAATTTTGGGTGAACATAATATTTCACAGAATTAATTGACACTTAGAGATGTATGGTTGGTTAATCATATATGAATATGTATACCTAAACACTGCACATCTTCGTTTATTTGCATTTCATCTTTCCTATATAAGCATGTTTTGGGAATCATAGGGCACTCCGTTGGTTTTGATTATGTCATTGCGCATCCAAGTGCGCTAGTAAATAATAAAGCTGGAGTTTTGTCTTCATTTTCTTTTGGTCCAGTTAATTTTTTCCCCTGACAAACTCCAAAGGAAGCTCACAAACTGGCTTTTAGCGGGGGGAAAAGCTTCTGACTGCACTCACCTATGTTGGCCACCACAGAGATCATCTGTTCCTCTTCCTGTAGTAGCTTGGTCTAGGGATGTGCATGAATGAATTCACATTCAAAAATTCAGTCAAGTTTTTGAATTCACGGATTTTTGCACCAAAAACTAATGTACAGATATTCAAACATCCAGACACTTGAATGAAGCAAACCATGCTTCCAACTTGTGAATATGATTTGATCAAATTTTTGCACTTTTGCAGTATTTTACTGATGGAAATAGGCTTATTCAATAGAAAAAGAGCCATGAAAAATGTTCAGCTGTGCATGCGAACATTTGAACAAACAATTTGATGATGAAATGAATTTTCGGGCATTCAATTTGATTGCTGAATGAATGTTAAAATTTTTCGTTTGTGCACAACCCTAGCTTGGTCTGGTTTGGTTTTAGAAAAAGCTGCAGATGATTCACTTGCTATTGTAATTATTCTTCTGATGGGCCTGTAACTTACGAGAACTCAGAGGATCAGAAAACAAAAATATGTGAACTGGATATCCTATTTTTAAAAAGTATTTCACTTAAAAGCACTGGCAGGGAGCCACTTATTTTGATTTGGACAAAAATCCTGGAAGAGAAGATGTGTCAATTGTTCCCTCCCTTTCATTTCCTCTATCTAAATCACCTCCCTTACCCCACCCAGAAGTTACCATTAATCTTAAAGCAAAAAAAAGAGAATGGTCAGGAATTGTCAAGTCTCTCCTTTTAAGAGTTTTCTTACAGTGGGATTGAGAAGTAAATTAGATCCATAAATAGTTACGGGGCCTCCCTTATACCACACCAATGCATGGAAGGGAGGCTCCAGGTACATCTGCTGGGCCAGCATACTGACTAGTGTGGATCACCCTAGATCAGGGGCCAATTCGCAATACACCCCGTAGTGCATGATTAGGGGACTTCTGGGGAAGGGCATCTACACTTGGAGGAGGCTGCTACAGCCTCAAGCGCCCCCTGCCATCCCAGAAGTTCCCTAATCATGCACTGCCTGTGGAGCACAAAATCATGGTCCACATCCTCCCCAACTTTCCCTCATCACATACCTGTTGCATCCAGCCAGGGGGCATTTGCACCTCCGCTGGACAAGGAGGTCAACAGGGCTGCCGCACAAGCACGCTGGCAGCCCTGCTGCCCTCCTGATGTAACTGCAACTGCACAGGGCATCAGCGTCATCATGGCAATGGCGTTGATGCATGCACAGTCACGCAGGGTGCCACAGCCTAAATGGTAGTGCCTTGAAGAGGAACAGCCCTCCAGTCGAATCAAGGTATTAGATCATGGGGGGGGGGGCAGCTAACGTTGACCAGTGCTCCAAGTGTGAGTACTAGTCAATGTTGGTTCATCACGCTCCTTTCCCATCCAGCAGATGGGAAGGGAAGTGCAAAATTGTCCCAGGACTTGTTAAAAAGTTGCCTTTGATAGTGGTAGGGCCTACGACACACGAGCTTCCAGTCAGTCTCCAATGCAAATCCATTGAATAAAATATTGTCTAGCTCCTCTGTTTTCACAGTACCATATGGGCCTTGAACAGCACATTATTTGAACTGTGGATTTTTTTCCATTCTTAGTGCGCATATAAGTCCCCTATCTTGGGCAGGTGTGGAAATCCCCCAAGCCGGGAGGGGGTCCCTGCATGTCTTTATAAATCAAATGTTATCTAATCTCCAGGACCAGATGGCATTCTTCCATGAGTTTAAAGAACTCAAATGTGAAATTGCTGAGCTTCTAGCCAAATATATAATCTTTCCCTAAGATTAGGCTCTATGCCTGAAGACTGGAGGGTAGCAAATGTAACACCAATCTTCAAAAAAGGATCCAGGGGTGATCCAGGCAATTACAGACCAGTCAGCTTAACATCAGTCCAAGTAAAACAATGGAGACCAACATTAAGGATTAAATTACTATGAACACAGAGGAGCAAGAACTGCTGAAAGAAAATCAGCATGTTTTCTGCAAAGGTAAATCATACCTTACAAATTTGTTAGAATTCTTTGAGTGTGTTAATAAGAAGATGGATAAAGGTGAGCTAGGGTCTTTACACAGTTTACTTAGGTGTGAAGGCCTGATGAATGTCTGGGATGCATTGGGCATCCACACGTTGCCATGCCTAATGCATCCAATCACCACAGAAGAAGAAGAAGAAGAAGAAGAAGAAGAAGAAGAAGAAGAAGAAGAAGAAGAGAGTTGGCTTTTCTGCCTCACTTTTCGCACCCATTTAAGGGGAGTCAAAGCAGCTGACAAAGCTTTCTATTCTTCTCCCCACAACAGAACACCCTGTGAGGTGGATGGGGCTGTGAGAGCTCAGAAAGAGAGCTGTGACTAGCCCAAGGTCACCCAGCTGGCTTCATGGGGGAGGGTGGAATCGAACCTTGTATTCCCAGATAAGAGTCCGGCTCCCTAAACACTAGACCAAACTGGTAATCACCTTGCCATGGCAACAGACATGTATAGTACCATTGCTGTGGCAACTGGGTGACTAGTAGAACTGTAGTCTATAGCTATATTCACCAGACACATATATAGCCATTTCTAGGATAGAAGCATTTCTGCACAATGTGTATGTCTTGTGCTAGAGCAGTGATGGTGAACCTTTTGAGCTCGGTGTGTCAAAATTTGCAAGAAAACCTAGCTTAACTCGGGTACTGTGTCACATCTAGAAATATCCATAATTTTGTGGTATTTGTAGCTGTAGTAAAAAAGTTATATTTTTGATATATGTATTTTATTAAAAGCAAAAACAAATAATTCTTTACATTAGTGACTTTTGTTGCTGAATTTCATTTGCTAAATCTTCAATTGAAAGTTGGTATTCCGTACACTTCAAGAACAAGCAAGCACTACACGCCCAGGTGCCAAGGTGACCAGGTGTGTCACCCAAAAGGGCTTGGCATGTCACCTGTGACACGCGTTTCATAGGTTGGCCGTCACTGTGCTAGAGCATACAGGGAGTTGTCCAGTCAATAAATGGAAAAAGACTTCCAGTTGACCTTGTCTATCTGGACTTTCAGAAGGCTTTTGACAAAGTCCCTCATCAAAGGCTCCTGAATAAACTCATCTGTCATGGAATAAGTGAACAGATCCTGTCCTAGATTGGCAAGTGGCTAAGTGGTAGAAAGCAAAGAGTAGCAATAAATAGGGGTGTGCACAAATATTTGAAACGGTCAAAATTCACTCGAATTCGGACATTCAAATTTGAATCGTCTATACATTTGAATTTAACATTCAAATGAATTTTCAAATCTTTCAAATCATTCATACGAATTATTTGGACATTCGTATGTCTACGTATCCGTATGCATTACATATGTGTCTGTACGCATCTTATCAGTATATGTATGCATTTGTACGGCTACGTACAGGATAATAACGGGATACATTCGGATGCATACGGATGCGTACAGATGTGTACGGACACATTTGAATGTTGACATTTGCATCTTCAAATACAAATCGAAAATTTGTACAAATAGACTTGAATTTTAAACATTCTAATAAATTTGAATCTTCAGATACTCAATTTGAATTGAATCAAAGCCCAAAAATTGCATTTGTGCACACCCATGGTAATAAATGGCTAGTTCTCAGAATGAAAAAAAGTTGAGAAGTGGGATCCCCCAAGGTTCAGTATTTTGATTGGATCCTTCTAACTTTACCTTTCAGTTAACTTCTTTCTAGTTTCCTCATTTTTGGTAAGTTTCCTTAAAATTTAAGGTCTCTCTGTTACAGTGCATTGACAGCTTAGGGCCCATGCACATTTTGGTCTGTACCAAAATCGGGTTTGGGAAGGGGTGTCCCCATGCATTTTAGATTTGATCCGGTTTCCGCGGACCAAATCACCCAAACCAGGGCCAAATTTGGTACTGGGAAAAACAAGTCTCATCATGGTTTGGTGTCCTGGAGCTCATTGCTTTTGCGAGCTGAGCCTGCACATGGGGACGGTCCTGGGCTATTTGGGGAGGAGAATGGTGCTTGTATCATTGGGAGGTGGGGTTTCATGTCCTGTGCTCACCGTTCCTGCCCTGTGCATTGGAGATTACAACCACTGAGATTTTTTTTGAAGTAAATGGTGTTAAAGCCAAAACAATGAGGGGGCTAAATGGCCTTCGCTGCCCCATGAGACTCTTTTATACAAGTAATAGATACCCTTTCCCCGATCACCAAGGCAGGCAGGATAATGCCTTGATTTCTCTCCCTTTTACACAGCAAATATTCCACCCCTGTTTCCTGGGCATGATAATGACTTGATTTTCCACTTGCCGAGTTTTCTCGCGGTTCCTGGGAAGAGTGAAGGTGCAGAAAACTGCTCAACTGCTCAACCGCTGCCAAACCTCGTAGTGGCTTTGCTCAAACAGCTGGGGTTTATTATTATTATTATTATTGCCATTCAGTCCTGGCTTCTTTGTGCTGCTAAGAGGCAGGAATGTGGCATT
>MTQE01000134.1:826647-847738 GCA_014337955.1 Aspidoscelis marmoratus | reverse complement strand
ATAAATAAATAAATAAATAAATAAATAAATAAATAAATAAATCAGACTTTTCAGCAGCTGCACTAAAAGCAAGAGGCAGGAGTCCTAAAACCTGTGTATCCAGTCATGGGTTCTGTCTGCAACTGTGCCAAGACGTAATGAAAGGAAAAGGCCTCATGGGGCATGCTAAGAGTGCCTCTCCCTTTCATAACTCACTGCTTGAGTAACCGTATCCCCGGCGGAGACTTTGGCACCCAGCTCTCCGCTGCCTGTTTTTCTCCCACAGTCCTGCCTAATCCCCCATCAGGCCGAGCGTGTGGTTAGGTGACAGATTTGGCTTTGGGCGGGAAAATGCCGGGCTGATGAATCAGCGACGTGCTGCCGCTCCTGCCCCCTCTCTCAGCCCATGGGGGCGAGGAGGCGAGGGGAAGGAATGTGTCCGTGTGTGTGTATGTGTGTCTTTGATTTATCGGAAGGAGTACCAGCGAGCGTACCTATCAGATCGTAAAAACTCCCTTGTGAAAAACTGCAATTGTGAAGTTAAAAAACAAAACCACCCGAGAAGGAGATTAATCCCCTGAGGAAAGCAATGAGGTCTCACTGGCTAAGGAACGGGAGTGGGGGGGGGGACCTTTGAACAGCCTGTTGCCTGGTTCTCTCGCTTCTCTTTCCTTCTGTGAGAGGCTATTGATATATAACAGGAGGGTAGCCGGTGTTTTATTTACTCCCCAGTAAGTAATGGAGCAGCCCCTGGAGGGAGCGAAGGGAAGTCCAGAAAAGTTTATTGGAAAATCGCAGCATTGCAAGCCAACAGCTGGAATAATAATAAACTGGTGCAGGCTTTCTCCAGAGCTCATATGTTTGTTAACTCCCATGGATTCCAACAGTGCATTGACCTGAATTGCAGGGGGAAATATTAAAGTCCCATCTATATAGCAAGGTTAATTCAGGATAGAATTGCCACCATTTTCCCTCCCTTCTCCCTTAGTGGGACATCTGTTCCTTCAACAGCTGCATCACAGGCAGAAATTCTACTGATTGAGTCTGGGTTTTGTTTTGTTTTTTACCCCTTCCATTGACAGAGAGCGGAAGAAAACATCTTTGGGCTGCTGAGTTTCTTGCTTTTTTTGTGTGTCATATAGTTCATAAAGGCACAGGAAGTACAACAGAAATTAGGTGACAATTCTAAGAAATTCTTGGCTTTGAAAGAAAAAAAAGGGGGCAAGAAAATAGGCGCTGCTGCATTTTCCCCTTCCCCATCAGAACTCCCAACAGAATACATGTAACTTCTTTAAACTCATTAAAGGGTCTCCGTGAACCAAATAAGAAAGTTTTCTTTGCTTTTGTTTTCTGACCTTCTGTGTCTTCTGCTAAATGTTGGTTATTCAGTTCTGGCTCCGCAATCATTCCATGCAGAGGAAGATAAAAACCCGACACAGGCCTGTGTTAGGTCTCTCTCTGGCAGGGTGCTGTATATAACTGCCTTAAGTCAACAACACTTAACTCAAATTTCAGCAGCCGACTCCCTGAGCTTTGATGGAAATTGAGATCAAAACCACAGAGCATTTCTCTAACTATCAAGGGGCTTTCTTTGGTTCCTAGTGAACAAAAGATGCCAATTATTCTGTGCCATTTAATCGGCCAGTCCTTCCGGTGCTTAAGGAAGGGTTGGCAGCAAGCAGAACTGTTTCCTTAAAATCAAGATTATGGCCGCATCCCCATTACAACCTTATTTCAGTTTCAAACCGTTTTCAATCCTTGCAGACCTCACGTCAGTTTGGCTTAACACACTTTCCGCGTGTTCAATTGCCCCAAAGTGTTGTAAATGTTAATCCTCATTTCAACAGGTCGTGCACTTGAAACGTTTTACATTTTTTACTGTGGGAACTCTTCCGTGTTAAGGGATGAGAGTTTCCATCCCCCAATAGCTTGCTTCCAAAGGAAGCTGTAAAATCCACCCCTTAAAGCAGCAGCCCTAGTGGCAATCAAGCAATCCACTGTAGCAATCAAGCACTTCACACCTGATAACGATCTTGCCATTGAAAGTTCTGACATTTAAAAAAGAGAAAAGAAAAGCAGCTACCAGTTTGGGGAGATGTGTGAATGTTTAACAAAGGGGGCTTGAGTTGCTGCTGCTGCTGCTGCTGCTGCTGCGTGCCCTGAGCAATGAAGAGAGTTGGGGAAAGAATTGCTGGCTGTCCGCTGCCGTTTTTCTTCCATCCAGGCAAGCAGCAGCCACCTAGCCACCCAGCCAGGCTCCGTGAAGGGGTCCCTTATGGGTGGTGCGTTCACACCAGGAGGAAGAGGACAGGGCAGCCCCGAAAAGCGGTTTTTAAAAAGTAGCCACTGGGGTCCCCCCATTGAGTCATGTACGTCCTCAGAATCTGGATTCAACGTGATTCTGGCTGAAAGTAATGGGATCAGGCAAATTCGTGTTTGCATTCGGTTCTGTTATTTCGGTTTAGGGAAACTGGATTAAGCTTCTAATGGGGATGCGGCCTATGAGTTGTTACTAGATATAACAACAGCTGGGGCAAATTCACACTTCACTTTCCATCTGGAGGATGGGAAAGGCAAAGTTTCCCATGCATGTACTGGCATTTGCATTGGCGAATGGTGTCTGGGTGCTACCATCTTGGAGTTCTGATGCCGGTGGCGGCGTGGATATGCCAGCGCTGTTATCAGGGCAACCCTGATGCACTGTGTACATGTGATTGCAGGCCATGCAATGTGACGTGTCAGCGGACTGGTGTCACATATCAGGTGACTCTCCAGCACCCAGAAGAGGTGCAAATACAGCATCCAGGGCCTTACCAGCTATGGCATTGAGGAAGGTGAGCACAAATGTGGAGCACTTAATCATCTTCCATATGTTTCTGATTCAGAAACGGCTCCTTCAAGTACAGATGCTCTGTCTCAGGGCACACTGCAAAACAACCATCTAAGGAGTGTGTGTGCCCTCTCCTTCTCCAAACTCCTTTTACCATTCCATTTTTCCTCTCCCCTGTTCTATATCAACCTATACAACCCCAGAGCCTGGTTTTCTGCTGCTCCTTCTAAGCTGCCTGCCTCTGGCAAGAAGTGTGGGATCCCCTTTAGGCCTCTGTTTGCATTCCTGTTGTCCACATCAATGTGATAGTCGATAGATGCATTGTGTTTAATAATTCCCTCAGCGGCTCTTTAGCCAGCAGTGAGGTATTGCCAGAATGGTTTTGAAAACCTTTGGTCCTCGTCCAGCCACAATGCATTAAGACAGGGCCTGCGTGTATGAAGGACAGAGAGAGTTTAACTTTTGTTAACAGACATGGAGTTGGCTAGGCCTAAACTGTACACATTCCGGTTGTCCATCTTTGCCAGGGGAGATCCTGTTCCTTGGTGATTTGTCAGTGGGAAAGGGTTTCAGCTTCTTTATCTCTTCTTTTAGAAAGGAAAGGGATTATCCCTGCAAGGACAGCAGGCTCCTTGATCAATCAGAGGTTTTCATTAACGGGACCGGAAGGAAAAAACCAAATACAAATATTTTGAGTTATCCATACGATACGTATGGGATGAAAACAGGAAGCATACGGATACGTACAAGATTCGTATCATTGGATACGTATCCAATATTCATACAAATTGATACAGATGTATTCACATTGTTTTGAATGTTCAGACATTTGTTTTTCTTTTTTGTACGAATTTGGATTTTCGAATATGTGGTTTGTTATGAATCGAATGTCAAAAATTGCATTCATGCATACCCCTAAAAGTAACTAAAAATATTACTATTTATTATTAATAGCTGCAAAAAAACCAAACTCATTCTTGAAAGAATAAAGATGCTTTTTAATTTCTAATTTATATAAACAGGTATAGGATTTAACCGTAACGGAATTTATCATCAGATTTCAAGGTATAAAGACAAAATATACATTTACTGATATAGGGAATCTGTTATTAAATTATGCAAGTGATATAGCTCCAAATTTGTTGCCTTCTTTCTCATTCTGAACCGCTCTAGTAAAATAACAACAATTATCATCGACTTATCATTGTTATATGGTGTACGCTTAGTGATCCGTCTGTATACATAATCTGTAAACTATTTTATTCAGTATATGTTAATGAGCAGAGATGAATTTTAGTTCAAATAAATATTTGCAGTTTTTAGTTTTTATTTATTCTTGTGTCATTCATAAAATATACATTTTAAAAGAAGGGAAGGAAGTGTGTGGTCAGACACAGCATTTAATCAGCTTAGGGGTTGTGTTAAGTTCTGTCTGTTCCAACAAGATTTGGCTTTCTGTACCTTTTCTGGATTAAATTGCCAAAATCAGGACTGTTTTGCATTCAGATTAAGTGAGTACTCAACATGTTTCAGATTGTTAGCACATTTTATTTCAGAAAGTGAGAACGCATAAGTGCTCCTCATCTCCTCCAATCCAATGTCAGACTTCGTTGTGGGCACTGTACTTAGGAGGGTGAGAAAGTGACTACTGGGGTAGGAAGAGAACAAAAAAGAAGATACAGTGGAAGTTATGCTTCATCTGTCTCCTCTTTTCTCTCTCCTGTGAGCCAGTTTTGTCTAGTGATAAAGGAGCTGGACGCTTATTTGGGAATGCCAGGTTTGATTCTACCCTCCTCCATAAAGCCAGCTAGGTGACCTTGGGCCAGTCACAGCTCTCTTTCTGAGCTCTCACAGCCCCACCTACCTCACAGGGTGTCTGTTGTGGGGAGAAGAATAGAAGCTTTGTCAGACACTTTGAGTCCCCTTAAATGGGTGAGAAAAGTGGGGTAGAAAAGCCAACTCTTCTTCTTCTTCTTCTTCTTCTTCCTGCAAATAGAAGGACAAAGTATCCTCCATTTTCCTTCTTCTCTTGCCCCTGCAAGTAGAAGGACAATGTATCTTCCATTTTTCTTTAGCAATGCACAATGGAAACAACATTTCCTTTTATTAAAAGGGGGCTTTTGTACAAAACTGGCACTGTGCTTCAGCTGCCTTAGGGCAAACAGCATGGTACAGTATCACACTTCTTCAAGAATGGCAAGAGGGTAGGGGGTGTATGCCTGTTGAGATATACCTTGACTCCACAATCCCCCTGCCCGAATGATGACCTGCATCATTGGCACCATACAACTTCATTCTGGGATCCATGGCACTGTGGATGTCTTGGGGGAAGATTAGGTGGAGTCCAGCTGCTGACTGCAAACTTCACTACCATGAATATGGAAGCCCTCACACATCCCCCCCGCACCTTTTCATTGAGCTTATGACCTGCTGGTGGGTTTCCATATGCAGTTGGCTGCCACTGTGAGAACAGGTTGCTGGATTAGTTGGGCCATTGACCGATCCAGAAGAGCATTCCTTATGTTCTTACGTTCTTCTTGTTTCCTCCCTACCAGGCCCACACCATGGGGAGGCCACCAAGGGCCATCTTCTTCCTTCTGCTCCTCTTCCGCTTGGAGATCTCTTTAGAGGAACGTCTGGTCACATACCTGCCACGCAGCAACACGACGGTTTTCTCTCATATCTACAAAATAGGACTGAAACATCACACCGAGGATGATGGAGACTCCAGTCAACCACAGGAGGCCTTGGGCCCTCCTGGCTCCTCTCGGGGAGGGAGTCAGTATGAACACACAATTGAAGGCCCTGATCAGGAGCATGTGGTCTTCACCCACCGCATCAACCTGCCTCCACAGACATGTGGATGCCCCCCAGGCACTGAGGACACCCAGAGCCTCTTGATCCGTCTCCAGGCACTTGAAAAGGAAGTGCGGACACTACAGGACACTTGCCAAGCTGGGAGAGGCTGCTGTCCTGCTACGCCAGGAATCCAAGCCAGTACAGGTAATCCCCCCAAAAAGAAGAAAGTGGGCCTATATATTATTGTACCTACTGTTTATATCCATAAGATAAATTGGCTGTGCGAAGCAAGTAGACTACCTTCCTGTGGCATTAGCATTGGGCCTTTTTCTACTTACATGTGGAATGGTCCAACATGCCATGTAGTTCTCTTCTGGCCCTCTCATGGTCTGTGTCACATTGGACACAGCATAATCCAGACTAGGTGGCTAAAATGGATGCCTAGACTGAGACACTGGTAGGTCTGTTCATATGCCAAGGAGGCTTGCAGAAGGGCATGTGCCTCTGTGCAGAGTGCTCCATTCCAAAGGTACATAATACTGAGCTGCTAAAATGGGTCCCCTTGGAGCTCTAAGGCAAGAAAACCCTCAGCAAACTCATCACATATGTATTGTGCCTGACACGCAGATAAGCTGTTACAGAAAACCTCACATCACCGTGTTTCAAGTGTTGCATTTATTACTGTATTGGGGGTCTGACATTGCCAATACAATGAGGAGAGAATCACAGAATTTTCCTCACGGCTTGAAGAAGCCTTGGTCTGTGAAACCCCTCAATTTGTATAGTGAATTTCTCTTGCTATGCCCCCATTTTTTAGCAAAATCCTGTTCCCACTTACTGTGTAATTGGCCACATCCCCAAAACTGCAAGCAAGATCCCACCAGGAGAATAAATCCTTCTGTTATACATTTTTCTTAAGCCAATATTGCAAATGGAGAAGCCCCAAGCCTAACCTACTTCACGGGGTTCTTGTGTGAGGTAAAATGGTGGGGCAAGATAACACAAGCTGTTTCAATCTCTTCAGAAGTAAGAGAGCACGCCAATTCCATAAACAAACTAGGAGCAAAGTTGATTTATTGAAGCAAAGGAAGCCATAAATCCATCTGGCTGTAAACAAGGCCTTTAAGTGAAATTTAGCCTTAAGTAATTTTAATTACAAGACAGTGAGGAATTCCTCAGCTTCCCATGACGTGTTAAAATCTGGCAAAGGTTCTAGGAAGAGGCATCATGGTCTATGTGTTTTGTACACTCTTCCATTTTGCATCCAAATGACTCATTTAGCTGGTTGCCTTTCAAAATCTTTCTGTGGAGCAAGAACAAGCAACAAGAAAAACATGGATTCCCTGTGAGCAGATGAGACCCAGGTCAGATGGCATTTAGGGCGCGTCCCTATGGTCTCTCTTTGCTTTGCTCTTGCATCGGATTTTAAAAATGCAGGTTGTAATTCGAAATGAAGCGTCCCCATGTGGTTTGGGGCAACACGGATTTAAAACACACTTTCCTGTCTCCATGCAAGCCACTTTTTGTGAGCCCGCATCTTTTTCTCCCCACCACCAGCCCCCACCCACTGCAGTGATGACCGGCAAAAACCTCACTTGAACCTCCACAAAACAACGAAGATCATCCCTTTACTTGGCTGCAAAGAGTTAAAAGCATAACTGAAAGCAGCTAGCTCTCTCCATAACTAATGCTTGTAACATAGGCCCTTTCCACACTGGCTGCTGAAAAACGGATCTTTTCAGATCCATTTTCCGGTGATCTAGTCTTTAAGAGGATCTGTCCAAAATAGGGACAGATCCTCAAGGACCTGCACATCTGCACACGTTTTTTGGAAGTGTTTCCTGTGGGGACACAATTCAGGGTTGGCTGCAATTGCCAGACGCACGTTTGTTTCGTTTTTACAACCATTTTAAACAGCTCAGATGGGAACACGGCCCCCGTGTTTTAAACTTCAGGTGTACACTTTGGCCACCTCCTGATGGTCTCCCCTACAGACCATTATTTACATGCTTAAAATGTTTATATATTGCCTTCCATTATGAAAATCTCTGCTTACAGGGAGAGAGGCGGAAAACCATTCATATTAAAAAGCCTCTCCTACTTTTGGCTGGTTTTGAAATAAACAAGCTGAAAGAAATACACCATAAAGCCAGGCAGCATAGCCTGAGCCACACTCTCATACTTTACAAAGGTAAATTACTTATTATTTAGAAAATTTATATCCCATCTGTGGCGATGCCCTGCCCAACATGCTGCTGTTCAAAATAAATAAACCCCAATTTCATATATAACTGTAAAACCCCATGCTGGCAGGCATTGCACCACAATATCCCCCTTTCCGTTTCTTCTCTTTTCAAATGGACTGTCTTCTCGCTTCAGCCGGCTGCTGGCCCATTCAGCATTTCCTTTCACTCTTAAAGGCACAGTACGTGTTTATGAAAACTCCCTTTAACTGCCTCCGCTCACAGATGGCAGTTAGGCACACTTAAAAGAGAACCAAAGTAATTCCTTTTATTGTTACAATCTTAGTTAAAGTCAAACAAGTTTTAAACTTCCTTCACAACAGTCATCAGTCTTTCCATCTTTAACAATGCTTAAAGCATGTTTTTCCACTGTCACTAGAAGTACCCATTAATGGGTACCCATTAATGGGTACTTAATGGGTACTTCTAGTGACAGTGGAAAAACACCCAAAGTGTTCAGGACCCTTCAACCTAGCTCCCCTCCTGAGAGCTGAGAGCCCATATCTTTCCTGCCGGCACCGATGTAAATTATCCCAGGCAAAAAACCTCTGGCACTGATTTCATGTCCATTTATAGTCTCTGCCTTGATGTCCTCCAGTTTTGATTGGTGTTGGCACTGGGTTAGCCCACCTTGTCCTCTGGAACTCAGTAAGCCACACCCCTTAAACCATAACATAACTGACAGCTTAAGGCTGTAACTCACTATACCTAACTTACTTTACCCCTGATCATCACACCATCCTTCACTGAATAGTCCTAAGGTGGGTTACAGTGAAACTGCAACATATTGAATAGTAAAACTATACAACAAGGGGTTGGGGGAATAATCCATGGAGAAAGTTAGGTATGGAGAAGAGCGGCCTCTTGCCCCAAAGAGGTGCCTTCAGTGTGGGTGATCTTGCTCTTTTAGAGGTGCGGTTCCCCCCCCCCCGCCAAAAAAGGCAGGATTTGTGCACATCCTAGGACAAAGCAGTTTGATGAGTTCTTAGAGCTCTTCAGACCACTCTGCCCCTAAAGCACCATAACAGTGGTTATAGTGGCACAGCAGGAGAAGAGTTTGACATCCATGTGGAAGGATGGATATGCAGATACTGCATCTTCACTGCGCAAATGGCCATAAAGGCACCATGCAGATTCCACCAAAGACTTCTGTGCCTAATTGCAAAATATGTGAGAGCTATAAGCTATGCAGTCATACCCCAGTATCCGCTGGGAATATGTTCCGGCTTCTACCGTGGTTAACTGAAACTGTGGATACTTGCAAACAGGTCTTCCAGTTCTGGGGTCGTGCAGCCCCAGAACTGGAAGTGCTTTTCCAGCCTCTGGAAGGCCTATTTCAGCCTCCAGAGAGCATTGGAATAGGCGTACAACACCACCAGACACCGCCCACCTGCCTCCCACACACCCTCCTACATTTTGGAATAGACTTTGGTGGCATCGTGCATATATTCCAATGCTCTATGGAGGCTGAAATAGGCCTTCCGGAGGCCAAAATAGGCCTTCCAGTTCTGTGTGCTTTTCCCTTATCATGTCCGCGGGAGCTGGGGAGGCTGATCCGGTAACCGGTTATCTGAAACTGTGGTTACCGAATAAGTGGATGTGGGGGTCCGACTGTATGTACATATGCAGGTTTTATGCCATGTTCGCTGCTGGTATGTGGTCTTCAAGAGGTAGCTAACCATTAATGCAACCTAAGCCAAGAAAGGTTAGTCTCTGCTTTTCCTTCATCTACTTCCTATTTCTCTCATTGCTGCTCATAGGTCAAACCGATGTCCGCACTTTGTGTTCACACCATGGATCCTTCGATCTCTCTCGCTGCCTGTGTGAATGTGAGCCAGGGTGGACTGGACCCACCTGCGCTGAACCAGCCTGCCCAGGAGGGTGTGGTGGCCCGGAGCGTGGCAAATGTGTGAACGGCCGCTGCCAGTGCCGCTCTGGCTACACTGGTCCCAGCTGTGAGGAGCCTCCTTCTTGCCCAGATGATTGCAATGACCAGGGCCGTTGTGTGAATGGACGTTGCAGCTGCTTCCCTGGATACACCGGCCCTTCCTGTCAACCAGCTTGCCCTAATGATTGCCACAATCATGGACAGTGTGAATCACCAGGACAGTGTGTGTGCGATCCTGGCTACTCTGGGCCTGACTGCAGTACCCGAACATGCCCTAACAACTGTAACCGACGTGGAGAATGTCGTAATGGACGTTGCATATGTGAGCCAGGTTTCACAGGTCCAGCATGTGGCACCAGAGCCTGTCCCAATGATTGTAGCCAGAGGGGGCGCTGTCTGAAGGGAGCCGTGTGTGTCTGCTACAAGGGCTACACTGGGCCCGACTGTAGCCAGCTGGCCTGTCCAGAAGACTGCAGTGGCCATGGGGAGTGCCAGAATGGGGTATGCCTCTGCCACGAAGGCTTTTCTGGAGATGACTGTTCCATAGGTAAGTAGAAACATCACGGGCTCTCGCTGTCTGAAATCACTGGGATGTTGGATGAGGGTACAGTTTATGGACATGCACTGTAAGAGGTACACAAGTAGAAAAAAGAGGTTGGGAACCGCTGGGATAGGATATCAGGATAGAATTAAGAATCCCTGAGTTTAAATCTCCTTTCAATCATGCAAGTTCATGGGGAGATCTTGGACCTTGCCTCTCTGCTTAACTTCCTTCGGAGAGTTGTTTTAAGGGTATAATAGAGGGGAGAAGGCCAGGGCAAACTGTCTTGGCTATTTCAAGGAAAGAGAAGATACAAATGCCATAAATTACTGTGTTATGGAAGAAATGGATGGCAATAGGAAAATGGAAGTTAGGGGGGCTGGTAATTGAACCACATACCATGCCATGATTTTACATACCATGGGGCATAGAATGGGGCAACAGTGTTAGGCAAGGGATAAGTATAGTAACATCTTAATTGGCACCTGTCTGTTTGAAGTTCAGGGTACACTAATATCCTGTCTGTTCCTATTATTACATTTCCTTATAAAAGCTGAAATTTTCTGTTATAAGCTCTGCAGTCTGGGAAAAGGGATCCCACTTCCCAGTCTGCACATGATGTACAGTACTGTGACTGAAAAGTTTTGGTTTGAATGATGATACATAAGGTGCATTCCCATAGGCTTTTAAATCCGAATTGAATCTGAATTCGGTATCCAGAGTTCCCATTTAATTTTCTATAAATTCTAATAGAATCGAATTCGACATCCAGCGTTCCCATTTAGTTATTTATTCCTGGATTTTATGAGGACTACCCAGCAAAAATCCAGAGAAAAAAAGTCTTGAGGAAAACTGGACTTGCCCTCCCCCCTTTTGGAGCAGTCTGTTTTTTGTCCCCCAAATAGGAACGCTTCCGGACTATTTGGGGTGGAGATCTAGCCTTCTGGCCAATGCCTGCCAGGTGTGGGTGGGATTTCATAGCTGTGAAGGTCCCCGCTCTATTGCCATGCCCACAATGCTAGAACCCCAATCAAGAAAAGGCAAAGGCTTGGATTTCCCCTGAATCTCTCATAGCTACATTTCTCGTAACTGCTAACAGACATCAGAGGGATACATATGTATCAAGCAAAAAGGTTTTAAAAACAAAACCGTGAGTCGAGCCCTCCCCCCTCCGTGAGCTGTCAACCTTGTGATTGCACTCTGCTCCTTCTCTGATCTGCTCGAGCACAAATGCTGTCTTCCTGGTAACGTGGATGGAGGGAACATTACCGGGAATGTCCAATCCAAAAGGGAAAGTGTGATTGTTCTGTGCGTGTCTGTTCTGCTCAGCTGATTGACCAGGGCAGGATTACAGGGTTTGCACTGGGGTGTATCTGGACTAAAATAGTCCAACCAGGACTAAAATAGTCCAACCAGGACTAAAAAAGTCAAGTGGGAATGGGGCCATAGAATTCATCTGGTCCAATCTGCATGAGTTTAATAAGGCCCCAACTACATATAAATTTTAATCCACTCTTAATCCAGATCAGCCACAAGCAAAGTTGCTTCCCCGTTATTTAATCCACCTTTGGGTTAGATAATGTGGAAAGAAAATGCCTGGCCACTTTGTCAATGTATTTTCTAATTCTGAAGCTGGATTGAAGATGGATTAAAACTTAGATGTAGCTGGTGCCTTTGTTAATGTAAACTATAACCTTTGATTAAAGCTTTAATTTTAATTTAACTCGTATACAGTGTTAATATTAATAATTCATTCTATTTTATTGAGTTATACGACTTTTTCCTCATGGCATGATACCATTAGGCTGATTTTTTGGGGAGGTGGGGGTCCCTGATTTTTTTAAAATTATTGTTGGGGATACAGAAATGAATACAGTTTATATAAGTTATAATTTTTCCTGGTAAATGATTTTTTTATATAGCCCATCCCCCCTATGATTTTTAGGTGAACATAGAATGGCTTGAATAAAATTAGGGCTTTTGACATGTTAGTTAATGGAGTAATGTTTTTATAATGGTTTATATAGTAATTGCATAAATGACCTTCCAGATTTTCTGTCACTGAGGCCCTGTTTACTTTTCCCAGCTAGGCTCTGGTTTAGGGAGGCTGTGCGAAGCATGACTATGAAACAAGAGTAGATCTTATTTTCCTTGCATCCTTTGTTCTGTCTCTACTAACTTTTTCCCCTACCAATACAGAGATTCCATCCATTGGTGTTCGTGTGTCAAATCGAGACGAAACATCTTTCCGTTTGGAGTGGAACTACCCAGAGATACCTGTGGATGGATATGAGATCTATGTGGCGCCCATGGTAACCAGAACGTTTAAAACAATGTGCTGAGGAGGAAAAAAAGGCAGAAAAGGAGGTTGTGGGGGATTCACCCTCTGTAGCATGTCAGTCAGAGTCAAGAGAGAGAAAGAAGGCTGTATTGTATAATTAAATCAGAAAAAGTGAGTGTGTGGGAGCGATTAAAGCGGTGTATAAAACTATGCATCATATATAAGAAAGTGGAAGGGAAGCGAGGAATGGTTGAAAGTGTTAAGTATCATTAGCTTACAAAAAAAGGCAGAACTGAGATATAATAAAAGCCTACAGCTATGAACAGCTGCCTCCCAATGGTATCCAAATAACTCACTAGCAAGGGATAACGCGGGATATTGATCCACTGCCATTATCCCTTGATGGCTAGACAGTGCTGCGGCTAGTGCCGCCTTTGAGCATTTGAAGTAACCTGGACATCGGGGCTTCTAGAGTGCCCAAATGTCCTTGCTGTCATTTCCATGCAAGTGTGGATACCTGTTTGAGACTCCTCACGTGCGCACTGGGTAAAGCTATGATGGCGGCTTTGTAAGCAACGGTGTTCACATGCATTGTAGGGATGTGCATGAATGCAATTTTCAATATTCAATTCGATTCGAATTGAATACTCGAAAATTCGAATCAATTTGAATCTTTAAAATTCGAACGTATTCACATTTGAACCTACTCATTCCATTTTTAATTCCAATTTGCACATACAAATATCGACATTTGTATGTGCTCGTATGCATCATTACGCATCCTGTACACATCCTGTATGCATCCGTACACATCCATACGCATCCCATATTTATCCTGTATGCATCCTGTTTCTGTCCCATATGGATCCGTACAAATGTGTACAGATGCAGGAAAGTACGCATCGTGTACACACACAAATGTCCTAATAATTAAAAGGAATAGATTCAGGAATCTAAAATTCTTTCAAATGTTTAAATTCGAGTTTATAGACATTCGATTTGAATTTCGAATGTTTGAATATTCTTGAGCGTCCCTGATGCATTGTGTTTTTCTAAAAATACTTCAGAGCTTAGAGATTATTTGCACGTGGGATCATTCAAGGGCTAGTCTCCCGCATATAATCTTTCTAATCTATAAAAAGTCAGTTAGAGATAGGATGAGAACATATAGGCCTTGGTCACACAAGTAGTTTAGGATGACCTTAGATCATTTTCAGGTCATGTTACATTATTTTAGTTTAATTCATTTTCCAAGCCGGCCTACCCCTGTTAGATCGTCTTAACTGTAGTCCTCATTTTTATAGGGCTGAGGAAGACTCGGCCTGTCCTGGCAACTTAGGAGGTCTTCACTTCCTCAACTGGAAGTGGGGGCAGGCTAAAGGAGATTGAACTGTGCTGTGGTGGGTGGGTCCAGTCTTTCCTTCGGCCAATTGGCATGCACGGAATTCGTGGGGCACCTCCCCTTCTCTCCTCAGTTTATGTGTATGATTCTTCTACCGTTTTTATACAAATTTGTTATTATTATTTAATTGCGTGGAGAAGAAAAGCACATAAAAAAGAAGAGGGGCATGGAGGTGGGGGAGCAGGCTTAAAAAAAGAACTCCAAACACACACCCTTACCTTCCTTGAGTGACAGAACGGCATCCAGTAAGAAAGGAGGTAGATTTGATGCAGCAAAAGGGGTGAAGAACCAAGCACTATGAGGCTCAGGTCGATCACGCAGAGAGGTGTGAGCAATGCAGCCCAAGATGGGCTGAGAACAACCAATGTGTGGCCAGCACTAGTACAACCTCAGTTCGAATTTAATGAATAGGCTGCCCTGTCTTAGACTTGTGTGACCAGGGCTGAAGCCCATATGCTCCCATCTCTGTTTAGTCCATCCCACTACACCTCCATTATTGGCATGAACACACCCATCACACACAGTGCCGACTCAGTTCATATTTTTTGTCTGTTTTACAGTAATCTCCTCCTCTGTCTATATTTTCCTCCCAAACACACCATAGGGTAATCAACCAGGAGAATCTGTACGCTTGTCTGGCACCGAAACAAACTTTGAACGAAGAGGGTTGAAGCCAGGAGAGGAATACATTGTCACTATCCGTGCTGAAAAGGGGCAACGCTATGGACCCCCTGTGACCCAGACCGTGCGAACACGTATGTAGCCTGGAAGAACACGTGTGCCTTTCTGCCTTTTTTTCTCTTTGCTCTCTTACTATGCTGATCTGTCAGAATGTCTACAATTTTCTTTCCTATGTTGTAAAGGGGGAGTTGGCCATAGTTTAGCAATAGAGGAACTACCTGGAAAGTGAAGAATTGGAGGTTTGATCCCTGGCACCTCCCCAAAATAAAGTAATGGCAAACCATCCTCAAGAAAATTACGTGCAGATATCCATTTGGCCATCAGGAGCTAACTTCAGTTTGGTGGTATCGAAGGGAGGTAGGTGGGTGGTAAGGATTTGATAAATCTGTCGAAATTTCTCAGACCGTCAATCTAAAATTTATTTATTTACTGATTACTTTTATGTCCCAGTCTACATCCGGAGGTTTCAAAGTGGGTTTTCAAGGGAGCTGCAACAAAATGCATAAAAATTATAAGCAAGAGCACTTAAAACAGTATAGTACTGCCAAGGGCACAGTACAGCCAAGTTGTAGAAAGTCAAGAACCCTGCTGGATCAGGCCAAAGCCCATCTAGTCCAGCATCCCACCTCACACAGTGGCCCAGAATTGTTTCTGGGCATCTCAAGCAGAAGACAAAGGCAAAACCTTCACTTGCTCTCAAATCCCTGCAAAAGACCTTGAGGAGCATCCTGCTAGTCTCCCCAACCTGGAGGCAGTACCTAGACATCCATTCTAGAAGCCACTGATATACCTGTCCTCCTTACCTATTTTCTTATTTCCCTTCTGATTTTTTTTTTTTACTTCCTTCATTGCCTTGTACCACACATATCTCTTCATTTTTGCAGGAGTGGCACCTCCCCACGGCCTCCGGTCATCCCAAGAGACCGACAAAAGTGTTACTTTGCATTGGGACCCACCGGCTTCCCGCCCTGACAGTTACATCATAAGCTACGTGCCTATGGTTACTGCTCGACCCGCCCAAGCCTTGAAACGTGTGGAACTCCCAGCAGCCCCTGAAAGGACCACCTTGGAAGACTTGGACAGCAGCACTCGATACCGCGTCACTCTGGTTGCCCGCCAGAGTGGCGAAAACAGTCGTGCCACAAGCATCATTGTCAACACTGCTGGTATGGCCCTGGGGTGACCTCGGATGGTTGGGGAAAGGACTGTTGAAAGTAACCAACTGTTCTCCTAAGAGGAAAGGTGGCAACTGAGATTTAAAAATTAGAAATCAAGAAAGTAAGAGGGGACAGTTGAACAGTTGGAGACTATCAGGCCTGGTGGGAAGAAACAAACAGAAGTTCCTAACTCTGGTCCATCATGAAGATCAGCATTATTTACCGAAAGCTGAAACATATGAAGATTAGAAAACTGAGGGAAAGGACAGAGGAGACAAAAATG
Source organism: Aspidoscelis marmoratus (assembly GCA_014337955.1). Lineage (NCBI taxonomy): Eukaryota > Metazoa > Chordata > Lepidosauria > Squamata > Teiidae > Aspidoscelis > Aspidoscelis marmoratus. The sequence goes on along the minus strand of MTQE01000134.1, from coordinate 831,654 downwards.
TTTTTAGTTCCATAAAAATGCATAGAGAGGGAGACTTATGTCAAGTGGAAGTTGATATAAGTGCTCTAAGAAGCTGATGAGCAGAGAGTTAGAACTGACAAGCAGAATTTACTATGAGAAAACGTGGTGACCACAACCGATCTGAATGGCTTTAAGAAAGGACTAGATCAATTCATAGAGGACAGGTGTATCAATGGCTACTAGAATGGATGCCTAGGTACTCCAGGTGCGGAGACAAGGAGGATGCCTCTAAGGCAGGTGAAGGTTTTGCCTTCGTCTTCCGCTTGAGAAGCCTAGAAACAATTGGGGGGCTACTGGGTGAGAAAGGATGCTGGACTAGATGGGTTGTAGCCTGATGTAGCAGGACTCCTCTTATGCTCCTTTGTTCTGAAGAACATGCTATTGTCACTATTTATCTCTTTGAAGTGTTTAATTGTAATATTTCTCTTTTTTTCCTACCAAGGATTTCTTTTGATAGCTACAGCAGCTTCTGATGGTCCACGACATCTCCCTCCACTGTTATTACATCACTTCTTTTTATGTTCCACAGGTCTAGTCTGAACATCAGAGAGAGGGAGGGGTCAAGAAAACCACATACAGGGTCTCAAATTAACTCCTTTTTAAAATATATATACAGGCAGATGTGACAACTCAAGTTGGATACCTGACCATGTGATAGTGAGCGCATAATAGCGAGCCTGGGAGACAGCAGAGAAGCTGGACCCTATGGGTTCTACTTCTCCGGTTGATTTACTACTGCCCATGTATTTTTACTCCATTATTTATTTCCATTTAGTCCTTTCACGTAACTGCCTCCGTTTTTGATCCCAACAGCAGCATCTCCGAGCCAACCAGTCCGCCACCCTACCACGCCATCCCCCTCCTCTTCCCAGAGGCCTGCTTCTTCTCTCTCTGAGGACAGAAGCAGAAGGCCAGGGAACGAGCCATCTCCAGGCCGTGTTCTTTCCAATGCTACCTCAGCCAGAGATCTTTTTATGAGAAAAATGACCCAAAACATTTCTGCCAAGCTTTCCCCGTACAACGGGACCCTCCTTGAGCGTTTGCAGAGCTACCTCCGCGCCATCAATTTCCCTCTCCACGGCAATCGGACAATCGAGAATGTGGCCTGGGACATTTACATCTATCTAATCCGCCGGAAACCAGAGGAGGTGATCTGGAAAGTCCAGGAGCGCCTTGATAAAGAGACTGGGTATTCGCTCCCCAAAAGAGAATTCCCTATTGAGGGAGCAGAGAGTGTGTACTCGGATGGATACTCGCGCCCAGACCACACCAAACCAATGGTGATAGGCAGCTCCTCGGATGGCATTGAGGTGTCCTTGGATGGTGTGAGGAGGGTTTCTGACTATGTAGTCATTCGCTATCGGGATATAAAGACCGGAAGAGGAGGGGAGATTGCCGTTCGCGGAGATGATTCTACAGCCCTTATCACCGGACTGGATCCTGGCACGTCCTACCATGTGGAAATCCATGGAGTAGTGAAAGGACACTCCTCTAAGTCATACTCCTTTGTAACATCCACAGGTACAGGGTTGGCGGAGTAGCCGTTTTCCACCACAACCCTCTCCCCTGTTTTTGCTGAAATCATAACGTGCCTCCTCTACACGGCTGCCAAATTGTGCACTTCTGTTACCCAGATACGGCTGAATGATGTCTTGCTGTCACACTCTCTTCCAACACCAGCCTTCTAAGTAGCCTTTTCTATTTTTAAAAAAATCAACTTGTTTGTATGGTCCTTCACAAAGATGTCACTACGTCCAAGCAACTAATGGTGTTGTCTTCCCTTGAACTAAACAGAACAATCACCTGTTGGTCCCAACATCCGTCTGGTCTGTTTTCTGGGTTGTACTGTTTTGTGTGTGCTTGCACCATTCCTCTTTTTTTTTTTTTCCAGCCAGTCTTGATTGTTGGTCATCGTCTGTGTTGGTTTGTCACATGATACCAGTTTGAAAATCTGTGCCCAAATTCAGATGACATTACTGGGATTCTTAAATTATACGACAGGGCAGGAACCTGTTGTCTGTTGGGGCAATTCTGATCTGGCTGGTATACCAGACCACTAAATGTATCAGGAGTCTCCCTTTCACACACTGGTATAGTCTAAGGGAGACCCTGAGTGGAAGGGAGGCTCTTAATAAACTTGCTGGTCCAGTACACCAGCCAGTACAGAATCAGTGAGCCGGTTTGGTCTAGTGGTTAAGGAGCCAGATTCTTATCTGGGAATGCTGGGTTTGATTCTGCAATCCTCCACTAAGCCAGCTCGGTGACCTTGGGCTAGGCACAGCTTTCTTCTGAGCTTTCATAACCCTACTTACCTCACAGGGTGTTCTATTGTAGGGAGAAGAACAGAAGGCTTGTCAGCTGCTTTGAGTCCCCTTAAATGAGTGAGAAAAGCAGAGTAGAAAAGCAGCTGACAAAACTTTCTGTTCTTCTCCACACAACAGAATATCCTGTCAGATAGGTGGGACTGTGAGAGCTCAGAAGAGATCTGTGACTCACCCATGGTCACCCAGCTGGCTTACTGGAGGAGTGTGGAATCAAACCCAGTATTCCCAGATAAGAGTCTGGTTCCCTAACCACTAGACCAAACTGACTCACTTAGGTACGAATCCCATATGAACCCCATGCAAATCCATAACAAAGCTTTGCACTGATGTAACAAACATTCAATTTGAATTCAAATTTGAATGTCAGTCTTCAAATGTGCCAAAATTCAATTCAAATTTGAATATCCAAATTTGGCAGAATATTTGTGCGCATCCTTAGAATGGATGCCTGTAATCTTATCAGGTCAGAGAGACAGGCAGGAGGCATCTAAAAGCCGTTTGCAGTAATTCAAGAGCAGGGGAAGTTTTTGCCTTTGGCTGAATTTGCACTTAGGCCTCTGGAATGCAAATAGGACCAGAGCTGTCCTAATTGGATACCAGAGGTCTAAGTGCAAATTCAGCCTTTGTCTTCTTCTTAAGAAGCCCACCATGGGCCACTGCGTGAGACAGGATACTGGGCTAGATGGGCTGTGGCCTGATCCAGCAGGGCTCCTCTTACCTTCTCACATTTTGCAGAGAATGCCAGCAAAATGTTTGAGGTGGGCAACACTATGCTGATTTCCTTAGCCTTTCCCCCTTCTCCTCTACCTGTATGTTGTCCACCATTCATAGCAAAGTGCTTGTTCTCTGGCATAATGTGGTGGTTTAAGCCACAGTGTCGTGTGAAACTGTACTATAAATTAATTGCCAGCTATGGAAACCAGTAGTTGGGGAAACACCATTGTGATTGCTTCCCCTAGCAGTATGGATGTTTTGTGTAATGCATGGGTTCTATGGAACAGAAAAAAAAGTTACATGAGAGACTGTACTTGTTACAGCCTTTGTTACAGGTCACTTCAAACCTGACCTGAAGTTATGTTTAAATTCTATTAAAAGAGGAAAGTGGGGTGATTCTGAATAGAGAAGGACGAAATTCACCAAATCCGTTCTGTCCTTCATTCACCCCTTGCCTTCTCTCTGTCCGTTCTGTTTTATCTTCTGGACAAATTAGTACATGACGTGTTCCAGTTCTCAAAGCTGAAATTATACAAACTGCTATTATAAACAGCTTCTGTTTACATAAGTTGTCCAATTTGCAAAAATAAGAGAAAATGGTTATGAACTGGAAATAATTCAAAAATAAGAATGAATATGCTGTCTGGAAGAATCCCAGTCTAATGGTGATTCCGCACTAGCTGGTATACCAGTAAGAGTACTAGATGCTTCCCCTCCACATGCTGGTGTGGTCTGAAGGGGGGGCCACCAACAGTATTCCGGCCACTGCAGAATCGGCCCACGTCAAAGTGCCATCCACTTTGTGGTTCATTCGGTGGTCCATCGGTGGTTTGGAATTTTACCACATTCCTATACTAAATTATTTTGAATTTATATATTTGATCACAGTCGGGGGCCCATATCCACTGATCCGGTAACTGTAGTTTCAGTTTCCTGTGGTGATTGGATCAGCCCCACCCCATCCCCATCCCCATCTTCCAAGGCAAAAATGGTCCAAAATGGTATGTGATTTCCCATAATTCCCATGAAAACCTGGAGGATTTCAAATGGAGTGCATCTCGAGCAAGATTTCCCATGATTCTTGTGAAATATCACAGGATTTCACTGGAATTATGGGAAATGGAGTGCATTTTCCAGCATTTGCTTTTATCCGCAGTTTTATGTCATCCATAGTAGAACCTGGAACGTAGTAAAATATGCTACAAAATAAATAAGGCACCAATGAACAATAGGGCAACATCTACGTGGTCCCACAGGACCGTGCCAGTTGTGAGGTGGGACCAGGCGGTCTGCCTGCCAATGTACAATTTTGTTTGGATATTAACTTTTTTTGCAGTGTGGCATTTCTAAATTCCTTCTTGCTTTTTTAGCTCCACTCATGTGCTGTCCTTCGTGAAGAGTGTCTGGATTTGGTGCATTCAAGAGAGGCTTCCAACTACATTTAAAATTACAGCGTCAAGGTTTTGTGCCCTCATACAGATGCAGCAGCAGTTATCCATCATTTTGCAGAGGGAGGAGTTGGACTGCAGCAGACCAGCACCACAGTTTTCATTTTATTATTCTTTCATCCAGGAATAATGATTTGGACTGAGAATTGAAGCATAAGGTGGTTGTCAGGCCCAGGTGTGCCCGACACGTCCTAGTAGTTGCCCGCTATAATTCTCCAAAACTTGATTGGGCAGAATCCTCAAGCTGATTGGCCGGTATTCCTAGATTGTATGGCACAGGTTGACTGAGTTGCATTCCCTGTTAAGGCAGGTGGCTCAAGCTGATTGGGTGTTGTAGGCATGTAAGGCCGCGTTCCCATTATAAGCTTAATACGGTTTCCCTAAACCAAAATAATAGAACCGGATGCAAACGCGAATTTGCCTGATCCCATTACTTTTAACTAAATCGCATTTGATCTGGATTCTGAGGATCGTACATGACTCAAGGGGGGACTCAAGTG
>MTQE01000134.1:783981-826538 GCA_014337955.1 Aspidoscelis marmoratus | reverse complement strand
CAAGTGGCTACTTTTTAAAAGCCGCTTTTCGGGGCTGCCCTGCTCTCTTCTACCTGGCATGAACGCGCTACCCCTTCACGGAGCCTAGCTGGGTGGCCGGGTGGCTGCCGCTTGCCTGGATGGAGGAGAAACGGCAGCGGGCAGCCAGCGATTCTTTCCACTCCTCTCCCCATTGCTCAGGGCACACAGCAGCAGCAGCAGCAACTAAAGCCCCCTTCACCCACTCACTCCACAGTCACAGCCTTAAAAACAGAACCTGCAGCTGCTTTCCTTTCCTTTCCCTTTTTTAAAGGTCAGAACTTTCGCAAAATTGCAACATTGTTATCAGGTGTGAAATGGGTATATTGCTAGAGTGTAGTGGCTGCTTTAAGGGGGTGGATTTTTTCAGTGAAATCACTATCTTTGGAAGCAAGCTATTGGGGGAGGGAAACCCTAAACACGCATTCTCATCCCTTAACACAGTACCGTTCCCACAGTAAAAAATGTAAAACGTTTCAAGCACATGAACCGGAGTGAGACCTGTTGAAATGAGGATTAACATTTGCAACGCTTTGGGCCGATTTAACACACAGAAAGCGTGTTAAGCCAAACTGACGTGAGAACTGCGAGGATTGAAACCGTTTTGAAACTGAAATAAGCTTATAATGGGAACACGCTCTAAGTGGTATAAATAATGGCATCTAAACAGGTCAGGAGCACTCCTGACAAAAATAAAGATATTACTCTTAAATCACTTATTCTGTAATAAACTGAGTTCCTGCTTCTTCTTAGGGATTATGGCTTCAGTTTTTAATTGCAGTGAACACGCTGAATATCATAGAGGCAAATGGGAAGTGATGCCCTTTTTACCTGCCTGGACTCGGTGCTAGACCGTTGAGAACCAGGTTGCAGTTCAGATAGATGAAAGTGGTACTTCCATACATTCTTACCACTTCTCTATCCTTGTTTTTTAATTAGGGGGTCACTGCTACCTCTTGCCTGCTTCCTTGGCAAAATGATGAATACCTGCTGTTCCCACTCCATAATAAATAAAAACCTTTGTGATTTTACAGGTGCCCTTTCCTGAAAGCCTCTCTTGTACACCTCTGGATCCCTTTGTGTTAAATAACTTCATTCCTCTTCTAGGCAAAGTGGTCCCTTGCAGCTGTTTCCTCCTTGCTTCTTCCATGTGGCTGACACATTTCTTTCCCACAGCTTCTTTTGCAGCAGTGTTGGCTTCCACCACACCTCCATCCAACCAGCTTGCTACCATCCTCAGTGCAACCTCTCTAGATCTCTTGTTTGGATTCATTTGGGATGAATGGGTTGGGGGTCATGGTCTTTGCAAGGGATTGTTCTGCCTCTAAATAGATGAGAATAATGTACCGTACATGAAATCCTTGACTTGCTCTTTTCAGGGTGGAAGATAGAGGTGTGCAATATGGGGTGATGACCCTGCAAAAGTAGCCAGTTGCTTTCATTGTCGCTTGTGCAGCTGCCTGCATTTGCATTCCAGGGGCATTCTGGAGACGTCATCTTGTACATAATATCATGACACTCAATCAGCATGCCTGTACATCATGATGTCATGCTCAGTGCAATACCACCCCACCCACAGATCAGGAACCAATGGTGATGTCTGTGTGGTGCACGGAGTCTGCCTCACAATCTCCACAGTGCTTATTTATCCACTGAGAGCCTGAGCTTGCCAGCTGCAGCCCTGGATCAATTTGCCACTGCTTGATCTTGTCAACTAGTGGTCAGCACGAGTCCATTCATCCATACTACATGGGTTAGCATAAATAACTACCTGGCTCTTTTTGTTGGCTAAGCACGTTCAGCATGCCATTTTGCACACCTCCAGTAGGTTCCATTCCTGATAGAGATTTGCCTTAGCATGCCTCTCAGTTAACCTTACTGCTATCAGTTTTCTAGCATACCTTTATTCCATTCTTACATTTTAGAATTCCCAAGGAAGTCTTTGTTTCTTCTCTCATTTGTAGCCGTTTTGGGGCTGTTATGCCGTGTTTCAGTTTTCTTCTTCTGTGAACCTAAGCTTTTGGATATCGCGACGATATCCATCTTCAGAGGATTTTGCTCTTGGATGAGTCAAAGGGTGCTTCCGCACAGGCCCTTAGAACACATTTAGAGACACATACGAGACACATTAATACTAACTTTCTGCATTGGAGGCCGGATCTGGGACTCTTCCTGGCAGCTGCTTCCGTGCAAGACCCAACCCTAATTGGGGCTTGCTGCCGAAGAATCTGTTCTTTGTGAAGACCTTGAAAGTTAGGTCTTCAATCCATCCCTTCACCTTGATCTGGTCAGAAGCAAAATGCTTCTACACATGGACAGGCGAAGGGACGGATGTCCCTGCGGCCACCATCTTGGGGAGGGCAGAAGCAGGCCAGTTTGCCTCCTTCTGCCCTCCCCTGCGCACTGCGTGCTGCCGGAAATGCGCAGTGACTGCCAGCTGCATGCTCCAGTCCCACAGCTCTGGGGTGGTGTCGGCGGCACGATCTGGCCTCCCTGCGCATGTGCAGATGTGGAAAGACCTCCTTGGATCCGTCTCTATTTGGGACAGATCCTCCAGAGAACGGCTTGCCGAGAAACAGATCTTCTTTGATCCGTTTCTCAGCGGCATATGTAGAAACACCCAAAGGTGACTGCTGGTGTCTTCCTAGATTTTGTTTCCCTTCTTATAAGGTCTGCTGTTTGTTTGGCAGTTCTCCCTTTGTTTGAGTTCTTGATGAGTCATTGGTCTTTTCCTGGCTGTACTCTGTTGGCATTGTTTCCTGGGTTGGAAATGTTAATGGTGGATCGTTGAGGCTTACCTGTTTATTATGTATTAGTGTAATCCCTGGGGGTGAGTGACCAGTGGGTTGTGTGTTTGCAGAACTCAGGTGTGAATCTTTGTTTCGCTTGTTTCTGTACAGAGGTTTCCAGATGTTGCTGAGAAACAGGCTTTAGTTCCAGCTAAAGTTGTGGGGATGTTGTTGTATTTCAATGACATCTCTCGTAGCCAGTTCCTATAATCCCTTTACCTTGGCTATGGTTTCTGTTTGTTCAAATACATGTATAAGAAGGGAAACAAGATCTAGGAAGACACCAGTCACCTTTGACTCTTCCAAGAGCAAAATCCTCTGAAGATGGATATTGTAGCTATATCCAAAAGCTTAGGTTCACAGAAAAAGGAACCTGGAACGTGGCATGACAGCCCAAAAACTGCTACAAATGAGATTGAATCCAGCCGTGAAAGCCTACATATGATCAGGATTCAAACAATACTAACAAACAAGAGTTGAGTAATATTTTTCAAAGAAGCTGATTATGGGCAATCCTGAACTTAAAGTCTGTGGCTGTGCCTCAGAGCATTTCTATGAGTGAACACACTGATGTGGGTGGAAAGTCACACTGTCACCCTGGAGAAAGAGATGGGCTACTGTGACCACAGAGAAGGATTCCATCCTATGGTGGTGCCCTCACCTCTTAATTCAGTTTACAGTGACCATGGAAATGCTGCAGAGCAAACAGAGGGGGGTCTTGCCAGCTGCTGCACAGTGGAGCTGGCTTGAAGGGGGACATAAAATTGACCTCCATGTGCAAGCACTGGCATTACTCATAATGAGCTGGGTTTCATGCTAGCCAGGACATACCTGAGCCGACTCCCCGTCCAGCCAGCTTCCTTCCAGATATTGTCTGCAATATCTGTCATAGCAGATAACGTCAGACTCAAATTTGTGAATCATAAATGTAGCACTTTAACAATCTTGGAACATCTTATGATGATATAGTGTGCCTAGGATGCCCATCAAAGGCTCCACTCAGACAAGGCCTAAAACATGGGATAATCCCAGGACTATATCCAGGGCATTCCCAACATAGTCCTCCGAAAAAAGAGTAGAATCCCATGTTACAGCAATTTGGGATAAACCGGTGCCCATCACAGCTTTTCCTCAAATTGCAATATGGGCTTCTCTGTCTGGACACTTGTTCCCTCAGTCTCTAGCCAGGAAATGTCCATCTCACATGCATGGAACCAAAATCAAGCCAGAATGGCTGCCATGCATGCGTGGGAAGTAGTGATCGTGCACTTCTGGGTATTTTGCTCAATCCAAATGGCTGGATGTACATAGCACAGCATTGTGTGAGCAAGTGACTAGAAAAGGTAAGTGCCCACACTTGCCTCATAAGGTTTCTCTGCCATTTGGCAGGGGCAATCAGGGCAAAAACAAAATGCAGACAAGCTCTTGCAATTTCCTCTTGCCCTCTAAAGTAGTCTGAAACAGATTCTTCCACACAGATCCAGCTAGAAGCTGAATGTGGACTGAAGCCAAGACAATAACTTCTCATAGTTGGCAGTGGAGGAGTTGGGGGCAGTTGTGAAAAATAAAAATGTCAACAAGAGCATTAATCCACAGAACCCCCCCCCCCAAACCCCAATATTAAGGTTTTTAACTAAACATTGAAATCTGGAACTTTTCAGAAAATGAAAAACTGAACTTCAGAAGCTTTGCCAATGCAAACTTCAAAGCACTCTTGGGACATGCTATCAATGACCTACGATTACAGATTTTGTACATCTCTTGCTTTAACATCAAGAAAACTGAGAGGTTTGCTAGCTGCATTCAGGTCAAGGAAAAGGAAACAGGAACTGTTAGAAAGGGGATTCAAGCTGCCTCATCTTGTATCTCTCATTTCTTCAGCTCCAGGTTCACCTCCGACGACCAAGATAAAAACCACCCCTAGTCCTACCCCAGGTCTTGAAACATCACTGACAGAGTTAACTGTGACGGACGTCTCTCCAAACAGTCTCCGTGTGGTTTGGTCTACCTCACCTGGTTCCTTCCGCAGCTTTATCCTTCAGTATAGGGACACCAAATCCAGCACAGAACCCGGGGAAATCAAAGTACCAGGGACAGAAAGAAGTGCCACTGTGCCGAGGTTGAAACCTAGTACTGAATATGAAATGGAGTTACGAGGGGAGAAACCCGATGGAAGCTACAGTGGTCCACTAACCACAAAGATATCCACAGGTACCTCACTGTGTGTTTCCTCAATTGAACCACAACTATGTTTTTTTTTTCCTGGCTTTCCTGTAGTTTGTTTCAGAATCTGAAGAAGGTTACAGAATACCTGCTTCCAATAGAATCCAGTTAACACCACGTTCTTCAAGATAAATATTTTTACTTTTTACAGCCTGTTTCTATGTTCCAGCATGTAACTAGGTTGATGACTATTGTTACCAGATGTGGTGGGAACAAACACCAGGCATCTCTGCCTCAGTCTGTCCTGCCTGTGAGGTTCCGTGCAATTGACTATTGTTGTATACAGAGTTTAGGCTTAGTTTATTTTTCTGTGTGTGTGTGCTTAAATTGTGCTGGATGGGGGTTTTGAGTTTATATTCTGCCTTTCATCTTCCAAATAGCTTATGAAAGAGAACATTATTCTCCTCCGTGCTATTTTATTCTCCCAATGGACCTGTGAAAGGGAATAGGCCAAGGAACCAGGCCGAGACCAGCCAGTGAGATGGGATTTCAGGTTCTAGTCCTGACCACTCCAGACACTACAAATGAGGTTGTGTCCAGACAGGGCCTAAAACCCAAAATTATTCCAGAACTCATTCCAAAGAGTATCCGGCCTCCCGCGCTGACACCAGCACCCCCGGAGCCGCAGGACTGGAGCAGGCAGCTGCCAGTCACCACGTGTTTCTGGCGGTGCGTGGCACACAGGGGAGGGCGGAAGGAGGCAAACCGGCCTGCTTCTTCCCTCCCAAAGATGGCGGCTGCAGGGACATCCGTCTCTTCACCTGTCCATGTGCGGAAGCGTCCTGCTTCCGACTGGATCAAGGCGAAGGGACTTATTGAAGACCTAATTTTCGAGGTCTTGATGAAGAATGGATTCTTCAGTGGCAAGACTCGATTAGGGTCAGGTCTTGTGAGGAAGGGGTTGTCAGGAAGAGTCCCGGATCCGACCTCCTGTGCGGAAGATAAGTCCTTATGCGTCTTTAATGTGTCCTGTATGTGTGCCTATATGTGTTTTAATGGCCTGTGCGGAAGCACCCTTACATTCATTCAGAATTTTAGAAAGTAATTTCTATAAAACCTGCAGACAGACAGAACCAATATAATCCAATGTATTTTTATCAAATAGACACACAAAAAGTGGGCATTCAAACAGTTAAACAAACAGGCCTCCCTCATGTTTCCATACATTGTTCCTCCTCCATCTTTCTTGATAACAGGTGTTTGCTAATGCTTGGCCAGTCACCTGCCCAGCTTTCCATGGCCCTGGTCACTCAGCACCAGCATTTGTCCCCTTGCTGTAATTAGATTATTACATAACTGTAATTATTGCAAAGCTACCAGTGAATAGGTGAAAGAATCTGTGCATTTCTACCTGTTGCAGATAAGAAGTAACCAGAAAGAGGAAAAATGGAAGCAATCAAATGTGATGTTCAAAGTATTTCTTAAAATTCCAAATGCACGCCTTTCTGCATGCACCACTTATATTTAACCACAAGACCAGTTAAAGGGCCAGTCTAATCTAATTATTCTGTTTACTTAAAACAATTCTGTGTCAGTTCTCATCAGAAACGTCTTGAAGTGGTTTAAAATGCATAACAGCAAGTTAAAAGGTGCCAAAAATAGTACCAAAACAAGGGTTAAAAACCAGTGGTAGCTAATGCATATCGGAAGAGTAGGGCAAAGGGTAAGTGGAACAGTGGAATGGATAGAGCAAATAAGATGTGAAACACTGTGGGTGCCTCCCCATGATCAAAATAAGGACCGTCCACATGGAAAGCCTCTAATCTGGGCTACATGTGGGACAAACGGCAAAAATCCATGGCAAAAAAAAACCCACACCCTTTCCAACTGTTCTCGCTCCGAATTAGGAAGGCAAGCACGGATTCTCTTGAGTCATGGAGATGCACCTGGGTTATTAGGGGAGAAGTCTGGCAATCTGAGCATTAGCTTGCAGGGTTTCGCCGCAAGTTGTGCGCTGCGGTCACAACTGCTTGGGGATCTCAGTGTCTCTCCTGGTACAAGCATGCCCCCCTTGCCTGATTGCCTGATCAGCAAGGCACGCATGGGTAAAGGCTTGGTTTAGTGCGCGAGTGGCTGACAGCTTCCCTGCACTCGGCTGAGCATGATCAGCTGTCAGACAGAGGTATGCTTGCTATCAAGCAAAGGAGCGCAGCTCCGCTAAAATAACTGAAACACAGCCGCGGCTTCAATCTGTGAGGTGTCCCAGGTTTTGGGTAGGATAATGTGTGCCACTAAGAGTGGCTTGGGACCCCATCCAAAAACATATTTCTTTGGCAGCTTGCATTGGACATGACATGAATACTTTCCATGTTTTTAGAGAAGGTGGGCTACCGTCCCACCAGTAGGATGTCAACCCTTCCCTTGGAATTCTGGTGGTGAGCGGTCATTTCATGCACCTCTTTTTTCAAAGGAACTCATAAGTTCAGATACTTGTGTTCTCAGAGACATGCTTCTCTCAAATGCACTCCTCTTCTCAAAAAAAAAAAAAAAACCATATCCCCCCCAATATGGTTTACAGAAGCACCACAAAGTTTCCTCTAAACGTGTTGCTTGCTTCCAATTTTATCAAGGTTCAGCCTTAGGAATCAATCCTATGTCTTCTCTCATTGGTTTATATTTTTCCTTCTTAAGAGTTCAAGGGCCTTATTTTCTTCTCCTCCATTTTTAGCCCCAGCTCCAGAAGTGGAGAAGCCCACCCTGGGAGAACTCTCCACCTCAGAAGTCACGGACAACTTTGTTCGTCTCTCCTGGACTGTCCCCACAGGGAACTTTGACTCATTTTTGATCCAGTATAAAGACTCTGAGGGGAAGCCAAAAGCATGGCCTGTGGATGGAGACTCCCGGGAGACAATCATCTCTGATCTTTCACCTTCTCGAAAATACAAGTTCAATCTTTATGGTCTTGTAGGCCGCAAGCGTCATGGTCCGGTTTCCATAGAGACATTTACAGGTGAGCATTTGGTCCCTGAAATGTTGGTGGACTTCTTACTTTTTGAACTGAAATGAGACTGAGCAACATCTTCAAGCTCGGATTAGAGGAAGAAGAAGAGTTGGTATTTATACCCCACTTTTCTCACCCTTAAGGGGACTCAAAGCAGCTGACAAACCTTCTGTTCTTCTCCACACAACAGTCACTGTTCCCATTATTTCTGAGCTAAGTTGGGCATATGTGCCAAAGTTTTAAGAAACCAAAACACCACAACACATGCATAAGAGGAAAATACAAGCATACTTGGGAGAATTCCAGTGTGTGTAGAAACAAAAAGGAAAAACTGGAGGAAAATACAGATGGTAGAAATACCTCAAAAACCCAAGAGAATGATGAGACCATGAAACGTTGTTCCTGTGGGGGAAGAATAGAAAATGACCTTTTAAAAATTAAAAAAACAAACACCTGAATTATTGTTTATCTTTTAAAATATTTGACAACTGAATACAAAGGATAAATAAATCTCAGAAGAGCACAGAACTGGACTATTCTCTTTCCCAGGGTCACTCACCGTATATTTTTTTTAATAGTTGGATTTATTTCTTTTTAAAAGAGAAGAATACCCTGAAAAAACTGACCCAGACATTTAGATGGTGGCCTGTGATATCTTGGGATTGGTGGTGGATAGGAATCAGAGGGCCTTTTGAGTACAGGAGAAGTTACTCCACTTACCTGCTGGCCCAAATCAAATGACCCAGGCTGCTGGTGTGATCCAGGCCAAGAGCTGTCCTCATTGTGGGTGACCCATCATTGCTCAACTATGGAGGTTGGGAACAAAATTTTCTGGTCTCCAAAGTTACTGGCCAGGGCTATTTTGGCCAGACCTCGCAGCAGTGGTATGCCACATACAAGTGGCTGGTGCAATATAATAGTTAGAATGTCATTACATGTCACTTCCGCACCATGGCCCTCCAGTGCAGACAAGGCATCCTACTGTGTGGGGTGTCCTCTGTGGATACTCTTTCACAGTGTGGACCAGGCATCCAGGGGGCTCCACTGGGTCAGTCTACCAACCCAGTGCCGCAAGGTCCAGAGATTCCAATGCCATCCTCTCCATGTCTATTCAGAAGTAAACACTCCAGGGATTTCCAAGCAGATGTGGCAATGAACCAGAAAAAAGACTGATTGCTCATAGAGCTCCAGGAGTACTCAACAAGTACCCTTATTTGCTTGGGTGGACAAAGTCTTCCTCTAGCCTCTCACATTTTCTTCCTCACCCTTACTCTTGGCTTCTATTTCTCCTCCCTCTTTCTCTTTCTTTCTCTTAGCTGGAGGCATACATACTACTGAGTGAACCTAACTTTTTGCCAGGCACTCAGGAAGTAAGAGGGGGTGATTCTGTCCATCTCTTCTGTCCCTCTGGAAATGACCTCAGTATTTTTTTTCCCCTCAACTTCTCTTCCATTTGGTCTTGTAGTTAGGGAGTTGGACTCTTATCTGGGAATACCAGGTGGGTGACCTTGGGTGAGTCACAGCTCTCTTCTGAGCTCTCACAGCCACACCTATCTCATAGGGTTCCATTGTGGGGATAAGAATAGAAGGTTTGTCAACTGCTTTGAGTCCCCTTAAATGGGTGAGAAAAGTGAGGTAGATAAACCAATTCTTCTTCACTTCTTTCTCAAACTCTTACCCACACTCTTTCTGCTTCTCCCTGTTTTGGGCTTTGTGTCGGCTTTACCACACAAAATGCCTGTATTCAGCCCTTGTATTTCCATTCTCTTTGGGTGTGAGCCACAAAATCCTGCCCTCAGCTGTCAGTTTATGTAATGCAGCTACCAGGCACAAATATCAAGTAGTTTCTCCTTGATTTACTTAACGAGTTTCACATTCCCGCATTTCTGTGCAAGTTTGGCCCAGTTTTCCTTTAAAATGCTGCTAACCGTGCTGACGCTCTTGTTTATTTTCCAGCATAGCTCCAATCTAGCATCTCTTTTTCTTCTTCATATTTTGTTAACCGTTCCAGCCCCAAGGACATCAGAAAAGCCAGATAAGAAAGTAACAGCTCCATCCAGCCTGGGAGAACTCTCTGCTTCTGATATCACCAGCGATTCTGTCCGTTTGTCTTGGAGCGTGCCCTCTGGGAGTTTTGATTCCTTCTTGGTGCAATACAAAGATAGTGAGGGACGGCCTCAAGTGTTGCCCATGGAAGGGGACACCCGTGAAGTCATCGTACCTAGTCTGGCTCCCTCCCGTAGATATAGATTCAATCTTTATGGCATCTCTGACCGGAAACGGTTTGGTCCGGCCACTACAGATATCACCACAGGTCAGCAAAAGAGCTAATATGACCAACATTTTTCTTTGCAGGAAACTGTGCCCTTTTCTGCACTTAACTCTATTCTAGGGAATTCAAAGACATTCTAAATTTGATTGAATTCGTCCAAATTTTGACATTCAAATTCGAATCGAATGTCCATAAATTCAAATTTAAACATTCAAATGAATTTCAAATTTTTGAATCTATTCATTCAAATTATTCAGACATTCGTACCTGTACGGGTTTGTACACGATGATTACTTGCATGTATGCCTCTTTCCCACATTTGTATGGGACAAAAACGGGTTGCATACGGGATAACTACAGGATGCATATGGGCGTGTACAGATGCATACGGACGTATATGGGAACATACAAATCTTGTCAACATTCGTACGTGCAAATTCAAATAGAAAATTCAAATGAATAGATTGGAATTTGCTTAATTCGAATTTGGGTAAATTCAAATTTTAAAGATTCAAATCAAACTGAATTTTCAGATATTCGATTCAAATCGAATCCCAAAAATTGCATTTGTGCACACCCCTAATCTATACCCAAGCATGTTCAGGTGCAAGGGTCTTCTGCCCACCTTCTGGCATGTGCTACAGCAAGCCCCGCCCCCCAATAACACTTTGTTCTCATTGGATGAAGCTTCTGTCCAGGATAAGACAACAAAAGTGCACCTCTTTAAGGCCTGTGTTCTATAGACAGCATGCCACTGTAAGCTGAAATATACTGGGAAAGCCTTCAGCTTTGCTCCACAAGGTGCTGTTGGAAAGGCACCGCAGTAACAAGGCCCCTCTGTAAAGCCCCTTCCTTCCCAGCCTTTAGAGTCTCCACACTGCGCTGTGGTTGGAACACTTGAAATATTTCAGGTTCCCGTTCCCCTCCAGTGTGCCCTCTTACCTATGGGAAGGCCGTGGTGGCACCCCCAGACCCATTTCGGCACTCTTTGGAGGCTGAAAAACCACTTCCGAGACTACACGTGCACCTTCCCATCTGGGGATTGTGCAATGTGGTGGGAGCTGTGTACACAAACCCAGAAATGCATAGAAAGCACACAGCAGTGGTGGTAGGGCCAAGGTAGGTGGGGGGGGGGACAGGAAGGGATGGGGGGGTCACTTCATTTCATGCAGCAACCCCATCAGAACAGGAAATCCTGCCCTGTACTGTGCCCTTTCTTTGGTCTCCAGACGGCAGCAGTGGCTTCCAACTGTATCGCCACAGGGGTAGCATTTAAAACCCCTGCCCTGAGTCTGGTGAAAGACCACCCTCACACTGACATGGAGACACAGCCACAGACAGAGCAGAACCAGGGCTCTTCAGTAGCAGATACCGTTTCCCATACAGGGTATTCATTGGAATGATTCCCGCTATTGTGGCTGAGAAGTTTGCTGTGTGAATATCTTGGCTGGTTGCTTTTGTAACATTTATTTCTCTACAACAGCAGCAGCCCAGGAAGAAGAACCCACGCCCAAACCAGTTTTTGGAGAATTCTCTGTCTCAGATACCACCAGCAACTCTGTTCGTTTGGCATGGACCATTCCAAAAGAGAACTTTGACTCCTTTGAGCTCCAGTACCAAGACACAGAGGGCAATGAGCAAACCTTGCCCATAGACCGAGATTCTCGTGAAACCACGATTCCCAATCTGGCTCCTTCCCAAACATACAGATTCAACCTCTATGGCATCTTTGGATCCCAGCGCCTTGGACCTATCTCTGTTGATGCCACCACAGGTTGGCAGCTTAAGGAGGCAATTCAGCTTTACTATGCTTTTTTTTTTTTCCCAGCAGAGGTTTGGAGCAGAGGACCTTCTGAATCACCTGTTGTTCTTTCTTCTGCTAGAATGGAAACCAAAAAGGGAGGGGAGGGAAATCTCTCCTGACACTCTGAAATTAGGGTCCTTTTAGGAAGTTTTTACAGAGCATGAGTACGTATTATGAAGTTCGTCTGAATGGATCTTTCTGCACGCAGTGGCTGTGATCTGGAGCAGTCCGTCTGGATGATCTGGAACAGCTTCTGCAGCAACCCCAAAGCTCGCATGAGTTTCAGGGCCAGAGGCCTTTTCGCACTACAGCCGAATGGCTATAGTGCAGTCAGGCTAGGACACGTGGGGACGGATTCCCCATTCACACCTAGGCAGGTAAGGGACGTGTTCCCACACATCCCTTACCTGCCTATATGTGAATGGGGAATCTGCCCGCCTGCTGCCATTGGGTCGTGTTGGGTACTGGCTGGCAGGCTGGTCCTGGCCCGTCCTGGGGTCCTGCGGGCTGTAGCCAAACCAATTGGGTTGGCTGCATCCTTTAGCCCCCACCCCACCCCCATTCCCAAAGGTGGGCCAAAGGCGGCAGGGACAGTGCAAATTCTCTACACCCGGAACACAATTAGGCAGCCCTGGGACAGGATGGGACAGTTCCAGATGGAACTGCCGGCCCAGTAGAGCGAATGCTCTGTCCCAGGACTTGCCTAATTGTGTTCCACTGGCCATAGTGCAAATAGGCTTCAGGTTCCAAGGGTTTCAAAGGGCTAGGATCCTGGCCTCAGAGCCCGCAGAGAACTCATTTGATTGGTGTGCTTCAGTGCACTGCTGGAACGGGCCCCCGGTAGTCTGGAAAAAAGAGGCCTACCTTTGACATTCCCCTGTGCTCTGGATCAGGGCATGCCGGTCCACTTTCAGACCTGTTTAATCAGGTCTGCTGATTATTCATATCAAGGGCCCCTTGACCTGGATCATGCTCCATCCTGTATGGACCTACCTACAGTGGAGAGGCCAGGTTCCCCCTTGGACTGATCTATGACGCAGAAGGGGGGCTCCTAGAGCCTTTTCACACATACCTGCTTAGCAAATTCTGGGGGAACTCCAACACATTTCATCCATATTTCCTGGAATAGTTACTAATCCAGGGGTAGCTGCCTACATGCAGGACTTCCCCTGGATGGTGCAAATGCAGAGCAGTTGTAATTGCTCCACATCTCCACTCCCTGCAGCCAGCCACGGCTGCATTCACACCTCTCCCTGATGGTTCGAACCTGGAGATGGTTGGTACTACCATGGTTACTGTTCCTTGCCCTGTTACCACAGCAATGGCGCCACGCAGGTGTGTTGGCACCATTTCCACAGTTCTGTGATTACCGCTCTAAAGGCAGCCATTTGCACCTTGCCAGCACTTCCTTAAGGGCTGGCAAGTTTAGGGATAGATCCAATATCCCAAAGCGCAGACACTACAGCTATCCCCCATCTTCGCTTCCTGGGGAGATTTTCCCAGAAGCAAAGGTGCAAAATCACCCCTAGTCTCTAACGTAGACCAAACAAGGGTAAGTGCAGAAAGGCCCCTTGTTTCGACAGCAAAAGTCTTCTGAGTGGCTCACATATATTTAAAATGCACTGGAATGGATAAAAACAAAGAAATAAAAGGGAAACAAATAGGGATGTGCATGAATATTTGTAATATTATAAATTTGGCCAAGTTCAGACATTTGAATTCAAATCAAATGTTACCATATTCATTTGCTAACATTCAAACGAATACGAATGTTTCCAGACATTCGTACAAATAGTTCGGACCTTCATTAAACTGGGGAAACGTACTGGATACGTATTCATTCATGCCAGATACGTATCTATTTATATCAGATATTTATTCATTTGTATTGGATACATATCAGTTTGTATCACATACGTATCTATTTGTATCAGATACGCATTTGTTTGTATCTGAAACATATTCATTCATATCCTAAACGTATCGAATATTCAGAAGAATACATATGAATAGATTCATATCAGATAGAATTTTACCACATTCAAATGTGATTTCTTTGTACAATTCATTTCAAATCGAATGCCAAAAAACCATTCATGCACATCCCTAGAGGGAATTAAATATAACAAATTGAAACCGTGCCATTAGACAGTCTTCTCTAAAATGCTTTTCTGGATAAAAGAGATCTACATCTGTATTTTTTTTCTCTTTAAACTAATTATCATTTTTTTTTCCAGCTTTCTTTCCTATAATCATTTAAGTAAATTAATATAATCTGCATAGGCCCATATGCATTTGACAAGAATGACTACAGTTTTTCTTATTTCTGGTCCCACAGCAAAATCCCAGGAAATAAAACAGAAGAGACCAGATGAGACGAGAGACGAGGTACCCAGCCTGGGGGAGCTCTCAGTCTCTGATGTCACCAGCGATTCTGTCCATCTTTTCTGGACCGTCCCCACTGGGAATTTTGACTCTTTCCTGATCCAGTACAAGGATTCAGATGGCAAACCCCAGTCATTGCCTGTGGAAGGGGACTCCCGCGAGGTCACCATACCCAACTTGGTTCCTTCCCGCAGATACAAGTTCAACCTCTATGGTGTCTCTGGTCGCAAACGCTCTGGCCCCGTCTCCACTGATGCCACTACAGGTCAGCAGGAAGGGCTCTGACCATTAGCAAAATCTGTCCATCCTCCCTAAATGTAATAGGTTGGGATTCAGATAGGGCAAAGACTGGCCCTCCAGATGTTGCTGAACTTAACATCTACCATGAACCCCCGTTAGGGTGACCTGTGTCAATGAACGATGCGACTCCTGGAGGGGAAGTTTTTGCTCAGCCATGATTTAGATAATGGGAGCACATTTTATCCATTGTTTCTTTTAACACTCTTCCTGCTTTTCTTCCTCCTAGCATTATTTAGGCGGCAGGAAAAAAAGGGCAAATAGCTAACATTGTCACTGCTTCTTAGTCTCTTTTATTCCCCACTGCAGCCTCACAGAAGGTGAGAGGTTGTTGATCAGCCAAGCCTAGGGGTCCTCTCAGTCTCTGATGTCACCAGCAATTCTGCCCATCTGTTTTGGAGAGGGATGTGCACAAATGGGTTTTTTGGCATTTGATTCATAACAAATTGAATGTTAGAAAATTCATATTCTTTCAAATAGATCCCCTTTGAATGTGGTAGGATTCTATTTGATACGAATGTACTTATATGAATTTGTACGAATAGCCCAGTGGTTCTCAGCCTGGGGGTCGGGACCCCTTTGGGGGTCGAATTACCCTTTCAGAGGGGTCGCGACAAGTCTCCCATTGCCCTTCCCTCCCGCTTCCCAGCTGCTCTGCCCCTGTGGTTGGGGGTCTCCACAACATGAGGAACTCCATTAAGGGGTCACGGCATTAGGAAGGTTGAGAACCGCTGGAATAGCCAATACGTGGGCATATGGATCCTGCATACGGATCCTATACAAACACATACATCTTGGATACGTATCCTATACCAATGCATACGTATTGGATAGGTATCAGATACGTATCCTGTCCGAATGCATATGTACTGATGTGTATCTGATACATATCCCCAGTTTAATGACTTCATGAACTATTCATATGAATGACCTGAAACGTTCGTATTTGTACAAATGTTATGATGTATGAATGTCGTAACATTTGATTCACGTACGAATATCTGTGAAAGTTACAAATATTTGTGCACATCCCTAATTCCGGACTGTCCCCACTGGGAATTTTTACTCTTTGTTGATCCAATGAAAAGATGCAGAAGGCAAAGCACAGTTATTACCTGTTGTGCATGAACATGCGTCATGTTCTAAATTCATAACGAATTTACCCAAATTTGGACATTTGAATTTAAGTTGAATGTTGGTACATTTGAAGATTGACATTCGAATTCAAATCAAATCTTTCAATACTTTTGTACGAAGTTTTGTTACGGATTCATACGGGATTCGTATGTAAATTCGTACTGAATGTTTGTGTCAAATTCAAATTCTTCTACATTCAGAGGGGATCTATTCGAACAAATGTGAATTTTCCTGCATTCGACTTGACACAAATTGAACACAAAAACCATTTGTGAACATTCCTACTGTAGAGGGCAGCTCCCACAGGGTCACTATCCCCAACCTGGTCCCTTCCCGCAGTTGCAAGTTCAACCTCTATGGTGTCTCTGGCTGCGAATACTCTGGTCCTGTCTTTACTGATGCCCCAAAGGTCAGCATTTCAAGTTGGTTCAGCTGGAATTGTGCTCTCCTATTAACTTCCTTGTTTCTTCCAGGGGCAATTGGGTGCCTGAAAGGACCATTTGGATTTTGCAGTCCTGCCTCCTCTTTGTTTTTCTGATCGATGATTTGGCATGAAACTTTCATAAACATTATGTCTGCTTCTTCTGCTTTTTCTTCTCCCCACCCCACCCCACTTTCTTTCAGCCATCAACTCTGGTTTGGACAGACAGTTTGGGTTTAGCAGAGGTATCTCCATAGAGAGGGAGGCCTTTTCAGTTCACAGGGCAAGGAATAGAAGAAACTGATTGTGCAACATGGAGACCTTTATGGGCAGACAGAAAGACTGCTTAGCAAGCATTTTTGAATAACAATCTTGTATAATCCAAGTTTGCTGGCCGAGCCATTGCCTGTGTGAGGCCCCAAGTGAGGCCCTAGGTAGTTCTCTAGTTCTCCTCAGAGCTGAAGCTGCCTCTGGTGATCATTTCTTTCAGTTCTTAACTGGCTTACTCAGGGTGTTATCAGGCAGGGCTTATTTTGGTCGCCCCTTTACCAAGGATCACCCCATCCATACACGCACAAAAAAAGTGCATCAGATGGAAGTTTCCAGATTGATCATCTGAAAGAAATGAGGGAGAAGGGACAGCAAGAACTGCTGATGTAAAGCTGTGGCACATTCCAGCAGCAGGAAATGTTCTCTGTAAGGCATTGCTGCCTACCAGCTATTAGTATTATATACTGTACTTATTTTTTCCGTAAGGTACCCCTTGCTGATCCTCATAATATTCAGCATCAACTCATAATACTGAATGAAGGTTGATATTCATGTGGACAGATGCACAAGGTTATAAACCATCCCAAACTTGGTATGTTTGGGAAACCAACGGGGTAAATTGCTACTGCCTGTTTCCCTCTTTCTTTTGGAATTTATTCCTGTTTGATCTTCATTTTATTTCCGTGCACAGTTTAGCAGGAAAATAAAGATGGAGGGGATCTCTGCTGGCAACATGGATCACCACCTCTTTCTCTGTTTTGTTTCCCACTGCAGCGTCACGGAAAGTAACAGACGTTGTTGATCAACCCAGGCTAGGAGAAATCTCGGTCTCTGATGTCACTAGTGATTCGGTTCGTCTCTACTGGACCGTCCCCACTGGGAATTTTGACTCTTTCCTGATCCAGTACAAGGATTCAGATGGCAAACCCCAGTCATTGCCTGTGGAAGGGGACTCCCGCGAGGTCACCATACCCAACTTGGTTCCTTCCCGCAGATACAAGTTCAACCTCTATGGTGTCTCTGGTCGCAAACGCTCTGGCCCCGTCTCCACTGATGCCACTACAGGTCAGCAGGAAGGGCTCTGACCATTAGCAAAATCTGTCCATCCTCCCTAAATGTAATAGGTTGGGATTCAGACAGGGCAAAGACTGGCCCTCCAGATATTGTTGAGCTTACATCTCCCATGAGTCCCAGTTGGGGCAACCATTTTCAGTGAATGGAGGGGAAGTTTTTGCTCAGCCATGATTTAGATAATGAGATCACATTTTATCCATTGTTTCTCTTAACACTTTTCCTGCTTTTCTTCCTCCTAGCATAATTTAGGAATCAGGAAAACAGGGGGAAATACATACCGTTGTCACTGCTTCTTGATCTCTTTTATTCCCCACTGCAGATTCACAAAAGGTGACAGAGGTTGCTGATCAACCAAGTGTTAGGGGAGCTCTTAGTCTCTGATGTCAAGAGCAGTTCTGTCCATCTGTTCCGGACTGTCCCCACTGGGAATTTTGACTCTTTCCTTATCCAATGCAGAGATGCAGAAGGCAAACCACAGTCATTGCCTATGGAGTAGGGATGTGCATGAATTCGGCTGAATTTGAATTTAAATCGAATGTTGGCACGTTCAAAGATTGACATTTGAATTCAAATTGAATGTTTCGATACATACAACGTTTCGTTATGAATTTGTACGGGATTTGTATGCGAATTCGTATGTTACATTTGTATCGAATTCAAATCCTACAACATTTGAAGGGGATCTATTCAAATGAATATGAATTTTCCTGGAGCAGAAAATGTTTTCTGTGAAGCATTGCTGCCTGCCAGCTATTAGCATTATATACTGTATTTATTTTTTTTATATGTAGTTGTACAGTCAATTAATTCATAATACTGAATGCAAATTGATATTTATATGGACAGATGCATAAGGTTATAAACCATCCCAAACCTAGTATGTTTGGGAAACCAGTGAGGTAAATGGCTACATGACTGATAGAAACAATATACTTTTTTGCCTGTTTCTCTCTTTCTTTCAGAAGTTATTCCAGTTTGATTTACCTTTTATTTCCATGCACAGTTTAGCAGGAAAATAAAGATGGAGGAATCTCTGCTGGGAACAGGGATCACCACTTCTTTCTCTGTTTTGTTTCCCACTGCAGCCTCACAGAAAGTAACAGATGTTGCTCAGCCCAGCCTAGGAGAAATCTCAGTCTTTGATGTCACCAGTGATTCGGTTCGTCTCTACTGGACTGTCCCTACTGGGAATTTTGACTCTTTCCTGATCCAGTACAAGGATGCAGATGGCAAACCCCAGTCATTGCCATTGGAGGGGGGTTCCCGCGAGGTCACCATACCCAACTTGGTTCCTTCCCACAGATACAAGTTCAACCTCTATGGTATCTCTGGTCTCAAACGCTCCAGTCCCATCTCTACTGATGCCACTACAGGTCAGCAACAAGAGTCAACACAGTTGTCAACTTGGCCAGAACCAACAACAATCCCTCTCTAAAATAATTATTTTCTTCCTTAAAAGGAACAGATACTGCAGAAGATTATTTTTCACACGAACGGAACTGGTATTTTGAGCAGGTGGTGTGGCCTCCATTTCATCCTTCGAAATGTAGGGGTGTGCACCGATGCAGTTTTTGGGGTTTGATTTGAATCAAATACCCCAAAATTCGATTGGATTTGAATCTTTAAAATTCAAACTTACCCAGATTTGATTCGAATTAAGCAAATTCGAATCTACGGTACTTGTTTGAATTTTTGATTCCAACTTGCATTTATGAATGTCGACAACATTCGTATGTGCCCGTGCACGTTGTTATGCATCGTTATGCATCCGTCCATATGCACCCTGTAGTTATCCTGTATGCAACCCGTTTTCGTCCCGCATGGATCCGTACAAATGCGTACAGATGCATACGTGCAAGTATGTGTCGTGTGCAAATGTGTACACATACAAATGTCCGAATAATTTGAACAAATAGATTCAAAAATTCAAAATTTGTTCGAATGTTTACATTCAAATTTATGGACATTCAATTCGGATGTCGAAATTTGGACTAATTTGAAGCTACACCTTCAATGGTTGTATAGAGAAGGTAGCTATAGATTATAAGGTAGTCAGCAGCAGCTTGCTGAAATTGCCTCTTCTGAAGCACTCCTACAACTTTTTTTCATGGCAGACAACACAGCAGAAGCATAAAACAATAAAGATCTAATAACTCAAAGCCTAATGAAAAATATTAAGTGTGGTGACACAAATCCAAATATGTGGAACAGAGTTCAATGAAATACAGGACAAGCATTTAGTGATTAAAGACCGGGGTGAAAAGGTGACATGCCCTTCTATAAAATGGAGTCCACCACAGAAAAGCCCTCAAATTTCAGAGGCTGTGATCATACTTAAGGTTTAATCCAGCTTCAGTCCACTTTGAGAGTGAGCAAATACATCAGCAAAGTGACAAGCTGTTTTCTTTCAGTGTGAAATGACTCAGACAATTCACCTTTGGGATAGATAATGAGCAGGGGAAGCATGCAGAAGGCTGCGTCCCATGTTTGGTATTACTGGAGGTGCTTTTTTGTTCCTAGCTGAAAACCTACAATGAGCTTCAAAGCCCTGGCGTGGGTTAATCCAGATCAGCCCCATCAGTGCAGACTGAGCCCACCCAATCCTCCCTGCAATCCACATCAGTGGGCCAGGCCTTTCCAGACCCACTAATCTGGTTTAAACCCCAGTAAGTGCAGAAAGGGGCAAAGACTGAGAAGGGAGAAATAAACTTCTTGTGTGCTCCTTTCTGATTAAAAAAGAAGCAAGTACTCTCCCAATTTCTCCTAGAAAAATGAAAACTTACACATAGGCCTGGTCATACTTTATATACTGTTAATTTAATTACTGTTTTACTCTTGATTTAAATCTGTTTTAGTTCTGTTTTTAACTTTGGTTGGATTGGGTTTTAATCTGTTATAACGCAGCTTGAGACTGTAGGGTATAGGGCCCTGTACCGTATGGAATCAGGGTGGGTTAGAGCAGAAGATAATGTAAGTGAATGGAGCCCCTGAGATGAATCTCACCACAACAGTCTTCCATCTGTTTCTTTTTTAGTCCCTCTACCCACATCTCCAGAGGTGCCCACGGAGAGTGATACCACTCAGCCCAGGCTGGACCAGTTCTCAGTTTCGGATATCACCACTGATTCTGTTCACCTGTCGTGGATTGTCCCTAGTGGGGATTTTGACTCTTTCCTAATCCAGTACAAAGATGGAGAGGGGAGACTCCAAGCTTTGCCTGTGAATGGAGCTTCCCGCACGGTCCTCGTCCCAGACTTAGACCCTTCCCAGAGATACAAGTTCAACCTCTATGGCATTGTTAATGGCAAACGACATGGACCTCTCTTGGCTGAAGCCACCACAGGTCAGCCGGGCCAGAAAAGTGGTCTATCTCTCTATCTTCCCCTCTCCCTTTCTTTCTCCCTCCTTCCCTTTCTCCCTTTCTCCCTCCCTCCTTTTCCTCCTCCCTTCCTCCCTCTCTTCTTCACTTTCTTTCCATTTCCCCTTCCTCCTTCATGACCCTAAGCCTACCTGCACCTCTAACCTTAACCTTAAGCTAAACTTAAACCTATTATGAAGTAGGCTTAGGCCGTGGTTACACCTTACTATTTTAATCCTTATTGGCACTGTGGTTTGAAAACGAGCTAACTCCGGTTACATTCAAAACTGTACAATCCAGCTTCAGTTCATCTTCAGTTCAGGTCGCTATACTCACACCCAAATCTTACCATCTTCAATCTTCTTCCCAAGCCTCTTCCGTGCTCCCTTCCCTCTACTCTGTCACCATGACTCCTGTAATTTGATAGGATCTAGGCCTGTCACTCAACATGGTTCTGCTGTGAGGGGGTGAGCCCTGGCCTCAAATCATCTACCTTTGACCCACCTCAAAAAGTAGAGCTTAGAAGCTCTCACCTCCAGGGACTGCAAAGGGGTTGTTTGCGTGTCCTTCACCCATTTATGGGGGTTCTGCTGGGGCCCTCCATAGGAGCTCTGGGGAAAGAGGAAACCCCACCCTATAATGGCTCCCCACAGGCGGGAGACATTCAAACGACCCCGTTGCAATCGCGACTGGGAACAAGAGCCCTGCTTTTTAGCACAGAAGCCCTGCTTTTTAGCACAGAAGCGGTTAACTAATTAAAAATAGGAGGTGGGCCCACTCACTGTCAGGATGGTCCTTAAGAAGGGCTGAAAGGGGGGCACTTTCTCCCCATCCCCTGGGGGTGGGTGCCAATGGACATCCCCTCAAATGGATCCCACAGTATCCCTGCTAGGAAGCCCACACACACGGTGATGTCTACGAAAGCTCATACCACAACTTCTTTCTCTCTGTTAGGCCGCATCCCCATTACAACCTCATTTCGGTTTCAAACCGTTTTCAATCCTCGCAGACCCGTCAGTTTGGCTTAACACGCTTTCCGCGTGTTAAATCGCCCCAAAGCGTTGTAAATGTTAATCCTCATTTCAACAGGTCTCACTCCGGTTTGTGCGCTTGAAATGTTTTACATTTTTTAATGTGGGAACCGTTCCGTGTTAAGGGATGAGAGTTTCCCTCCCCCAATAGCTTGCTTCCAAAGGAAGCTGTAAAATCCACCCCTTAAAGCAGCAGCCGCTACACTGTAGCAATCCAACCATGTCACACCTGATAACGATCTTGCCATTTTGAAAGTTCTGACCTTTAAAAAGAGAAAAGAAAGAAAAGCAGATGCCGCAGGTTTGGGGAGATGTGTGAATGTTTTAAAGGCTGTGACGGTGACGGGCGAAGGGGGCTTGAGTTGCCGCTGCTGCTGTGTGCCCTGAGCAATGAGGAGAGGAGGAGAAAGAATTGCTGGCTGCCCGCTGCTGTTTTTCTTCCATCCAGGCAAGCAGCAGCCACCCAGCTAAGCTCCGTGAAGGGGTCCCTTATGGGTGGCGCGTTCACGCCAGGAGGAAGAGGACAGGGCAGCCCTGAAAAGTGGTTTTTAAAAAGTAGCCACTGAGTCCCCCCTCAGAATCCCGACTGAACGCGATTCTGGCTGAAAGTAATGGGATCAGACAAATTCGCATTTGCATCCGGTTCTGTTATTTCAGTTAAGGGAAACTGAATTAAGCTTATAATGGGGATGCGGCCTTAGTCTTTAAGGTGCTACAAGACTCCCTTTTTTTACAGGTGCGGAAGAATTCCAGACCACTGTCGTGTGTATCGATTATGCCTTTTTTCTTTCTTTCTTTCTCTCTCTCCCTTCTATTCCCAGCACCTGCATTGACGCGAAAAGTGGAACCAACAGCCCCACCACCTAGCCTGGGGCAGCTGTCAGCCTTTGATATTTCTAGCGATTCCCTCCGACTTTCCTGGGACGTCCCTGTGGGGACCTTTGACTCCTTTCTGATCCAGTACAAGAACGCAGAGGGGAAACCGCAGTCCCTTCCCGTGGATGGCGCTTCCCGTGAAGTCGCCATCTCTAGCCTCGTTCCTTCCCGCAGATACAAGTTCAATCTTTTTGGTGTCTATGGGCGCAAACGAATCGGCCCTGTTTCTACCGATGCGGTCACAGGTCAGACACAGTAACCTAAATTCTTCCACAGGATGGAATTCTCTCCCTTTCCAGACTCTGATCTACAGCCAATGTCCCCCCCCCCGCCTGCCACCAAGCTGCATTAGCACATTATACTGCACATAGCTGTAGTCTGTCTGCTCAGAGCAGAGTCAAAGCCGAGGTCTATTGTACATCCCTGACTTGGGTCCTTTTTGCACCATGGCATTGACCCGGATCAGAGAGCCTCTGATCCAGATCCAGGGCTTCTGCATCCCCACATTAATCTGGATCGTGGAAGCCCCACCCCCATTAGGCTGGATCCATCCACATGGAACGGAGCTAGATCTGGATTATGGAGGCATGCAGATGGTGCACCTCCATGATTCTGAATTCCCGGAAGGGATTTTCAGCGTGGGTTGCCGTAGCAACACACTGCCGCAAATCACACCTCACACACCATGCAACTAGGGGTTGTGGCTGCAAAGCTTACGCCATGCCCACCATGTGCGGACGGCACAGATCTGGCCCTCGCTTCCCATGATCCTGAGCCATAGATCCTAGGAAATCTGGATCTATACATTTCTTGCCTGTTCACTTTCAAAATATTGGCAAAGAAGCAGGAGGGCAGGTAGGTGGTGGGAAGGAGCAGGTGGCAAGCCTCATGAGGCACTAGTTCTGAGCTAGTTCCAGCTGTTGTGCACTGTGGTGATAGAGTTCATGGAGATAACATATTGTGACAATAGGGACCATGGTGGAAACATACAGTATATTAATAGGCTGCATTTACAAAGAGAGTTGTAGGGTATGTCTTTCTGGAAAAGAAATGAATTCTCCCATATTTGCATGGAGTACACCAGAATCATTGGGCATTAATGGTGTGCCACATCCATCTTCAAGGGGCATACTGGGAACCAACTTTCTCAAAGCTGATGTTGAAAAGCCACCCAAGGGCCTATGCACTAAGTGGAAGGCCCCACCCACCGCTGGTATGCTCCATCTGCACAGGACAGAGCATAATCCAGATCAAGGGGGTTAATCTGGATTACTGGAAGCCCACTACCATGTACCAGGTTGGCCTAGTCTGGAGCACAGAGGCATTCAGAAGGGATGGCTCTGATTTCCAGAGTAGTGGGGACGTATTTCAGTGGCACAACAAAGTTCGCTGTCAAAACAGATTCCCTATGGGCTCCTAAGCTTGGAACCTCTGTTCCTAGCCCTTCAAAGCCCTTGGAGGCTAGCCCTTGAGGTTGATGCAGAGGCTGATCCAGACATGGGGCCTATTTGCACTTAGGCCTCTGGTACTAATTGCATACCGGAGGCCTAAGTGAGAATAGGCCCCAGCACTGCCATGCAGGCAACGCTGTTACAGACCACATCTTGCCATGATCCAAACCAGCAGGGCCTTACTGGTCTGGATTCACCAATTAGGATCAGGAAAAGCAAGTACAGAAAGGCACTTAGTTTGGTCCAGTTCCTAGGATATGATCTGGTGCACTTTAGAAATATTTGCAGTCTTAGGTTTCCCGGAGCTTGTTCTCATAACTTTTTTTTCTTATTCCCTGCTTTGTTTAATTGATGGGGGTATGACCTTGATGGTGCTTGCATAGATCAAAGAGTGTGAGACAAGTAAAAGGAGAAAAAAAGAGACAGCAAAATCTTCCTGGACTCATTAGTACGGCTTGTAGTTTTATGGAAATCTACACAGATGAATGTTTGCTCATCAGTGTTCTGTCGTTTCCTTTCTGGCACCTTCCTGCTGCTTCCCCAAGCAGTTTTGCAATGTTTTGATTAATAGCGGCAAAACTATCCTAAACATGGGTTACAGAGTGAGCAGCCAAAGAGGCTCTTAAAGGAGAAAGAACCAAGGACAGTAGATTTCATGGGCTATGAATAAATAGTCCTTTAGTGAGCCTCCTCTTTCCAAAATTGGTGTTAAAGACTGCAGCAACAATCAGGCCGCATCCAGGGAGGGGATATATAGCGCCATTATGTCAGGACTAGGGGTGTGCAAGAATGTTTGAGATATTTGTTATTTGATCGAATTTGGCTGAATTCGGATATTCAAACTCAAATCGAATGTCCAGACGTTTGTTTTTTAGTATTTGAACAAATATGAATGTTTCAAATTATTTATACGAGTAATTCAGACATTCATATGCATACGGATATATATGCATTACATACACATTCGTAAGCATCTTATTTGTATCCGTATGCATCCCGTACATACATACGGGATGAGAATGGGATGCGTACGGGATAAAAACGGGATGCATACAGATGCGTACGAGGTTCGTATCAAATATGTATTGAATTTTCGTATGAATGGATACGAATGTATCCAAATCGGTTTGAATTTCAATACACTTGTCTTTTCTCTGGATAAACAAAGAATATTTGTTTTGGATATTCCAATATTGTAAAGGTACTGTTCAGGGGGAGGCGAGGCTGATCCAGTCAACCAAGGATGAGTGGATCCACTGTTACTGGATCAGCGGATATGGGGGCAGGCCTGTAATCAGAATTTTTGTTAAAAGGTGGTTGTTACTTTTGTTTCGTGGAGGTTGCCATTGACATGTTTGTCTTCTCAATGTTCTAGCCCCGCTAGTGGATACGCCCACACCACCACTCAAGCTGGGAGAACTGACAGCTAGTAATGCCATGCCTACCTCTCTGGATCTGTCCTGGACTGTTGAAGCTGGAGACTTTGATTCATTTATCATCCAGTATCGAGATGCTGAGGACAAAACCCAGGCACTCCCCATTGATGGGGGTTTGCGATCTCTTCACCTCCATGATTTGGCGCCTTCTCATACATACCAGTTCAAGCTCTATGGCGTCTCCGGTCGGAAGCGTCTAGGTCCCATCACCACTGAAGGAGAAACAGGTCAGCAGTAGAGTAAACTGATACAGAAATAAAGAGAGGGAGATAGATTAAATATCTTCAGGCCATCACAGGAAGTGCCCAAATGTTACTTCCTTTGGAACTCTAGTTTCAGTTGTTCCTGTGAAAGTCTGCGGTCAACCAGGCCGTCTGTATTTCACAGCAGACAATTATTATTGCTCATGCCTGTTGAATTCATTTTTCTTAAAATGAGGCTTTAAATGGAGCACAGATTTTATTGTTTATTTTAAATATGCATGTTTGACATATTTATAAGAAAAATCTGGCAATATACAGTATATATTGAAGAAAATTTTGCCCATCGTATCTCTTACTTCTTTCATCCAATAATACTAGGGGTGTGCACAAATGCAATTTTCGGCATTCAGTTCGTAACAAATTGAATATTCAAAAATCTGAATTTGTCCAAATAAGGAAAAATGAATGTCCGGACATTCTATTTGATATGAATACATTTGTATGTATTCGTTTGAATATTCAATACATATCCAATGATACGCATCCCATATGGATCCCATATGGATCCATACCGATGCATACGGGATGCATATGGAAGTCCAAATTATTCGTACAAAGAACTCGTGATATTCGCATTCATTCAAATTCAGAAATTCGAATGTCCGGATGTTCGATTCGAATACAAATGTCCAAATTCATCTGAATTTGTAGAAATAACAAATATTTCAAATATTCGTGCATATCCCTAAATAATACTAATATCCTCTATCTGTTTCTTCTCTTTCTGTTTCATTTTTTCAGCCCCAATGCCCACAACGCCTCCTCCCCAGCCCATCTTGGGAGAACTCTCTGTAACGGATGTCACCACCGGTTCTGTGCGCCTTTTCTGGACTGTGTCCTCTGGGAACTTTGACTCTTTCTTGATTCAGTATAAGGATGGAGATGGAAGGCCCCAGGCATTGCCATCAGATGGGTCTTCTCGGGAGATCACAGTCACTAACCTGGTTCCTTCACGTCGATACAAGTTCAACCTTTACGGTGTCTCTGGTCGCAAACGCTTCGGCCCAGTTTCTGCTGATACCATCACAGGTCAGTAAAGGGAAATTCTAAAGACCCGTTACAGGTCAGAATTAACCATCTTCTTGAGGTAGTCTTTTTTTTTTCAGTAGCCCTTGAGCTCATATTATTTGGAATTTGCTTTGCAGCTCAGGCTTAATGTTGCATTGTAGTTCTTGGAGCCAAATCTCCTGAAGACAATGCACCACCAGGCTCGATAGTGTTATAAGTGGAAATGATTTGTTCCGTGGTTAGTGGTGATCTAAATAGCAGCAAGTCTCCCGTAGGACCGCCTCGAGGTGGTACCTAAATATACCACTATTTAGCGATGTTCTGGAACAAAGCTATTTCAGATTATTTGCTCAGAAGACTTACCTGTGTAGATGCAGCTCCCATGATGGCATGACATATCCATTTGGGTATTTCGGCAGCACTAATTGCCACCCCACGTACATGTGCGGCCTCCATTTTAGGCCTAGTTTGGCCCTGCACATGCACAGTAGCCATTCCTAAGATGGCAGATCACACAAGCAGGTGTACGTCTTTTTACTATATCTGTAAAACACTGGTTGGGAGTTGATTATCCTGTAATAACCCTATTGTGAGATATCATCCCAGTATCTCAGGGTTGCATTTGGATAATCTTGGGTTTAAAACCTGTTTGCATGCAGCCTAAGTCTTGTGAGTGACTGAGAATGAATAATTCTTCCTCGTTTCCTTGGTGATTTGTGGAGTTCCCATGTTGTCCCTGGAGGTCTTCCTGATCTTTGTTGGGCTGAAGTGTTAATTCCTTTTGTCCTTGCAATGTTAGGCACTCGTATTGAATAGAATCCTACCACATTTGAAGGAGTGTTCCAAAGCTTCGTACGAATGTCAATGTACGAATGTCGTAACATTTTATTCGTATACGAATGTCCAACTTCATACAAATTTGTACAAATATCAAATGTTACGAATATTCGTGCACATCCCTGCTACTGAGATCAATTCCAGAATTCAACCAAGTGCAAACAGGCCCTCAAGGGCTGCTGCCGTGGCCTAACATTCTAAAGACCACCAGTCATATTTGAACACTCAATCCTGATACTGTACCTAAAAAGCTGAAGTTTTGCAATGGCTAATTGCACGATGGGGCGCAAAAGATGTTAAGAGGAAGCCAGTACTTTAATTGGAACATGAGGTACTGAGGGCTTCGTTTTCCCTTTCCTTTCCAAAATCCTCGCCACTGTTTCAACACAAGCTCCTGGCACGCCGCAGAGCTGCCTGGTGGCGTTCCAGCCGGTTTCCTCAACAGAGTGCCCCATGGGAACAGTAATGCTACTGCCGAGGAGCTTGGCTGGAATGTCACCAAGGGGCTGCGTGGCCATTTGAGCTGTCCCTGGAAATGGCTGCAAGGATTTTTCCTTTGAAAGACAGGACAAACATAAACCTTGGCATCCCAAGCTTAAGGTAAGATCCCCAGTGCCATGAAAGGTCTTTTGAATTTTGTCTCCCTCCTTCCCAAATGTCAGCAAATGTCTTTCCATGGCTCACGGCAGCTGAATGGTTCTATACATCCCTATTGCTGATTCATACTGGGCTCCTGAAGTGCAAAGTTGTTTCTTTCTTTCTTTCTTTTTTTGTAATACAGAGAAGCTCTGTGGAGTAACCTCCAAAGGAGATAAGTGCTTTGAATGTCCCACAAACCACAGAAGAGTTTGTATATTGTTGGCAATGTACAGGCAGTTGGAACAAACTAGTAACAAGAAATGCAGATGACCTGGGGAGTTTGTGTAACGTTTATGCAAGCCGTGCCCAGTTTGAATAACTCCTTAATTAAAGCTTCCTTAGTATGTGTCCATACAGGCCTGTTCACACTTCACTCACTGAAATAGTATTCTAATACCATTCCAATCTGGCCTGCTTGGGGTGAGCTGTGTGCATTTCAAGTGCTAGTGGTCCAGGTCAGGACTGCACCAGCATTTGAAGTGTGGATAGCTCCTTCCACTCAGTTTGGTCTAGTGGTTAGGGAGCCAGATTCTTATCTGGGAATACCAGGCTTGATTCTGCCCTCCCCCATGAAGCCAGATGGGTGACCTTGGGCTAGTTACAGCTCTCTTCTGAGCTCTCACAGCCCCACACATCTCACAGGCTGTTCTGTTGTGGGAGAAGAACAGAAAACTTTGTCAGCTGCTTTGAGTCCCCTTAAAGGGTGAGAAAAGCCAGGTAGAAAAGCTACCAATTCCACATCCAGTCTGGACACAGAAGTTTGAAGAAATCAACCTGTTGAAAAAGGTTTCAATGTCAACTGTCTAATCCAGTGGCTATTATCATGCTTTATTTATTTTATTTATTTGAATGTTTATCCCACCCTATATCCAAAGGTCTCAGGGTGGGTTACTACAACATTAAAATAGAAAACGAACATATTACAACCATAACAGTGCCTGGATGTGGGGAGGAAAAGCTGTTTCCTTACTTAGCCAAAGGCCAGGGTAAAGAAGTGCATCTTTATAGCTCTTTTGAGCACATGGAGGGACAGTACATGACGCACTTCAGGAGGGAGACTATTCTACATTCTGGGAGCCATCACTGATAAGTCCCTATCCCAAATGCCCACACCTTGCTACTGAGGCTGGGGCTACAGCCAGGAGGTCTTAGGGCACTAGCAAGTCAATACGGTAAAAGTTGTTCCTTCCAATTAGCAAAGAAGGTTTGAAATCTCCTGACAGTCAGTTACATTATATAGTTTTTTCTCCTTCTCTCTGTTTATTCTAGCATCACTACCAGTGGATTCTGTGGTCCCTCCTAGCCTAGGAGAGCTTACTGCTTCTGATATCACCAGCAACTCTGTCAGACTCTCCTGGACTATCCCCTCTGGAAACTTTGACTCTTTCCTGGTTCAGTATAAAGATGCAGAAGGAAAACCTCAGGCAATTCCAGTGGAAGGAGACTTCCGTGAGCATGTTGTCTCCAATCTGGTCCCCTCTCGCAGATACAAGTTCAATCTGTATGGGATCACGGGCCGCAAACGCCTCGGACCTATTTCTACCGATGCCATCACAGGTTAGCTCCGTTGGAGACTGGTTCTTGGGATGCGTATGTGTGGTGTGCCGGTGCCGAGACGATTTAGAAGCTACTTTTTGTGAGTTTTTAATTACAATATTGGCAGCCAGGGATGTGCACAATTCATGAACCTGGGGAGGTGGGAAAGTGGCTGCTCCAGTCACGTCTGCAGTGCATCAAGAGTGCATTCAACGTGAATTGAGAACAGATTCAAAGTGGATTCAGGACAGAGTTGACACTTTCAGTGCGGAAATGTAGGGGGATATTATGGGATACGTAGGTGATTCATATCGAACATTCGTATTGAATTTGTACCATTCTTTCTGTAGTGTTCCCTTAGTGTCTTAAGGCCTTTCGCGCTCGGCCATATTATGGAATATATCTCAAGATAGGGGCCTGCTGTCCATATGCCAGTGCAGGCTATAGTAGGCCCCAAGTGAGACCTGCCAGAGGCTGCATTAGCATGTGGATATATCCCAGAATATGGTCAAGTGTGAACAGGCCCAGAGATGCAGCAGTAGTTTGCCAATGCCTATTTCTGGGGAGAGCCTGAGAATCGAACTAGTAACCCTCTCTTTTCCTGGCAGTTTGCTCCACGAAAAGCCCAATAATGATTGGTCTCTTTCTTTGCATTTCCAACATCAGTACCAGCAGAATCACGGGCGCCACCCACCTTGGGAGAACTTGTCATCTCTAATGTCACCATGGATTCTGCCCACCTTTCCTGGACTGTCCCAGCAGGACAGTTTGATTCGTTCTTGGTGCAATACAAGGATGCTGAAGGCAAGCCCCAAGCGTTGCCCTTGGATGGAAACACCCACGAGACCACTATTACAGGCCTGTCTGCTTCACGCCGATACAAGTTCAACCTCTATGGAGTTGCAGGACGCAAACGGCTTGGCCCTGTTTCTGCCGATACAGTCACAGGTCAGTATGTAGGTCCTTGGCCTCAAAACGATGTCGTGCTAAGCTACTTAGGCATTTGAGGTGGGAAATCATAACAATGCTGAAGGCGGGTGCAACTGATTGATGAGATTTGTGTAGGTACCCAACAACTAAAATTTCTTGGGTTGTTTAAACTATATAAAACATTTGAAAATGCAGAATAGATGGATAATTAAAACTGTTCTAAAGTTAAAATACTTGCTCAGGGTGTAAAACACTGAGTGATTGGATGAGTCAAAAAAGGCTTTCCTTTCATGTTTGAACCTGAGAGGATGCTTTGTTAGACAAATACATGGGTCAGACCAATTCATGGAGAACAAGTGTATGACTGGCTGCTATAATGGACGACCAGGTCCTGCCTCCAGGTTGGAGAGACAGACAGGAGGCCTCTCAAGGCCATTTGCAGAGAGTCAAGAGCAGGTGAAGGTTTTGCCTTTGAAATTCTGCTTGAGAAGCCCAGAAGCTGTTGGTGGCTCACTTGGTATGGGACAGGCTGTTGGACAAGATGCACTGTGGCACAACGCAGCAAGGCTCCTCTTCTCTTCTGATGGGTGCCATCCCTGAAAAGGTCTTTTCCCTTACTGCTATGTGTGTTTCTTGATTTTACTGAGGGCACCTAGAACAGGGGTTCTGTGTTTGACCGTAGGTTATGAGCAGGGACATATGCTAAAATGGTCTGGTGGTTAAGGAGACAGACTCTTATCTTGGAATACAGGGTTCGATTCTGCCCTCCCCCATGAAGCCAGCTGGGTGACCTTGGGGTAGTCCCTGCTCTCTTCTGAGTTCTACGGCCCCACCTATCTCACAGGGTATTCTGTTGGACGGAGAAGAACAGAAAGCTTTGTCCGCCGCTTTGAGTCCCCTTAAATGGGTGAGAAAAGTGGTGTGGAAAAGCCAACTCTTCGGATGCTTCCTCATTTACCACTTGAAATCCGTTTTTATGAAACGTGTCTCTAGCAAGATCTGTCTCAAACAAATAATGGATCTAATAAGGCCCCATGCTTCCGCACACACGTGGAAAGGATGGATTGCGAGGAACAGATTCTGCCTTCGCTGTGTGGACACAGTAGCACAGATTGGAGCATTCGGCCATCAGTCACCACTCCTTTCCTGCCATGCGTGGACCAATCAGTGGTGTGTCCGAGCTCCAGTGCCCACCTGGCGCCAAAGCCAGCTTTTTGTGCATGGAATTGCTACATTCAGACTTACTGTCCCTCTGCTGCCATAGCTGGGCGCCTGCCCAATGCGAATCCTGTGTGAGAGGGACTTCATGGCTGGACTGTGCTTCTCCCGCCCTTCTCAACATGGCGGGTTCCTGTCCCGCTCCATGTGTTCTCACTCCTGTCCGTGTGCGGACGCGTCCTCCGTTAATGCGGATTTAGAGCACAAGTACCCATTAAGACTACCTTCAATGTGGTCTTCTGGGAAACCGGTTTAAGGGCCGCTTAACACCCATTAGAGACACATCAATGCGGAAGCGCCTTTCCCAATGTGTCTCTAATGGGTGCTGCTGTGCGGACGCAGTTTTCCCAAGTGTTTAAAATGTGTGCTTAATGGGTGTTAAAGGGTCAATGCGGAAGTACCCTTCTTCTAAAATGTTCTCTTTCATGTATGCTAGACCAAAACATTCTAGAACTTTAAAGTACAAGGGGAACAAATTGGGTCCTGAAATGGACACAGAACGAGTACAGTTGCTGAAGCCATGACCTGATGAGGTCCCCTTAGCAGACTAGTTCTGATTCAACAGGCCTCTCCTCATGTTATCGCATAGACTCAGCTATCTTTGGTTCAGTTATTCTTTGGGACACAAGACAGATTTTAAGTTTCGTTTTGTCCTAACTCATCACATGTGTTAGGTCTGGTGGTTAAGGAGCTGGACTCTTATCTGGAATTACCAGGTTTGATTCTGCCCTCCTCCATGAAGCCAGCTGGGGGACCTTGGGATAGTCACAGCTCTCTTCTGAGCTCTCACAGCCCCACCTACCTCACAGGGTCTCTGTTGTGGGGAGAAGAACTGAAGATGTGTCAGATGCTTTGAGTCCCCTTAAATGGGTGAGAAAAGCCAGGTAGAAAAGCCAACTCTTCTTCTTCTAACTTATTACATGTGTTAGAACACATAGTATGGTCCAAGGCTAGGATGCACAAAAAGCCACCCTTCTCCCCCCAACCCCGTATTGCCAGTTTAGTGCTATGCGCAATGGGCCACGTGTTAGGGCACCATAAGCTTCCCCTGAGTGCAAAAACAACCCGCTCGTGAACGTTGCCAATTTCACTCACTTCAGTAAAGTCAGGTTTACTCATCAGAGTTACTGTGTGGGCAGAGAGTTAATTCTTGTTTTTCATCCTGTATTTGCAGCCGCCGCCGAGCAGCAGAGAGAGAAACCCAGCCTAGGGCAGCTCTCTGTCTCCGATGTCACGAGTGATTCTGTCCACCTGTCCTGGACCGTCCCCACTGGGAGCTTTGACTCTTTCCTAGTCCAGTACAAGGATGCAGCGGGCAAACAGCAGTCAGTGCCCATAGAAGGAAACACTCATGAAACCACGGTCTCGGGCTTGGCGCCTGCTCGCAGATACAAGTTCAACCTCTATGGAGTCTCTGGCCGCAAGCGCCTTGGTCCCATTTCTGTTGACACCACCACAGGTTAGCCATTTAACTGTGGGCCATATTCTGCTTGTGCCACGGTCTCTGTGGCCATGTCTGCGGAAAGTTCATCCAACTATTGTCATTCCTTTTACGCTGTCTGTTTTTCCTAGGTTTACGAGGCAGATCTATTACTCCTCTTAGCGGTAAATGTGCCAATCAATTCCATTTGTCTTTTTTTAAATCAGATAATTGTGATAAAAATTTCCCACCAGAAGGCAAGGTTGGATAATAAGGGTTTCGGAACAGACCACCAATAGTAACAAGTGACTGGAGTTTTGGTTTATTATTATTATTCATATACCGTTAGAACAAACTCTGGGTTGTTCAGATGAACATTATGGCCAGTTTGTTCTAGTGGTTAGGGAGCCGGACTCTTATCTGGGAATACTGGGTTTGATTCCACTCTCCTCCACAAAGCCAGCTGGATGACCTTGGGCTAGTCACACCCCTCTTCTGAGCTCTACGGCCCCACCCACCTCACTTGGTGTCTGTTGTGGGGAGAAGAGAAGCTTTGTCAGCCGCTTTGAGTCCCATTAAATGGGTGAGAAAAGCAGGGTAGAAAAGCCAACTCTTCCTCTTCTTCTAAGTTTTAATCTGGTTTCAGTCCAATTTCAGTGTGAACGAACACTTCAATAAAATGATTAATCATGTTCTTTCCACATTTAACTGAAAGATGAATTTTCTTGAGTTAGATAGGTAAATCAGCTTGTTACTTTGTTCATGTGTTTTCCCATTCTGAAATTGGACTGAAGCTGGATTAAAACTGCAGTGTGGATGCAGCCTATGATGTCTTTTTTTAAAAAAACATTTAGACAAATAATTACCTGCAACTTTTTAGAAGGTCACTTCTGCACAGTGGTGTGCAAAGTACATCATCAATTAGCTAGATATTTGAGCTTGTTTTTCAAGTAGTTTTGTTTGTTTCATTATTATATTTATATCCCATCCTTCACCAAATGTTTACACAAGGTGCCTCAAGACATGGGTAAAACCCACAATTCTCTCAGGGGGAGAATAGCAGAATTGCCCCTCACACATCCATATTCTTCCTCTTGTCAGTCCTAACTCTCTTACCCTTCAGCATCATAGGATGCCCCATCATTCTAGTATGATAGTGAAGGGGGAGGGGGGATTTTCTATCTATCCTGATAGAAACATTTTGGGTAAAATGCCCCTTTCCGCACCATGCATGATTTTATAAACTTCAACCAGTTCACATCTTAAACGCTGTCTTTCAAGACTGAAGAGGCCTGTTTCATAAGGGATGTGTTCTATTCCCTTGATCATTTCTGTTGCCTTTTTCTGACTGCCGCTTCCATGGATGGAGGAAAAATGGCAGCGGGCAGCCAGCCAGTAATTCTTTCCCCTCCTCTCCCCATTGCTCAGGGCACACAGCAGCAGCGGCAACTAAAGCCCCTTTGCTTTAAACATTCACATTCAGCTGCTTTCCTCCCTTTCCCTTTCTAAAGTCAGAACTCCAAAGAGCTAGAATTGCACAAAATTGCAACATTATTATTCCAACTATCAAGGTGTGAAGTGGTTCCTTCGCTACAGTGTAGCGATCCCTCTTAAGTGGATTTTTACACTGAAATCACTGTCTTTGGAAGCAAGCTATTGGGAGAGGGAAACCCTAAACATGGATTCTCATCTCTTAAAATGGTACTGTCCACACAGTAAAAAATGTAAAATGTTTCAAGCGCACGATCTGGAGTGAGACCTGTTGAAATCAGGATTGAGATTCACCACGCTTTGGGGTGAACACGGGAAAAGCATGTTAAGCCAAACTGCCGTGCGGACTCCGAGGACTGAAAACGTTTTGAATCCAAGATAAGGTTGCCATGAAGACACGGCCAATATTTCTTATTCCCTAATTTCCCATATTTTGCTAAAACAGTTTGAATTTTAATCTTCAGTACAATGTATACTCTTAATACCTTTGTTTCTATATTACCTTTCAGGGTTTGTTTTCTTCTCCCACAGGTCATGTTCGCTTATCCACCTTTTTTTCCCCTCTAAGGCTTTATAGCAAAATCTACATGGGATTTTTCTGAAAGAAGTGAGATCATTTTTCTTCCTCCCTGTCCTATTTTCTGTTCTAGCTGAAGCAGAGAAAGAGGAGGAGGAGGAGGAAGAAGAAGAAGTAAAAGAAGAGCGTTTCCCTACTTTAGGGGAGCTCTCAGTCTCCGAAACCAACAGCGATTCAATCCGTCTTTCCTGGAGCGTCCCAGCTGGGACTTTTGACTCTTTCCTTCTTCAATACGAAATTGGGGAGGATGACATACAGCGTATACCTGTGGATGGCAGTGCCCGTGAAGTCACAGTCCCTAACTTATCTCCCTCTCAGCGATACCTATTTGACCTCTATGGCATCTTTTCTGGCCAGACGCTTGGTCCTGCATCCACTGAGGCCTACACAGGTCAGCTGCAATTTGTACAGCCCCCTCACCCTGCCAGAATTATATTTAATGGTCACTCCTCTGTGTGGGGAGTATTGCTCTTTGGTTGATTAACCTGTAATAGCTGAGAACCATTTGATAAAGCAGAGGTTCAGTATCAGGCCCTGTTCGCACTTTGCTTACCGGAGTGGTATTGCCCCACTCCGTGAA
The DNA here is from genome assembly GCA_014337955.1 of Aspidoscelis marmoratus. Classification (NCBI taxonomy): domain Eukaryota; kingdom Metazoa; phylum Chordata; class Lepidosauria; order Squamata; family Teiidae; genus Aspidoscelis; species Aspidoscelis marmoratus. Next base: position 790,256 of record MTQE01000134.1, on the reverse strand, counting down.
GCAAAGATGAGGCAGGGAGGGAGCCATCTGAACTTGAAGTGCTTATGTGCTAACCAGCCAGACCACCAGGACTGCACAGTCACAGCCGCTCCACACCACCCACACACACAGCAAATATTCATACCTAGGTTGTGCACAAATGGTTTTTTTGCGTCTGAATTTGAGTCAAATTGTATATCCAAACATTCAATTTGATTTGAATGTTTAGAATCCGAACGCAACAAAATCTGATTTGAATCAAATACATTTGAGTCTATTCATTCAAATGTTAGATTCGAATCTGAAGATACAAATGTCAGCAACATTTGTATGTGTTCTATGTATCTGTATGCCTTTTGTACACATCCCGTTTTATCCCGTATGCATCCTGTTTTTGTCCTGTACTATCAGTGCAAATGTGTACGGATACATATGAGATTCTGGGATGGTAGAGACAGCACTTCGTGTAGATTGACTTACCCTACTAATCTGGGGAAAGTCCAGTAATCCAATGGAGCAATTCCGTGTAGCTAGTGTTACCACAGAGAAGAGACCAGGGCTCCTGAATCTTTAAACATTGTTTAGAAGAGAAAATTTCAGTGTGTGTCAGATGTAATGCAGGCATCATCTGGTGGAATTTTCTTTTCAGTACAACTGTTAAAATGTAAGGATGTGCTCAATTTTTTTGTAATATTCAATTCGTATTGAATCGAATGCAAGGAAATGTGTATTTGTTAGAATAGATCCCCTTCAAATGTGGTAGGATACAAATGTTCAATCCCATATGAATCCCATACGAATGCATATGGATCCCAAACATATCCCATACAAATCCCATATGAATCTCACATGAATCCCATATGAGGCTTCATATGAAGCTATATGAATAGGTTATAATCAGTCAGTGGAATAGGTTGCCACGTGAGGTAGTGAGTTCTCCTTCACTGGAGGTCTTCAGGCAGAGGCTGGACCTACATCTGTCTGGGATGGTTGAGCAGGGGGGTTGGACTCAATGACCCTGGATGTCCCATCCAACTCTATGATTCTATGATTCATACGAATGCATCAAAATATTCCATTCGAATTTGAATGTCAGTCTTCAAATGTGTCATCATTTGATTCGAATTCAAATATCTGAATTCGGCCAAATTCATATGAATTTTTAATGCTACGAATATTCGTGCACATCCCTATTAAAATAGCAGAACCTCTGGTTTGTCCATTGTGAGAGAGGAGCAGAGATTTCTTGTTTTTCTCACACTCACCAGAGCAGCCAAAAAGACTAGGAGCCTCTTTAAACCACTCCCTGGAGACAGGGCATCCCTTAGACCACATCAGCATGATGAAGGGAGGCTCCTGGTACACTTTCTGGTTTGGTAGGGTGCAGAATTGCCCTAGGGCTCCTCCACATGCACAGCCCCAGCCACAATTCCTAACTATGGTTGTAGCATTACTTCTGTCACGTGGCTTGTTACATTCCTAGATACTTTTCCCTCTCCAATCCTTCACCACCACCACCCCCTTCTAACCTTTGGACTCATTTTCATTCAGGGTTTGTTGCAGAGACCCTCTTTACCCTTTTATTCTAGCAATGTTTTTTTTTTTAAGAGACCAATCTTGGTTGGTTGGTTGGTTGGTTGGTTGGCTGGCTGGCTGACTGGCTGGCGGGCGGGTGGGCTGAATAATTTAATGACTGAATGATTTATTTAAAAGTTTATATCCCACTCTTTACCCAAAAGTCCAGTGTTAGCTTGATCTTGCCTTTATCTGACTTTATTTTTGAACTTCTCATTCAGGAGGACTGATTAACTCAGCTTTCAACTGGTTTAATGGAAGGGTGCTATAGCTGTGCCCTGGGTCACCTTTAAAACCAGTTGGCTCAGTCACACTGGCCCTAATGCTGCCTTTTTCTTTCCTCTAAAGCACAGTCTAGGATACTTCTGCTTGACGCCCACAGCTAGAAGCTCATTGGTTCAAGAAGCACTCTTTGACGTAATCCGCTCTTGGCTCTCTCGTTCTTTTTTCTAGCTCCATCAGGCAGAGAGCAGGAAGTGGAGGAGAAAGGAACAGGTGCACCCCTCCCTTCACCTGACCTCGGGGAGCTCTCTGCTTCCGATGTCACCAGCAACTCTGTTCGCCTTTCCTGGGATGTCCCCGATGGGACTTTTGATTCTTTCTTGGTCCAGTACAAGGATGCTGAAAACAGACCTCAGGATCTGCCCGTAGACAAGGAGACCAACTCAGTTATAATATATTATCTGGTGCCTTCCTATAGATACATATTCAACCTATATGGTGTTTCTGGGCGTAAACGCTTTGGCCCAGTCTCAGTCAGCATTGTCACAGGTCAGTGGAAGATTTAGGCTGCATTCTCATGGAGGCGGGAGGGAATCTGCTCCTCAGAAGAGTTGATCCAAGTGTGCCTTGGTCAACCCAGAGGGCCAGCTGGAGGGTGACTAGCTTTATGGTTGCTTTCACAGCCAGCCATGCGTCACAGACAGGATACTCTCGTCAAATGGCCACTACAGTTTCAATCAACGGGATGGAGCACTCTTGGAGTGCTAGAGCCCAGCACTTATATACTCGACCTTCAGTGAGGACTGGGGTTGGGAAGTGTATCTAAACATTTGCCCTAGGCACAACCGCATTTGCTCCCAAAGGTACATGTAAACATACCCTTAACACGTGGACAATCAAGTGGCAAAAGTGCAAAATGATGCACATTAGGGCAGCCTGCCCCTCCAAATTACAGCTATAATTTGATGAGGTTTGGGTTTTCTGCCACAGACCAAAAGGGACTTCATTTGTGGTTCTGATGGATTAGTTCAATGAAGATGTAGACTCAGTGTGCAACAGCAGTGAAAAAAATTATCTATCTATCTATCTATCTATCTATCTATCTATCTATCTATCTATCTATCTATCTATCTATCTATCTGTCTGTCTATCTGTCTATCTATCTGTCTGTCTGTCTGTCTATCTATCTATCTATCTATCTATCTATCTATCTATCTATCTATCTATCTATCTATCTATCTGTCTGTCTGTCTGTCTGTCTGTCTCTCTGTCTGTCTATCTATCTATCTGTCTGTCTGTCTGTCTGTCTGTCTGTCTGTCTGTCTGTCTGTCTGTCTGTCTGTCTGTCTGTCTGTCTGTCTGTCTATCCCGCCCTATATCTGCAGGTCTCAGGTTGGGTTACAACAGTTAACACCAAATATAAAGATGAACATATGAAAACAATAACAGTGTCTGAAAGTGAGGAGAGAAAAGCTATTTCCTCTATTTAGTCAAAAGCAAGGGCAAAGAGCTACATCTTCATTGCCTGATGCACCTCAAGGGGAGACTATTCCATAGTTTAGGATCCATCACTGAGAAGGCCCTATCCCAGGTGCCCACTACGGGTGTGCACAAATGCAATTTTCAGGGTTCAATTAGATTCAAATTAAATATCTGAAAATTCAAATCAATTTGAATGTTTAAAATTTGAATGTATTCACATTCGATTCGAATGCATTCAAATCTGTTCATGCGAATTTTTGATCCGTATTTGCAAATACGAATGTCGACAACATTCCTATGTGCCCGTATCCATCCAGTACACATTCAGTATGCATCCCGTATACATCCCATTTTTGTCCCACACAGATCCATACAAATGTGTAAGGATGTGGGGAAGATGCATACAGCAAGTACGCATCGTGTATGTATCCGTACACATAACAAATGTCCAAATAATTCATATAAATGATTCAAAAATCCAAATCTGTTTGAATGTTTAAATTCAAATTTATAGACATTCCATTTGAATTCCAAAGTCCAAATTCAAATGAATTCAATAAAATTTCAAATGTTTCGAATATTCTTGCACATCCCTAGTGCCCACAAATTCAATGACCAGTAGTGTCAATGTATGATTTATGAAGAAAGTGCTGAAATTCCCGAAAGAGCTCAGACAATTGGCTCCCCTCAAGGCCAACTTAAGGTACTGTCCACTCAAAAACTGCCCATAAGTTGACTCTTGCTCCATTTCCCACTTTCCTCACACAGAGAAGCTTCCTGTGAGGGACTTTTGCCACCACTTACCAGGCAGCGAGCAAACTGAGGCCACTTTTAATCTCTGCAGCAGGAAAAATGACCCACTTCCTCCTAGCCTTTCTCCATACCCTTCAGACAGGTTCATGGTTGTGGTCCTTGATCTTTGCCATGATTCAGTGGCATTACCCATGTTCTGTTACATATTTGTTCAACCTCCATTTGTCTGAACAATGAAAAGTTAAAATCCCAGCAGGATATAGGAGTTTGAGTTGAGTATCTACAGGGCAGAAGTTTAGATACTTTATTTCTTGCACTAGATAGGAATGGCATGTTCCATTACAGGAATCCAAGCAGCCTCCTTTCACTCCCATATCTTTGTCCAACTCCAGCAACAGCGGATCCTGGCAGTGAGCAAAGACGGCAAGAAGAACCAGAGCAGGAGGCCCCCACTGGATCAGAGCCTCGCCTGGGAGAACTGTCCATCTCTGAGGTTACCAGCAACACTGTCAGTCTTTCATGGAGTGTCCCTGAGGGAAGCTTTGATTCTTTCTTTATTCAGTACAAGGATGCAAGAGGAAAACCTCAAGAACTTCCTGTAGGAGGAACCTCACGAGAGGTCATTGTCCCCAATCTGGTGCCTTCTCATAGATACAGGTTCAACCTCTATGGTATCTCTGGAAACCAGCAGCTTGGACCAATCTCTGCCAACACCATGACAGCAGGTCAGCACTGATGCCTGAAGAGAGTACAAGTGATTTCAATCTTACTCCCCTCTAATTTGCTTTTTTTTTTAGGTCACCTAGCCAAATTCTGAAACCTTTTGGAACAATATAGGCATGCCTTGTTTTCTTTGCTCTTCACTTCTTTATGAATTTTTATAATGTATAACAGGAAGCAGTGAAAGAAGGGAGGGAGGGAGGCTGTATTCAAACAGGGACAGCCTAAGGATCATCCAAGAAGTGGAAACCTAGAGACGAGAGTGCTCTGCTTACATAGCCAAGGCCTCTCAGCCTCTGAGATTTTGCTTCAGAATTTCCATTCAGTGCAGTTTAACGCTGGATCAAAAATGGCCCCAGAATTCAGTCATTTCTGGTCCAGTGGAAAATCACGTTGGCCAGAAATCACCTCTAGTAAGTTTCTCCTTCCGCTGCCATCTCTGTATGACTGCCTTGAGACATCTCTGTAAAATCATACTTTTTAGCGATCTTCCAGAGTAAAGGTCTTCGGAAATAATCTCTTCTAGTTTTCATAGCATGAGATGCCCAGAATTGTGCCGGTGCTGGCCCTTTCACATGCGCAGTGGCAATTTTACCTCAGATTCAGCTGTGTGCCTGTGTAGGGGGTCATTTTATTCGGCAAGAATTGCACTAACTCTGGTGACCAGTCCATCTGCTAATGTGGAGGTTCTCCACTTACCCTTCCTCATCCTTATGCCTCAAAGAGACATGTAAGACAAGAAGTCAAAAGCCCATTGTAATTCTCCTCCTGCATCTATTTTCTTTATTTTAACTTTTAGCAACAGCAGATTATGGTAAAAAGCAAGAAGGGGAAGAAGAACCAGAGCAAGAGATTCCCACTGGAACACAGCCTCGCTTGGGAAAGCTCTCCGTCTCTGAGGTCACTGATAATGCTGCCCGTCTTTCATGGAGCGTCCCTGAGGGAAGCTTTGATTCTTTCTCTATCCAGTACAAGGATGCAGCAGGAAGACCACAGATGCTCCCTGTAGGAGGGACCTCCCGTGAAACCATTGTCCCCAACCTGGTCCCATCTCACAGATACAAGTTTAATCTTTATGGCATCTCTGGAAACCAGCGATTTGGACCCATTTCTGTCAATGCTGTGACAACAGGTCAGCACTGAAGTGATTCCTGGAGAAATTGCAGGAATAGAAGAAGAAACACAACTCATTTTACCCCCTTCTCTCTCTTTACTTCAGCTTTTCTGTTTTATTAGCACTTAGGTTCATCACTGGTCTCCCACATCCTCTGGAATGATCATTCGTTTTATTTTAGCTCTTTTCCCCTTCCTCCTTTCTTATCTGCTTCCTTCCTTCTCCTTGTAAGCTACACTGAACTAACGTATATCTTGAAAAAAAGCAGATATAGAAGTTGTCTAAATGACATGCTGCATGTTCATTTACAAAACAAGACATGTTTCCAGGATTGTGGCCTCCTCTGGATTGGGCCAAGGTGCAGAAAGGAAGCTCCAGAACTATATTGCTTTAGTGCAGTGCTATATTGCTTTAGTGCAGTGGTTCTCAA
>MTQE01000134.1:764884-783971 GCA_014337955.1 Aspidoscelis marmoratus | reverse complement strand
CCCAGGTTGAGAACCACTGCTTTAGTGGTAAATGCAGAAAGGCTCTGACAGGCCCAAACCCACCCAGTGCATTTCCATGGCCAAGTGAGAATTCAAACTCAGAGATTCCTGGGTCCTATCCTTAATCTTACCCACCAGCCACTGCTCTACAGAATACATCAGAAAGAATGGAGCACAAGAGGAAACACAAAGGTCATGTCCCCATGCACTATAAAGTCCAAATCGAATCCGAATTCAGCAAGGCGTGTCCCCGTACAAAGCCCCCAAACTGGGCTACATGCAGACCAAATCACCCAAATCCTCGCTAAATTTAGTCCTCTAGAAAACTGTTTTCACTATAGTTTGTGAGTAAAGTACGTATTATTTTGGGGGCCGAGTCTGCGCATGGGAACGATCCTGGGCTATTTGGGGTGGGGATAGACTCTGGTGTCATTAGGAGGTGCCCTCACTACAGCAGATAGCACATGGGTTAGTGACGTCATCCTGGCTCCTATCAGGAGAGAAGGGGTGGAGAGAAAATGATGCTGTTTCCCCGAGCAGGGCGTTAGCGTGGTTTGCATGGGGACTTGAGCCCGCGCTTTCGTCAATTGCATGTGGATGGGTCAATTCGGACTCAGCTCCGCATTCGGACTAAATTTTATCCAATACGGACTAAATGAAGTGCATGGGGACATGGCCAAATAGTGCTCTTATATTTGGGTAACCAGAGGGATCCAAGGAGGCAAAGGCAAAGTCTGCTGGTTTTTGGCAGGAGAAGCAGCATTTCCAAACATATGGTTTGTGCTGGTCCCTCTGGTGCAGAGTTTACAAGCCAGAGACAGGGATCTAGAAGAAATTCAGAAGGATTGATGTGCCTGTGACCAGTGCACACAAATGCTCCAAAACCTATCTGTAAGTATCTATATTGTATCTCTCAGTCAAATTGCCACACTTTTCTGGATTTTATACTTTTCAGTTATGGGTGCAGGTGAAGAGCATATAAAAATACTTAATCTCTTGCTTGAGGTGGCTGCTTCAGTTTTCCTCATCCTGGCTGACTCTTCCGTTTCGTCTCCTGGCCTTTCATTTTCAGCCTGGCACTCCTGGGTCAACCCTGAGAGCTTCATAGATGAAGATAATACTCCAGCGTAAGAGATTCGGAGAAAATAGTGTCAAGAGGACACTCTCCCGGTTCTATTTCCAGTAGTTCCTGAGAGTTTGCAAGCAAAATGCTCACCTCAGTGCCAAATTTCTCTGTCTAACTTGTATGTAATTTCCTCCTCAACTTACCTCATACAGAACTAGAAAAGAAAAAGTCCGTTCTGATAATGTCCCAGGAATTGTCCCTTCACTCACAGTCTTTTTTTTAATAATAGCAACAACTGAGACTGACAAGGGGAGAAGAGAACCAGGACAGGAGGCCCCCACTGGCTCGGAGCCTCGCCTGGGAGATCTTTCCGTCTCTGAAGTCAGCAGCAATACTGCCCGTCTCTCTTGGAGTGTGCCTGAGGGAAGCTTTGATTCTTTCTCTATCCAGTACAAGGATGCAGCTGGAAGACCACAGGCGCTTCCTGTGGGAGGGACCTCCCGTGAAATCACTGTCCCCAACCTGGTGCCTTCTCACAAATACAGGTTTAATCTCTATGGCATCTCTGGAAACCAGCGTCTTGGACCCATCTCTGTCAGTGCTGTGACAACAGGTCAGCAATGATTTCTGAAGAAAGCAAAGGGAGTTCTTACACATCTTCTTTGTTCTACTCTTTTAATCTATTTTTCCACTCCGTTAGGTTCCCTGGGACTTTCTGGAAGGATCACAAGCCATCTTGTTCCTATTATCTCTCCTCTTTGATTGCCTGTTGCTTATAAGCAGGACACAGTGTATGTCACAAATACAGAGGAGTACACAAAAAGTTTATAATCTGGATGTGGGCACAGAATGCAGTTTGCTCAGATTCTCAACTTTCACGTATAAATGTGGAAGCACATTTCTAACCTCTAGGCTTTGAAATATACACTTTGGAACAAGCATGGAGTTACTTCTTGATGTAATCTTCTCAGATGTGAGAGTAGTATAGGCATAAAATGTACATTGATAAGTGTCCATCACCTGTCATTTAAAACAAATCCAAGTGCTAGAATCCCTGGAAATAAAGACCCAGACACACAAAAATATCCCTGAATCCAGAAAATGGTTTGTTCCGCTTCAGGGATGTTAACATTTATACATATTAACCCACATCAAGCACTCCCTTCCTGCCTTTACAGATATACCATGCGATTGGCTATTCCTTTTTGTCAGTCACTCCCAAAATGCATTTGACTACCACATAAATATTTTAGCCTATTTCAGGGGTAAAAAACATCTTTCTGACAGAATTTTATGAACTGTTCCTAAATAAATAAATAAAAACCCACCTTTACATTATGGGAAATAATGTGGAAATGGCTTGACACTTTGCCGATGTACATGTGCCCTAAATTTAAGGTATAACTGCACTTCCTGTGAGCTTTCAGAACCTTGAGACATGACCGAAATAAATTTTAGGGGTGTGAATATTTTGTTCAATACCCATTATATATATAAGGTTTTTTTTTCCTTTTGTCCTAGTGCAGAATTTGTATTGTGGCATACGCACGCTCCCAGTTTATACCTTTGGCTTTGCATGTAGATATTTGATTTTTACTTTTTCTTTCTCCCCAATCATCTCAAAGAAACCTAAAGCCTACTTCCAAGGACATATTTCTTTTCAGATGTTGTACCCGAAGTTCCTCCATTATCTTCCTCTCTACTTTTGTAGCTCCAGAAGAAATCGTAGAGGAATCGGCGGAGAAGGAGAAAACAGCCATCAGAGGTGTCCAGCCAAGCCTTAGGGATGCCACAGTCTCTGAGATCACCTCTGACTCTCTTCTCCTCTCCTGGAGTGTCCAGGACGGCAGTTTTGACTCTTTCCTCATTCAATACAAGGATCCTGCAGGAAAGCTCCAGATATTGCCTGTGGATGGAACCATGCGCTCCCTCCACCTCTACAACCTTACACCTTTGCAGAGATACAGATTCAACATCTTCGGAGTCTTCGGCTCCAAACGTCTTGGACCCATCTCAACTGATGCCGTCACAGGTCAGCGGAGGTTATCTGTGATTGCTGGAATGCCTCTTATTAGGGTATTGTGAACTTAATGCACACCCCATTTACTCTTGCCATCCTGGATGCAGCTACTAGGAACTGAAGCCCATCAGGCAGCCCTTAGAAAGGGAGCTAAAGATGCAAACCTGCTATTTGTGAAGGCTAATCCCCATCATTCTATTGGTCAGGCTGGCTGGGGCTGATGGGAGTTGTAGCTTTGCAATTTTGGTACTAGAAATAAGCTTTGTCGTTAGCCTACCCTGATCTAGAAACCACACAAGCTAGATTGCCTTTTGAAGAAGAGAACAATATTCCTGCCTCTTTAATATAAAATATAGTAGTCGAACCAGTGGCCAATCAAATCCAGCAACTTGTTCTTACAATGGCAACCAATTGCACATGAAAGCCCACAAGCAGGACATAAGGGCACCTCTGAATGTCTCACAGATGTCACACAGCTGTCACAGAAAGTGGACAACCTGGAGTGGAAATCCCTGTATGACAGATGGGCCACATCCCCATTATAAGCTTAATCCAGTTTCCTTAAACCGAAATAATAGAACTGGATGCAAACGCGAATTTGCCTGTTCCCATTACTTTCAGCTTAATCGCCTTCGATACAGATTCTTGAGGATCGTACCTGGTGTACGTGACTCAAGGGGGGACTCAAGTAGCTACTTTTTAAAAGCCGCTTTTCGGGGCAGCCCTGCCCTCTTCCTCCTGGCATGAACGCGCCACCCATAACAGACCCCTTCATGGAGCCTAGCTGGGTGGCTGGGTGGCTGCTGCTTGCCTGGATGGAAGAAAAACGGCAGCGGACAGCCAGCAATTCTTTCCCCTCCTCTCCTCATTGCTCAGCGCACGCAGCAGCAGCAACAACTCAAGCTCCCTTCACAGCCACAGCTTTTAAAACAGAACTTCCAGCTGCTTTCTCCCTCCCTTTCCCTTTCGAAAGGTCAGAACTTTCAGAATTGCGCAAATTTGCAACATTGTTATAAGGTGTGAAGTGGTTAGATCGCTACAGTGTAGCTTTAAGGAGTGGATTTTACAGCTTGCTTTGGAAGCAAGCTATTGGGGGAGGGAAACTCTCATCCCTTAACACGGAAGGGTTCCCTCAGTAAAAAATGTAAAACATTTCAAGTGCACGAACCGGAGTGAGACCTGTTGAAATGAGGATTAACATTTACAACGTTTTGGGGCGATTTAACACGCAGAAAGCATGTTAAGCCAAACTGACGTGGGGTCTGCGAGGATTGAAAACGTTTTGAGTTCGAAATAAGCTTGCTGTGGGGATTCGCCCATAATTTCTTTACACAGGTGGCAGAAGTCACAGCTTTTTGTGTCTTAGACTGTTGGTTGTTCCCTTTCTTGACAACCTTGCAAGATGTTTAAAGAGGCTATAACCCCATTCCTCATTTTCTCCAGCAGGTTGACTTTCTTTTTAAGTTATTCCCAGATGAGGTCTGTAGAAGATCTTCTTTAAAAACTAATAACAATAAAATACATCCCGCCTTCTTCTTTCTTTGTTCCTCATCTTTTCCAGCCCCTCCACCTCCAGAAGCAATCAAGGGCAAAGAAGTTGTTCCACCAAGGCTGGGAGATCTATCTGTTTCCAAGGTCACCAGTGATTCCATCACTCTCTCCTGGACTATCCCTGAAGGGAATTTTGACTCTTTCCTGATCCAGTACAAAGATGGAGAGGGGAAACCTCAAACATTACCCCTCAGTGGAGATTCACGAGATGTCACTATCCCCAGCTTGGCTTCTTCTCACAGATATAAGTTCAATCTTTATGGCCTTTCTGGGCAGAAACAACTTGGTCCCATCTCTGCAGATGCCGTCACAGGTCAGATGAGATCTTCACTGTTGGGCCTTCTGATTACCTTTGTTCCTCATAAATGGTGATTCTCTTCCTTAGGACTCTGCCGGTGGTTGAACTGTGAGGAACCTAATTCCATTTGGTAACCCCTCCCCTCCCCCAGGGGGAAAAGAGTGACTCTCACATAAATTGTTTATTCCAGCTTCAAGGACTGTTTATGAGTTTCACAAATTCTTGGGACTTCCATGGGGATTTCTTTTGTTTATTACTGGTTTGTGAAGTTGGTTTGTGAAGGATCCCAAAGCAACCACTCTGATCTGCGCTTAGGATTTAGAGGGTGCCTTGATGAAAGACTTTCTGATGGTTCCTTCTATACTTGCCTTGGAATCTCCAAAGGAATGAAAGAAAATGAAAATATTTGTGAAAGAGTTCTAAATGGAAGAATATTTCATAGGACTTAGCCTAAAAGAGATGTAGGACGGCTTCATTACAATTAACAGCTTCTTTGCCCCCATCCTAGCCCCTACATCAGCAGTTCTCAACCTTCCTAATGCCGCGACCCCTTAATGCAGTTCCTCATGTTGTGGAGACCCCCAACCATGGGGGAGGGGCAGCTGGGAGGAGGGAGGGAGGGGCAGTAGGAGACCCGCCGCGACCCCTCTGAAAGGGTAGTTTGATCCCCAAAGGGGTCGCGACCCACAGGTTGAGAACCACTGCCCTACATTTTTTAAAATCATGCTCTTGATAGCTTGGCAATGTCTGCATTAGTTTCATCTGAATTTGAAGCAATATCTCCTTACATTATGATTTTTATAATACTTCCCTTGAGCAGGTGGGGGTACAGTCAGGAGGTCCAATTGGCTTGGCCCTCAAGCTCGGCAAGGTTCTCACATATAGACCCTCATTAGTTCGGAGCCTCTGAGATGATTCAGAGATCAGGGATTTGCACGGATATTCAAAAATTTGAATATCCAATCCAAATCCGACGAATATTGATATTCGAATTTGAATTGGATTTTTGAAAATCCGAATTAACACATTTGGCTGAATGGATCCGTTTATATCCCATTCGAATTTCGTGTTTATTTGCACACATAATGCGGGATGAAAATGAGATGAGTACAGAATGAAAACGCAATAAAAATGGGATGCACGAAAATCTGAAAATCAGATTCAAATGTTGCCGACATTCTTATGTTCAAGTTTGAATTGGATTTTTGAAAGTACGGATCTGGTCTGGATCATCAGGATTCGAATTGGATTTTTGAAAATCTGGATTTTCACATTTTGAATCAAATTGAATATTTGAATCGACTCGACTTTGAATGCAAAAAATGCGTTTGTCCACACTGCTATCAGAGATGCCTCCAAAGTGGGATTGTTCGCTCACCAGTCTGCCCACCCCCTTGAGAACATCCTAGATTAGAAAAGGTGGGAAACAAATAGGATGAGGAGGGCCACACAAGACTGCTTTTGAGTCCCCTTAAATGGGTGAGAAAAGTGAGGTAGGAAAGCCAACTCTTCTTCTTCTTCTTCTTGACTATCTCTGAGGCACCACTGCTCATTTGCTACATGTGAATACATCCTGTTTGGCTTTTCCAATTCTACACAGAACTTGACCTTTCCTCCCTAATTATCTTATCTGCACAGAAAAATCCAGTGTTTTTGTTGTGGTGGTTTTATTGGCCTCAGCTGTTGGAGGCCATTCGGGCCTTTCTGGATTTCTGAGAAGGCCTGCCCATCTTCCATTGTTAACGTGCCTAATCGAGTTTCCCACTGTGTTTTATCCCTAGGCCCCAGCCCAGGCCCAGGCAGCGCATTAGCACCAGCACCAGCACCAGCACCTTCAACCATAGAAAAGCTCAAAGAATTGTCAGCACATGACATTACACCGGAATCACTTCTCCTCTCCTGGACAGTGGAAAGTGGAAATTTTGATTCCTTCATCATCCAGTACCGTGATGCAGATGGCAAACCCCATGCTTTGCCTGTGGATGGGGGCTTACGCTCCATGCGTCTCCACGATCTGGTCCCCTCGCACAGATATAAGTTCAACCTCTACGGTGTTTCTGGCCATAACCGTCATGGACCAATTTCCACTGAGGCAGTCACAGGTCAGCTGATCCCCAGTGTATTTCTCCCCCTCCCCACACACACACACCTCCACCTGGCTCAAAATCTGTAGGATCCCTTTCTGGTTTTGATTTCGGCTTACCGCTAGGAAAGCACACAAAAATGGGCTGTGCTGTGGAATATTGTGGAACGTTCAAAGAAAAGAGCCTTATCATATTTAATCTTATAACATTCGTCTTACGTACACTGAGAATCTTTTCCAGCCTTCCCCAAAAGCCCAGTTCCCTGTTCTGAGTAGGGGTATTCATATCTGTCCATGGATATTCTACCGGAAGGCCTGTATTTAGCTCCCGGAAAGCCTGTTCGCGGTCCTGGAAGAGGCCCAGGCCGCCACCGGAGCACCCCCTGAGGTAAGTGGGCCCCAGGGAGGGGGACGAGAGCATTCCAGTAGCGGCCCGGGCCTCTTCCAGGGCCCTCTGGAACCGCGAATGGCTTTTTGGGAGGTAAATACAGGCCTTCCATTTTTACAGGAGCATGTAAGGGGGCCCAGAGTTGCCCACAAGGGGGAGATTTGGGGGGAGGGTGACCAGGGGAGGAAGGCTTCTATGGATACTGGATTATCCGATTCATGGACAGATAGGGCCTTTCGAATAGGGCCCTATTCAATCTGTCCACGAATCTTGGAATTCAGACGTATTCATCTGGATTCTGAATGCACAAATAATTTGTGCACATCCCTAGTTTTGAGTATTTTAGATAACTAACTAGCCACATAGGCCTTTTCCACACTTGGCCGTATTCTGAAAATTGTAGGATCTTGTTAAATCACATAATCGCCTCTTGCCATCACTGCCAAATGGCAGGAGGCAATTCTGAGGCAATCCTAAACCATAATCTTGTCCCCATGATAGTATCGCTGTGGTTGGGTTGCAGCACAAACCTGTGGTAACTCCACTATAGCCCCATTATATCCCTGCTAAAAAACACTAAGAACTATTGCTGTGAAAACCCATCACTGGTGGTGGGGTTTCCAGCAGTAGTGCATCTACAGTATATTCTGGCATATAAGACTACTTTTTAACCCAGGAAAATCTTCTCAAAAGTCGGGGATCTTCTTATATGCCAGGTGTTATATCCCAAACTCTATATTTTAACTGGAAAAGTTGGGGGAAAGTTAATGAGGAGCCATCACCACTGCCCTCTCTGCCACCCACGCATGGAGGCCAAAGCTGATGGCTGGACAGTGGTGAATACCCAGATGTATATGTCACTAAAATGCACAAAGTCCAAAAGGATGGAGCGTGATTTTTCCATTGTTCCGTTGCAGAAGTACAGTAGTGTGATTGTATAAGAGGAAAGGAGAGATTCCCAATCTCATTCAAGTCCTTGTACTTAATTCAGTTGTTGTTGTTGCTGTTGTTTTGTAGCCCCAGCCATTTCCCAGCAGCCACCGCCTCCACGACCCCAACTAGGGGAACTCTCGGCCTCTGATATCACAAGCACATCTGTCCGTCTTTCCTGGAGTGTGGCTTCTGGGCAGTTTGATTCCTTCATTGTTCAGTACCGAGATGCAGAAGGCAAACCACAAGCATTGCCTGTGCAGAGGGGGTCACATGATATCGTCATCTCTAACCTGGCGCCATCCCGCAAATACAAGTTCAACCTCTATGGCATCTCTGGGCGGAAGCGTTTTGGTCCCATCTCCACTGAAACAGTCACAGGTCAGAGAACCCACATCCTCAAGGAGAGGTCTCTCTGGGTGTCTATTGATAGCATGCAAATGCACATACGCACAGGAATTGATTCTGCATATTGTCACCTTTAGAACATAAAAACAAGAGGAGCCCTGCTGGATCAGGCCACAGCCCATCTAGTCCAGCATGCTGTCTTAACACAGTGGCCCATCAATTGCCCGTGGGCATCTCAAGCAGAGACAAGGGCAAACCTCCTGCTCTTGAATCCCAGCAAATGGCCTTAGACACATCCTGCCTGTCCCCCCAGCCTAAAAGATGTACTTAGGCATTCATTCTAGTAGCCACTGATACATCTGTCATCCATAAATTTGTCTAACTCTTCCTTAAAGCCATCTAAGCTGGTAGCTGTTACCACCTCTTCCGGCAGCAAATTCCATAAACCGATGACCCTCTGGGTGAAGAAATACTTCCCCTTGTCTGATCCGACTCTCCTTTGTAACACTGACTATCCTGCATTCCTAATGTCCATAACTTTCTATGCTGTAGTTACATATATGACAAGATGGGGTGAAATCTTAATAAATTACAGCACCCTGGCAATCCATATACTCAATTTCACGGACTCTGCAAACTATACTGATTTAACGTCTTTGATCTATTTTGATCATTTCAAACTGCATTCTGATCCACTTTGGATCAGAGTGCAGTTTGACACCATCAAACATGCTAAATCAATCCATCCTCTACCACTTGACAGTTACCCCAGTATTGCCAGTTCTCCAGCCATTCTTGCCATCGAGACCAGCCTCTGGTACAGATCGACAGAAGACAAGGTGTATCAGGGGCTACTAGAATGGATGCATAGGTACTTCATCCAGGCTGGAGAGACAGGCAGGAGGCCTCTAAAGGCCATTTGCAGGAAGTTAAAAGTAGATCAACGTTTTCCCTTCCCCTTCTGCTGGAGAAGCCCATGAGGAATTAGTGGTCCACTGTGAGACACAGTATGCTGGACTAGATGGGTCTAAGGCCTGATGTAGCAGGGCTCTTCTTATGTTCTTATGAGGTTGCCACTACTTCTCTGACTAATCAATGAAACTTCAAGGGAGTCAATAAAGATTAGATATTAGGAAAAACTTCCTGACAGTGAGGGCGATCAGTCAGTGGAATAGGTTGCCACAGGAAGTAGTGAGTTCTCCTTCACTGGAGGTATTCAAGCAGACGCTAGACCTACATCTGTCCAGAATGGTTTAGGAAATCCTGCATTGATCAGGGGTTGGATTTCATGACCCTAGAGGTCCCTACCAACTCTGTGGCCGCATTCCCATTACAAGCTTAATATGGTTTCCCTAAACCAAAATAATAGAACTGAATGCAAACGCGAATTTATCTGATCCCATTACTTTCAACTTAATCACGTTCGATCCGGATTCTGAGGATCATACGTGGCGTACATGATTCAAGGGGGGACTCAAGTGGCTACTTTCTAAAAGCCGGTTTTCAGGGCTGCCCTGCCCTCTTCCTCCTGGTGTGAACACACCACCCATAAGGGACCCCTTCAGGGAGCCTAGCTGGGTGGCTGGGTGGCTGCCACTTGCCTGGATGGATGAAAAACGGCACTGGGCAGCCAGTGATTCTTTCCCCTCCTCTCCCCATTGCCCAGGGCACACAGCAGCAGCGGCAACTCAAGCCCCCTTCGCCCGCTCACCGCCACAGCCTTAAAAACATTCACACATCTCCCAGAACCTGCAGCTGCTTTCCTTTCTTTTCCCTTTCTAAAGGTCAGAACTTTCAGAATTGTGCAAAATTGCAACATCGTTATCAGGTGTGAAGTGGGTAGATTGCTACAGTGTAGTGGCTGCTGGAAGGGATGGATTTTTACAGTACAATCACTATCTTTGGAAGCAAGCTATTGGGGGAGGGAAACCCTAAATATGCATTCTTCTCCCACTAAAACGGTACGGTTCCCACAGTAAGAAATGTAAAATGTTTCAAATGCATGAACCAGAATGAGACCTGTTGAAATGAGTGTTAACATTTACAATGCTTTGGGGAAATTTAACACGCGGAAAGCGTGTTAAGCCAACCTGATGTGAGGACTGCGAGGATCGAAACTGTTTCAAAACCCTTTTAAGCTTGTAATGGGAATTCACCCTATGAGTCTAAGATTCTATTCTATAATCAAATGTTGAACAGAGTTGGTTTGTTTCCTTTGTTGTTGTTCAGTACCAACTTCTGGTTGACTGCATGGGCACCTCCATTAGCAACTCTAGGCAATTTTCTCGGCAAAGGTATTGAAGTGGTTTGCAATTGCCTACCTCCAGGCAGTTTGCTGTACCACTGCCCTATGACCACTCCATGGGCATCTCTAAGCACTTTTCTTAGCAGAGATACAGAAGTGGGTTACCATTCCCTTCTTTCAGGGAGAGACTGGGGGTTGAACTGGCAGTCCTCTGCTTTCCATGCAGCTTGCTCTACCACAAGGCTACAGCATCTTGAATTATTTTCTCTGCAGTTCTTTTCATTTCTCATCCTTTATTCAGCGTAGCTGAATCCAAAGACCCTATCTTCCTTGCATAACAGAACCGTTTAATTTGCAATAATTTCTTTATGCTTCCTCCATTTAGCTAAAATAAAAGAATCGGTTGTTCAGCCCACACTGGGTGACCTCTCTATCTCTGAGGTCACCAAGGATTCTGTCCGTCTCTCATGGACCATCTCCACTGGGGAATTTGACTCCTTCCTTATTCAGTACAAAGATGCTGACGGAAAACTTCAGTCTGTGCCTGTCGCTGCCGACTTCCGCACGGTGATCATCTCCAACCTGATGCCTTCACACAGATATAAGTTCAACCTCTATGGAATCTCTGGGAGGAAGCGTCTTGGACCGATCTCTACTGATGCTGTCACAGGTGAGGGGCTCACCTTGAGTCTTCATCTGCCATCCTGTGTTGACGTTCACCTTTCTAGAACTAACTGACAGATTCAGTGTCCTCCTATTAACACCTTTGTCCTACTTTTTCTATTTTCATTTTACTTTACTTCTAATCGTGCTCTCATTTTAAGAACAAGATAAGAACCTGGTGGTAGGAGACCAAAACTTCATCTAGGCCCCGTCCAGACAGGGGGAATATAGCACCATTATGGCACTGCTATAGTGATGCCTCAAGTATTGTAGGTCATGGGTTCTCGAGCGATAGCACTTTTATTTACCATCTAGATGGAGCAGCAATCATTGCTCTGTCCATCACACATGATCGTTGCTCTTGTCCACAGCTTGACTTGGGAGCAGCTAGTGAGCTTCCTGTCAACAGCCGTCTTCTGGATGCAAAGGTTCAAGTCAGCCTGGCAGTGCAGCTATGGCTGTGCAGCTGTGGAGGACATCCCAATTGTCCTGGCAGTGTCCAGGCATGTGCCAGATGTTGCTGCAGCTGTTGCAATGGCCATCTAGCCTGCCCGGGCCAGGCATCTACACTTCCAGCTCAGGACTACATCAGCACTTGAAGTGTGGATGGCTCCCTCCATGCCTGATATTGGTCTCATTGGAATGCCCCACAGTGAAGCGACTGCTGTCATTTGTGTTGCACACCCCACCTGTCACAGAGGATCAAAAATTGGCTCTACTACACAGGTATCAGCAGCATCCCAGCCTCCTCCAATGACAAGAACACACCAGTGTCATCTCCTTCCTCATTTCTTCTTGAAGAGGGAGTCTTATGCATGTGGCCTAAATGAAATATGCAATTATTTATGGTAGGAGATATGACAACAGCAATGTACAATCATCAGTGCCAGCTTATAACTTTAAATGCAGGTAATTGCTGGCTGGAGAGGGGCTTACTCTTTTTCACATTACACCAATGTGAGACCCACCTGGCGGGTCTGTGCATGTTTTTGCAGCCAGCAAATACTTGCACTTAATGCTATGAGCCACCAGTAACTATCACCAGTTTTGCTTCCTTTATTGCAGACAGGGTTTGCATGGGGATGGGGGGAGGTTAAAAGCTCTATTTTTTTACGTTTTAAAACAGTCCCAAAACCAGGACTAAAAGAACTGCATGGGGATAGCTATATTCGGATTAATTGACAATAACTCAATTCAGAATAAAAATAGTCCCCAAAAATAGTCCAAACAGTACTGAAGTCGTATTAAAAAACCTGCATGGGGACAAGCCCCTTAGTTCTCCTCTCCTGCCTTTAAATGGTTGCTGAGTCGGCAGAATCAGCAGGTGGAACTTTTCAGAGATTGAGCACAAGGCTGCAGAGCCAATGCATTCTAGCAATTAGATCTTCCCAATTTGGCCTACTTACAAACGCCGTTAAACTCCAACTTCCATCATCCCGGGACAACAGTGATGCCAAGAGAGGCCGATAGGAGCTGGGATCCAACTGAGTACAGAAGGCACCAGGCTGAAGAAATCAGGCCACGGGTTGGACTGAAAACCAGATTACTCATGAGTTGACAGCTCTGGAAGCCTGTGTTTGGTAAACATACAAGGAAAAAAATGTGCTGGCGCATGGAGTTTGTAAAACATTTGAAAAATGAGACAAGGGACCTATTGCGTACATTTCTTTGGGTCAGGGTCAGCCCTGGGAGAGAACCGTGGGGAGTGTGGGTGGAAGGCAAAGTATGGTACAACCATGGCCTTCAGCTAAGCAGCAAGAAGAAGAAGGTCGATAGCTGAGAAGTCAACTCTGTGTTTTTCACCCAGCTCCCCTGGTGGGTCAGGGTCAGGGTTAGGGGTGGGCAGGCCAGAAGGCAAAGCAGCCAAAAGGCACTGATACCAGGAGTCAGGAGAGCTAATATTAGGGGAGACACTCTTAAAGCTACAGTTCTGTTCAAGCCTACATAAAAACTGACCCTCCATGAACACAGTATTAGTCAAACTGAAAACAAAAGGGTGTGTGAAATTGGTCTCTGAGCTACACAATGTGGTGGCATGCTGTCTAGTTTGTCTCTATGGCCGTGGTCACACCTTCACTTTGAACCTTCTTCAGTCCATTCAGGAAGGTGCAACTGGAGGGTGAAAAGTCCACAAGAAAAATGGATAGAAATGAAAAAATGTGAGCAGTGAGGCCTGCAGATGGACTGAAGAAGGTTTAAACTGAAGGTGTGACCAGGCCAGTTGGAAAGTCACTACAATCCCGACCCACAATATTGAGGCAGGTGGGCTAGTGATTTTGCTTGGTATGAGATAACATCCTCTGTGGAACTGGATAGAAACAAGTTCAAATCCCCAGTCAGCCATGAAGTTCACTGCCCAACTTAAATGAATGTCTAATTTGCCTCTCAGGAAGCTGCCTTGTGTTGAGTGAGACTATTGGTCCACCTAGATTAATACTGTCTGCTGTGATTGGTGGAGACTTCAGGGGACTTTCCCAGTCCTACCTGGAGATACTGGAGATTGAACCTCAGATCCTTTCCACCCCAAATTATGACCTTGCAGGATTGTTGGATCCACTGAGAAAAGCTGTGAAGAAAATTAACCATGACCAACGTGATGCCCTACACATCTTCTGAATGAAAGATCCTATCTGTTTTGACCCAGATCTGTTTTTATCTATCTGTAGAAAAGCTGGACTGAAAGAGGGACTAGTTGCACCCAGAGATTTCAGGGATGGGGATGGATATGCTAAACCCCCTCCCCTCTCTTCTCCTTCATAGCTTGACTTCATTGGGACAGGCAATTGAAACCTCAGCCCCTATATAAGCCTGTCCCTGATTCAGATGATGGATTCCTTTGGCAGCGACCTCTGTAAAATGCTGTAGGTTTAAAACAAAGCATGGGGTCTGCAGGCTTTGTTCACTTCTCCCCCATAGCACAGCTTCTCATGTTAACAAGGCAGTAGAAGAAAAGCTCAAGCGTGGATCGGAGCAGTGCAAAATGGCAAGGGGAGGGAAGGAGCGAAACAGTTGTGCTGGATCGAGACAGCAGCTCAGTGCAGGATGGCGGGGCTCCAGACAAAAGACATGAATGAAAGAGAGAAGGGAGATAGTAACAAGAGCCAACACACTTTCGCAACCCCAGGGCAGGAGCCGCCAATTTTTGTTACACTGGTCCCTTGTTACAAATGTTACAATAGGCTCTGTCACCCCTCCCTTTTAGGTAGCCCGATGGCAGTGAGCCAGGCACAGGAAATCACAGCTTATCGTTGGATCAGGGGAAACTGTAGAGAACGCCCCTAAAGCATGGTTCCCTCCCCCCAAAAACCACTTGTATTCCCATTGCTAAATAGTGAGGATTATTTCTAAATCCAGCAGCGAGACCTCTTCTGATTAGAATATAGATAATCTGTGTTTTGGTACCTTTAATCCTCAGAAACTGTGGATTCTTTTGAACCTTTGGGTACAGTGAGCTTTCAAAATGATTTCAAAGCTCTTTAAATCCTGAATGGGAACGCAGCCCCAATGTCCTTGCTCAGTCAGAGTGTGTAGAGATTTGGCTTTGCATCTAGCTCAATTTCCTTGCCTTGAAAGTGGAAATAACTGGCTGAGAGAGCAACGGCTTCCACTCATCAAAGAGGCAGGAAGCATTAATTTTGAAAGAGTGAAGAGAGATTAATGGCAAGTGTCAGGCCATTTTCTAATGACCTGGCAAGAGTGGCTACTTGCCTTTGGTGTTTATGCAAAGGGGGGAAGATTTGTGCTGGCGTGTGCAGTCCATTAACTCCTGCGAAGAATGAGGCAAAGGCCTTGTTCCGTAACATTTCCCTGTCAAGGCTGGCCCTGGGACTGAGTGTAAGAACAGAGTGTGCAGGTGGAAATCAATCATTAAGGGGATGGTAGAAATATCAGCCATTCATACAACAAAATCTGCCCTTATCACAAAGAAATAAAAGAGGACACCTCTAAGCCCTCTTTTCTGAGTTGGCTTAAAGCTTTCAACATGTTGAACACATTTCTTTATATAATCCAGTTTCAGTCGACTTTCAGAGTGAGAAAACACGTCAGCAAAATGCCGAGCCATTTTCTTTCCGCACTTTATCTAACCCGAGGGTGGATTTTCTGAATTAGATAATGCTGAAAGAAAACAGCTTGACACTTTGCTGATGTGTTCTCTCACTCTGAAAGTGGACTGAGACTGGATTAAAATTTATGTGTGACTACAGCAAGAAGAGCAAGGCTTCCTTTTCAAGCATGGAGAACACTGGGTGTTGAAAAATGAAGACAGTAGTAATCTGTGAATTATTTAAGGATCATTTCCCTCACAAAGGCTGATGCCCCCTTTTGCCTGGGGGCTGCCATAGTCTGCACTGGCCTATGGTCAGCAGGCCCCTATTCTGTGATGTATTCCAGAGTAAGGCCAAGTGTGGAAAGGTCCCTTATCCCTGGTTCACTGCTTGCAGGTTACAGGTTGTTATCCTGATGTGTATTTATGTAGCTTATTAAAGTCATGAAGAAATTATTTTCAGTTGCTTCCCAGTACGGTAGCTGTGTCAGTTGGTTTGTTATATTAACAGGTCACATAGCCGTAAAAGGTAACCTAAAACAATCGAAAACAATTAAAGCATTCCCACCCACCCCAAAGAGATGTATAATACTGGCACTTGGCCTACTTCAGTGGGAAGCCTATTCATAGCTTAGGTGCCATGATAGAGAAGGCCCTCACATACGCTGCCATCTCTTCAATATTTGAGAAAGGAGGAACTACACAGAAGGAATCTCTATCCGATCTTAATAACTGGGCAGACGAATTATGGGGAAAGGCACTCCTTCCAAAATTAGAGGCCCTATTTAGGGCTTTGTATGTAAGCACTGGCCCCTTGAATCAGGCTGAATAGCAAATAAGCAACCATTGTAGATCTTTCAGGACTATTAAGGTGTGCATCTGGCCAGAAGTTCCCATCAATCCCAGATAGAGGATTTGGGCAGCAGAAGTGTTCTTTTTGCAAAAATGTATGCAATATAATATTACCTGCTTCTTCAACAAAATGAGGCTTAAAAGCAAATAACTGTATTTCACATCATGGCTTTAGAATAGAGCCCAGATCATTCTTGGAGTTACTATGGCAATGTGATTTAAGTGCCGTTAAAATGTGAACTCCACATTTTCTGTATAGTTTTGGCTTATTTTAATCTGGGTTAGCAAACTGGTATTTTGCTTGTGTGTGTCTGGAATAATGATGCACTTCAAAAGGTGGGATGACGAGAAGAGAAATATTTTCTACTTCACATCTGGAAATTGAAGAAAAATAGGTAATTGGAAGACACCCAGTCCAGTAAATATGATGATTTCACCTCACGCCAGTGCTTAGAACAGGATTTATCTTTCTCACTATTGCCTATCTCATGACAACTTCACATTTTCACTGAGCTTTCTACAGCAACCAGTAGGCCCAGTATGCAAGGTGTAATGGCTGTAATGTTAGGACCTTTCTCCATGGTGTGGATTGTCCCACATCATGCTGGCCTGAATCAGGCAACCTGGCCCATGATGGACCAGTCTACCAGTGGAGCATGCCAAGGGCTGTCTGTAATTCAGGTGGCCCATCCCATCCCAGCTTCACACTTACCAAACAGGGCCATCTTGGCTTGCTGTTGAAGAGCAGCACATTTTTGCCACCAATTCTGGGTGACCCAGCAAAATAGTATACTAGACCATGGCTTGTTTGCCATCCACATTTGAGCTGATGGTCCCGTATACCATCCTGGAACACTTTATGAACCGCTAACAACTGGTCCATGCATGGAGCAGGTTATGGTGCCACGTTTGCCCAATAACCCTCTCCAACTCTACCTTCATTGTAGAAGAAACGGCCTGCTGGGAGACCAACAGACAAGGTGTTCCAGAGGCCCTGCTGGTTAGTCTACTGACTCCAAAGAGCCTCAGTCATGGAGCTGGGAGAGCAACAATTAGGTTCCCACTCAGCCTGAATGTTCACCTAACGACCAACTCCCACCTCTAAGCATAATCAAACACACAGGCTTGGATGAGAATGATGTTCATCTCAAGATCTTTGAGAGGAAGGTAGGATGTCCTGTAAGTGTGAAAATCAAGAGAGCCCTCCTTGGTGGTTAGGCTCCTACAATTCAACCAGTAATGGCCAAAAGACTGGTTGGTCTGCCGGTGAGTTTAACTCCATTCATGCATATGAAGTTAAGACCGTTCAAATGTGCATTATGGTACGCATGATTGGAATCTTATTGACCACGCAGTAGGGATGTGCAAAATGAGTTTCAAATTTGCAAATTCGACCAATTATTTTGAATTCGCAGACATTTGCACTGAATTGAAAATCCAGTTTTTCAAATATCCAATTTTTCAAACTAGTCTCCTGCTTGGGGAAACAATTTGATCGCATATCCATATTTTGATGCAGCTTTGGTCACAAAAAGGGACATTTTCAATGGGGAAAATTCGGGGGAAAGTTCACAAAAAAGTTCAAAAACTAATACAAAAATCCAGGTTTTTGATGTAATGATTTGGCTACCATACAGTTACCCTTTCACGGATTGTCATTTCTTTCACTGATTGTCACTTTCTCCTCTGTAGCTTTCCCAGAAGCCTTGAGTGAACGATCCTTGCTTGAGAACCTGGTGGTCACTGAGGTGACGCCCACTACGCTGCAGCTCAAGTGGGAGTCTCCAGAAGGAGAGTTTGATTCTTTCCTGGTCCGCTGCAAGGACTCTCTTCTAGGAAGTGGAAGGAGGCCTCCGCCAGCCAAGGAAGTTACGGTGCCCGGCAATGAGCGTTCTGCCACAATTCAGGGCCTTACTCCAAACACTGAATACAGCCTTACAGTCTATGGCATGAAGGATGGCTTAGAAGCAGCCAACATCAATACGGGGGCAAGGACAAGTGGATTAGGTAACACATTTCAGATGCTTCCTTACTACTAAAAAGCAACCATAAAATTGAAGTGTGCAGGTGACATACATGGAGTCAGTTGCCTGGACTCAGTTCTCTCAAGATGATAGAATCCGTATCTCTATTCCACAGCAAGTCTAAAGGAATGTCTAGGCCAGTGGTTCTCAACCTGTGGATCGCGACACCTTTGGGGGTCAGTCTCTTTCACAAGGGGCATTATGAAGTAGCAACGAAAATAATTTTATGGTTGGGGGTTAGGTTTAGGGTTAGGTTGGGGACCACCACAACATGAGGAACTGTATCTATCTATCTATCTATCTATCTATCTATCTATCTATCTATCTATCTATCTATCTATCTATCTATCTATCTATCTATCTATCTATCTATCTATCTATCTATCTATCTATCTATCTATCTATCTATTTACATTTCTATCCTGCCCCATACCTGAAGGTCTCTGGGTGGGTATTAAAGGGTCGCGGCATTAGGAAGGTTGAGAACCACTGGTCTAGGCCCTGCAATAATGCCAGCACCATGCTATGAGCTCTCACAGCCCCACCTACCTCACAGGGTGTCTCTTGTGGGGAG
>MTQE01000134.1:731748-756962 GCA_014337955.1 Aspidoscelis marmoratus | reverse complement strand
TCACTAGAAGTACCCATTAAGTACCCATTAATGGGTACAAAATTCCATTACGTACCCATTAATGGGTACTTAATGGCTACTTTTAGTGACCCATAATGTCTACTACGAAGGCCTAAGATTGGCTACTAGAAGTAGCCAAAGTGCCTACAGACTTTTGGCTTCCACGCCTTGAATTTATGTAATCTGTCTTCATGCCTAATGTTATTGTAGCTGATTGCTGTATTGGTATCAGTTTGGCTTGTTAGAATTGGCCATGTTCATGTTCTGTTGCTGTTTGGTTGCCCATGGTGTATTTATTTGTACAGTTTGTTGTCCATACCCTATAAATAAAATTTAAAAAAGAAACAACTCTACTCAGAAGACACCATGATGAAGATCACAACTGGTGATAGCTTTCCAAGGGAGGGAATATTTTTCTTCCCCGTTTTACCTTCCTTCTGTCTGGTTATGCTGGAGTTTAGGGCCTTTCTGCCTCACCTCTCTCTCTGTCTTTTCTCTTCACAGTTCCGGATGGTCCTTCTGACTTGCGTGCTATAAATGTGACGGACTCCTCAGCTGTGCTGACATGGCAGCCTGCAGTGGCTGAGATGAACAACTACATTGTCACCTATGGACCTGCTGGAGGTGAGGAGTGGGGTTTGGGCAGGGGTGGGTGCAGGTGATGTTGATGTTAGTCATGCATTGATTGCATCCCTCCACACACCCTCATGCCCCTTCATTGTGGGATGCTGTGGAGACGGGCAGTCTTCAATGACCTTCCAGTCTGTGTGGAGACCCAGCCATTATCTAACTTTGATAGCTTGGATGTAGGGATGTGCACAAATATTCAGATTTGGACATTTACCTAAGAACATAAGAGAAGCCCTGCTGGATCAGGCCACAGCCCATCTAGTCCAGCATCCTGTCGCACACGGTGGCCCACCAAATGCTCACGGGCATCTCAAGCAGAGACAAGGACAAAACTTCTCCTGCTCTCGAGTCCCAGCAGATGGCCTTAGAAGCTCCCCGGTTCTGAGGCAGGCTAAGAAGTCTGAAGGTGAACATTTCTGAAACAGACAAGCTGTTTTTTTGGCTCAAGGTGTTTCAGAAATCTTGGTTTAGCTGGGTCCTTAATCTGCCTCCACTCAAAAGTCTCAATTGCAGTATATGCTAAGAACATTAGGGCCCTTCCTGCACTAGGCCTTATTCCAGATTATGTCCTGGAATAGACACCTGCCATCTACATACTAGTGTAGTATTTCCATTATCTTCTTCAGAGGAGATGCTGAAACTCTCAGCTTTCCAGGCAGTTTCTCTATTACTAACCTATGACCCCAAAAGTAAACAAAATGGCTTCTGTCATTTTATAACCAAGGGGTAAGTCACTAGATACTCAGGGGAAGGGCAGTATTTAAGCAGCAAGGGTTAAATACTGCCCTTCCCCCGAGTATCTAGTGAGTATCGAGTGATTGATATGACTGATGTGTGAGTGTGAGTGATAGTTATTGATGAAGGATTTGTAGTCAAGGGCTGCGTACCCAAAGGGACTAAAATCCAGACTGGATTTGAACTCGGGAACCAGCGTTCCCATTAAATTGGATAGAAATCCAAACCAGGCAAGCCCCGATCCCATTCTACTTCCTTTCCCCCGGATTTTCTGAGCACCAGCCTACAGAAATCCAGGGGGGAAAAATCCCTGTTGGAACAAGACTTTTCCTGCTGTTTTGAATTAAAGCCCTCGGAGACAAAGCATTCACTCACTGGAAAGGTGGGTTGTTTTTTTTTCCATTTTCAACTTTAAACCAAGCTGCCTTCCTGATCGGCCTTTGGGGAGGGTAACGGGGCAGAATAATGTTTGGTGTGAGACCATGAGGGGGGCTCCCAGGCAACATCGAGCTTGGCAGTGGCGGCAGCAGGGGCAGGAGCAGATCGCGCTTCCGGGGCGATCTGTCTGAATGTGGCCGCGGTTGTGCAGGGAGGGGGTTGCCAGATTGAACTTGATCTGCACGTGCACACAAGCAGGTCAGTGGACCCGTAACCCTAACGCTCTCCAGCTCCTACTCCTGCCACTGCCCAGGCTGGGCTCATTGTCATGGCCGATGCATTCAGACAGCAGGATTGCCCTGGAAAGGAACTTGGAAGTGCTGTGCCACGCCTGCTCCTTCCGCTGCCCACACTGGGCTTGTTGTCCCCGCTGCTGCAGCTGGGTCTGAAATGGGAACGCCGAAATGCGTGCTCAGCACTGTTCCCTCAGCCCCCACCTAATCCGGAGCAGAATTTCATCATTCCCAGACCAGAATAATCTGGGAGTGGCCTAAGTGGGAACGCACCCCAGGAGTACACAGAGACCCAAATGAGAAAGAGGTCCTAGCTTCAGTGATAGTCTTTTCTCTATAACAGTGGTTCTCAACCTGGGGGTCGGGACCCCTTTGGGGGTCGAACTACCCTTTCAGAGGGGTCGCGACGAGTCTCCCACCACCCTTCCCTCCCCTCTCCCAGCTGCCCTGTCCCCGTGGTTGGGGGTCTCCACAACATGAGGAACTGCATTAAGGGGTCGCCGCATTAAGAAGGTTGAGAACCACTGCTCTATAAGAGGCTGCATCTGGTTAATTCCTTTTGCCCATGAGCACAGAAGGAATATGGTGCCATTATGGCTGCGCTATGGAGGGGTTGCCAGTTTGGTCTAGTGTTGAGGGACCTGGACTATTATCTGGGGATACCGGGTTTGAATCTGCTCTCCCCCCATGAAGCCAGCTGGGTGACCTTGGGCTCATCACAGCTCTCTTCTAAGCTCTCACAGCCCCATTCACCTCACAGGGGAGAAAAATAAAAAAAAACTTTGTCATCTGCTTTGAGTCACTGGAAATGGCTGAGAAAAGTGGGGTAGAAAAGCCAACTCTTCTTCTTCTTCTTTCTGTAAATACACCTCTGTTTCCCACAGGCACCCGAGTCTCTGAATCAGTGCCAGGAAACCGGGCCCAGCTGCGGCTGTCAGGCCTGCGCCTAGACACAGAATATCGAGCCAGCGTCTATGGAGAGAAGGAAGGAAACCGTAGTTCTCCGGTCAGCGCCACTTTCACCACTGGTATGCGGATGGAGTGAGGAGTGATATTGGGTTGTTCAGGGCTTAGAATTTTGGGGGATGAATTTTTGTAAACCTTCTGCCTTCCATTTGAACTTTCCTGAATGGAAGGCCACAAATAAAATGGATAGAAATGAAGAGGTGTGAACAGTCAGACCTGAAAAGGGACTCAAGAAGGTTTAACATGAAGCTGTGACCACAACCTTAAGGATGGTTCAAATGCAGGATTGGCCAAGTTTGCCCCACCAATGAGCATCCTAGGTGTTAAAAGGCGGGTTAGAGATGGGATGAGAACACAAGTGCCAAACGCTACCATCTCTAAGGCACTTTTCTGCCATGTCATTTTGCTACATGTGAATGCAGCCTAAGAGAAAGTATTGAATGAATCCAACAAATCACGGATGGAGGCATTTCCCCTGCCCTTTATGTCAAATAATTTTTTTCATGATTACTAAGAGTCATCTTCGGGTTCTTTAGTTTACACTGTTGGGAAAGAGAAGGGGTGTAATTTTCGGGATTTGATTCGATTCAAATTGAATATCCGAAAATGCAATTCAATTTGAATCTTTAAAATACAGATTTAACCAAATTAGATTCGAATTAAGCAAATTTGAATCTATTTGAATTTGCACTTATCAATGTCAACAACATTCGTATGTGCCCATACACATCATTACGCATCCCATAGGCATCCATACGCGTCCATATGCATCCTGTAGTTAACCCGTTTTTGGCCCGTACAGATCCATAAAAATGCATATGGATGGGGGAAAGATGTGGATCTTCAAGTACATGTTGTGCACAAACCTGTACACATACGAATGTCCGGATATTTCAAACAAATAGATCCAAAAGTCAAAATCCTTTAATACAAATTTATGGACATTCGATTCAAACTTGGATGTTGAAATTTGGATGAATTTGATCAAATTTCAAATACTTTGAAATATTCGTGCACAACCCTAGAAAAGAGTAAAGAATTAAGAAAGTGTGTTAGTAAGGAATTCTGCCACATTTTTTTCAGTACCTCCAAGGGGTCCCTTCTTGCTGCATTCACGTATATTGCCTTTCTTTTATCCTCCACATTTTTAAGGAGCGGATGGACCTCGGGATCTCAGTGCTAGTGAAATCTCTCCCCGTAGTGCTCGCCTCACCTGGTCACCTCCCCGCGCTCCTCCTGGTGGGTACCTGCTGAGTTACCAAACTCCATCTGGACAATCCAAGGTACACGATACACATATTTCTTAATGAGTATGTTAAAAATATATACAATGTATGACTGGCCCTTTCATGGATTAAGGGCCTTGGTTTCTTCAGAGAAAACTCTTGGAGCTGCTTGCCAGTGGTGGATGGCCAGATAGACGGAAGGCAGAACTCCTGCACCTTTAACTGTTGCATCGAAGAGGGAATTAGCAGGACTTCTGCACCTTTAATAGCATCATTGAAAAAGTAATCAAAGGGTGGTTTTCCACTGTCACTAAAAGTACCCATTAAGTACCCATTAATGGGTACGTAATGGCATTTTTTGTCAGGGGGTAGTGGGGTGTCAGCTACCCCCCTGTGGTGAGAAATCTCCACCCGCAGAGTCGCACTTGGTTCGTGATGGCTAGAAATCAATTCTTCCGTCTCTGTGAGCCTTTCAGCTTCAGCCTGTCAGGATTCCTCCAGCGTAGCTCTCCAGGGTGCTGAAGGCCTCGCTTCTCCAATCTCCGATTCTGCTGCGTCTTGCCCCTCCTTCTCCCCCTCTCCAGTGTAAACAAAGGAGACAGGGACGCCGTAAATTCTCCGAAGAGGTTTATTGCGTAGCGGTTGCAGTCCTTACATTTTAGCATTCCTTTCAGTCTCCATCAGCTAAGCAAGTGCAAGGCAAGGCAACACACAGCCGTATGTGCCCAGTTTTTATACTTTTCCACAAGGTCATTCTGACTCAAATGACACGTCTAACTCCTGACTTTTTGTTGCCCAAGCCAGGACAATCTCTTATGTTGCAATGCTTTATGATGCTGTCATCAGCCTTGAAGAACTGGTGAGTGTTTGCACACATCACCTTATGATGCAATTCAAGGAGTCTCCTGACTAGATACTAAGATACTAGGTTTAACAGCTAGTTACCTCTCCTGCTTCCTGTGTAGAACTATTTCCCAATTCACATCTATGCATTTTCCTTTATACCTGACATTTTTGTACCCATTAATGGGTACTTTATGGGTACTTCTAGTGACAGTGGGAAAACACCCAAAGTCAGCACTGTCTCTATAATGAGCTGCAACTGCTTAATTTCTTTCTTTTATGCAACTGTGGTGCAAGCAGCCTAGAAATAAAAGCGTTGCCAGTTCAGTCCTCAAGCTTTCCCCAGAGGTAGGCAATGGCAAACCAGTTCTGCAAAGAAAACTGCATGGGGTGTCCCTGCAGTCAAACTGGAGTCAAGAAAATGCAACTGTTAAAGGTACAGGAGTTCTGTCATTCCCTCTTCTGTGCAATTATTAAAGATGTAGGAGCTCTGTCCTTCTTGCCATCTTGTGGCCCTATGTGTTGGTGAACTCTTCTGGATTAATTATTCAAGAATATTTTCTGCCCTGTTCTACTTCTTCTATAATAATGTTGGAACCAGAGTTCTTAGGCCTAACCAGATTTGGTCAGAAATAAACTTCAGTGGTTTTGAATGAGTTACTCTCAAGTAAATATGCTCAGGGTTTGTTTCTTTTTACTACAATACAATCACACCCCCATATCCGCGGGGGATACGTTCTAGGACCCACTGCGGATAACGTAAAACCGTGGATAATTTGAATGTTGGGAAATGCACTCCATTTCCCATAATTCCTGTGAAATCCCTTGGGATTTCAAAGGCATTATTAGAAATTGTGCACCATTTTGGTCCATTTTCTGCCTTTCCCAGGGCTCAGAAGACCCTAAAGTAGGTTTAATGGCGCCCGCAGGGTTGGGTGGGTGGGCTGATTCGGTCACTGCAGGGAAACTGAAACTGCAATTACCAGATCAGAAAATATGCTGGATTTCCTGTAACAGCAGTGCTTACCTTTTATGTCTGTAGAGTACCTACACAGAATCTGCTCAACCAGGGTTACCAGAAGTAAGCCAAATGCATGAGAACAAAACAGGAAGTGTGTGGGCGCTTGATTGGCTTCTGGTAGTCCTTCTTGAGCTAATCCCAAAAGGCGATTGGCAGACATC
Source organism: Aspidoscelis marmoratus (assembly GCA_014337955.1). Taxonomy (NCBI): domain Eukaryota; kingdom Metazoa; phylum Chordata; class Lepidosauria; order Squamata; family Teiidae; genus Aspidoscelis; species Aspidoscelis marmoratus. The sequence continues at coordinate 750,709 of MTQE01000134.1, read as the reverse complement.
AAGGATAGACCGGGGCTGCATTCACACTCAAATTTTAATTCAGTTTCAATCCACTCTCAGAGTGAGAGAACACATCAGCAAAGGGATTAGTCTTTTTTTTTTTTTTTTGCTTTATCTAACCCAAAGCTGGATTTTTTTTGAGACAGCTAATGCTGAAAAACAACAGCTTGTCACTTGGCTGATGTGTTCTCTCTCACTCTGAAAGTGGACTGAAGCTGGATTGAAACTTAGGTGTGGACATAGCCTGGGATTTGCACTTTGCATCTAGTGGGAGCCACAAGAGATGATTGAGGGATTTTGATTAGAGACGACATTTTTCCTCTTGCCATCTGGAGGCAGCCAAAGAAGGTTTCCTCCAGCTGCCTGATCCTGTAGTCCAATGATAGTCTCCACTTAACCCGGAAGAAGTTTCACAAGCTACCTGTTCTTCTCTACTCCTCAGGAGATTCCCTTAGATTCTTCTATCACCTCTCACGAACTCCAGGACCTCACTCCTTCCAGCCGGTATCAGGTTCAAGTCCAAGCCGTCAGGAAGGGTGTGCCGACAGCCGCTACATCAACTTCCTTCACCACTGGTAATGGCTAGCACAAATCTTATACCATAGTAGCATTTGCTAATTCTTAACCCTCAGTCGAATGCAGGGGTTTTGTGTTCATCTAATCCAAGCTCCTCCTATCTGGTAAATAAATCTGCTAAATCATCCCCCAAAGACAACGATGACAAGAAAACTGAGTTTGCAGGTTGATGGCACATTAATCTGTACTGGACATTTTAGAGCCTTTGGTCATTCCACACTGGAGCTTGATCCACCTCTGGTGGTTAGAGTCTTGCGGCAATTCCCAGATGGGGGAGGTGTGTGTGCACCTCCGGAAGGTCTAGCTGGGCCTTAGAGGAGTGTGCAGATGTTGGTGGAAGCCATGGAGGCCACAGCCTCATTCAGTGATAAGGGCGTGCGGCTGAGGGAGGATGGAGGTGTGTGGAGATCCATTTTAGTCAGTAAAATAGCTAGCTTAAGGCCTAGTGGAAATTTACTGACAGGCATTGAGAGACAACAGACTCGGGATGTGAGTTGGCACAAAGATAAGAAAAGCATCTTAGGAATGCAGGAAATTTGATCTTGTACTGCAAGCATGGGTTTTTCTACCTTGTAAGCTTGGGTTGCATCTTGATAACGTCACTACGCTGTGTCCAGCAAAGATTACGTAAGCGGTCAGACCACTTTGACTGACCAATTGTATTGTAACGCGCCGTTTAAACTGACTAATGATATTGTAACACGTCATTAACTGACCCTGCTTAGTTTTACGACAGGGATCAATAAATATCGCCCTTTGGAAACAAAGGGTCTCTTTCTTACCCAGACCATCGCCTCAACTTCATCTCTCTCGCAGCCTGATGGTCTAAGGATTCGGCTTCGTAGGAAAGAGCCACCACAGGTTGAGATGGGGCAGCCTTGGCCCTTCTCAGATTGAGGTGGGGCAGTCGCGGCCTTCCTCAGAGGTGGACCTTCACCAGAAGGCCTAGTTGGGCCTTCGAGAAGCATGCAATAGTGGCAGCGGTGGCAGGGGAGGGGGGAGGGGGGAGGCAGTACAGGAGGCTTAGAGGGGTTCCCTTTGTGTGTGAACATTCATTGGAAGCCAAACCCTCCCACATTCGCGGGGGGGGGAAGGGAGGGCTTTGCACAAAGTCAAATATTCCCCCTTCGATTTGCACTGAATGGAAGGGGGGGAAACTGGCTTTGTACACATCCTTACCTGTGACTGACCTTGAGCTTGGTCACATCTATGTACAAATGCTTCTGAGCACTTTCATATTACTAACTGTACTGGGCTTCATTTAAGAAGAAATGCTCCTTTGGATTGGACCCATGGCCTGTCTAGTACACTAGTCTGCCCTTGCAGGGTCCCAACCAGCTGCAAAGAAAACCAGCATGACGTGAGCATGTAGCCACCAACATGGTGGCTCAGAGTTGCCCAGCAGCTGCTCTTTGGAGGTGGATCAACTCTTTCTGTGAGCCAGTTTGGTCTACTGGTTAGGGAGCCAGACTCTTATCTGGGAATACCGGGTTTGATTCCACCGTCCTCCATGAAGCCAGCTGGGTGACCTTGGGCAAGTCACAGTTCTTTTTTGAGATCTCACAGCCCCACCTACCTCACAGGGTGTCTGCTGTGGGAAGAAGAACAGAAAGCTTTGTCAGCCACCTTGGGTCCCTTTAAATGGGTGAGAAAAGTGGGGTAGAAAAGCCAACTCTTCTTCTGCTGCCATCAAGACTAGTAGCTACTGATAGCCCTGACTTCATGAACTGGTTTGAACTGATGACATAAATATGAACAATGGGTCCAATTAACAGAAATATTACTTTTCATTGGTGCATGTGACCCAATTATTTTCTGGAATATTCCATTCTTCTGCCTACCACCCAACTGCCTCCTCCTCCTCTTCTTCTACCACCATTTCCTCTCTTCTTCTTCCTCTCCTCTCCCCTTCCCTTGTGGTCAGCTATCATTCAGTGCCCTTAGAGAAGCCTTGGTTTTCAGTATTAGGATTGGCCTTGGGGCAGAGTGTGTTAATCACCCTGAATTTCCTTAAGTTATGTTTTTGATACCTGTGGGATGGCGGCACATCAGATTCAGAAAACACGTTTGTTATTGCGCACCTCTGTCAGATATTCACCAGTAGGCTTATTTTTTCTTCCTTCGGCAGGGCATCTGGCATATCCCTTTCCTCGCGATTGCTCAGAGGAAAGCCAGAATGGGCCAGGACCCTCGCGCGTGACAACAATTTATCTTGGGGGAAACCAGAACCGCCCCTTGCAAGTGTACTGTGACATGGAGACTGATGGGGGAGGCTGGATGGTGAGTGTTAAGAACATGGTGGATGCAAGGAGAAGAACTAGGGGTAAAAGAGTCTTGTTTTCGTATGTCCAAATGTACACTGGGACCAGATCTTAGTCACTGAAGAACCTTTGCTCTCATTGATAAGGATTGGATCTCTAGTCCTCAAGAAGGAAAAGGGAACTGGTTTTATCCATAGCTACAGCACACAAAAGGACAATTATGGCTAATTTTAAAAAACTGTGCTACATACATACACACATACATACTTATATACATACATACATACATACATACATACATACATACATACATACATACATACATACATACATACATACATACATACATACATACATACATACATACATACATACATACATACATACATACATACATATTTAAATAACAGTCATTCAAATGCACTCAGTTGTATTGATTGTTGTGTCCTGTTTAGGGATGTGCACAAATATTCATAATATTCAAAATTCAGACATTCAAACGCGAATCAAATGTTATGATATTTGTATGCTAACATTCGAACAAATATGAATATTTCTTGACATTCGTATGAATAGTCCGGACATTTGTTAAGCTGGGGAAACGTATCAGATATGTATCAAATGTTTGTACAAATGCGTACAAATTTACCACAGTAAATTTTACCATAGTCAAAAGCGATCTTTTCATACGAATGCAGATTTTCAAACATTAGATTCGTTTCAAATCAAATGCCCCAAAAAATTTGTGCACATCCCTAGTCCTATACAGTTTTTGACTATCATAAATATTATTTCTGTAACATAATAATAATAATAAAAAAAAAGATGTAAAAATCTAGACTTAGAAATCTAGACATCTGGCAAAAAGTTCAGAACTGAGGGGTGGCAAACAACATTTCAGATCCAAGGTTAGGCGTGGGCGTGGGGTTTCCTTATCCTGTGTACAAATGATCCTGATTTCCACATTTTATTATCTAGAATTAGAAATTTGGATGCCGTTACCACTGGGCTGAGGGCCCCTCAGTACAAATGCATTTATTCGGTTCCACAGACTTCACCCCTTTGAGCATATAGCGAAAGCAGGGATGTCTGCTCACATATACATAAATCCCTTTTGTTTTTCCTTCTTCTCCACCTCAGGTGTTTCAACGGCGGATGAACGGAGAAACGGACTTCTGGCGAGACTGGCAAGATTATGCCACTGGCTTTGGCAATCTCACTCGAGAGTTTTGGCTAGGTATGTGTGCTCCTTGGCCAGCCACAAAGTCCCTCTACATCCTTGGTCCATCTAGTAGAATACTGTTCAGAGCAGGAGTCCTTGACTTTTGTAGGCTTATCGGGACATGTGTAATTCTTAGAACGTGTTATGGACATCAGTTACAAAATGGCCGACGTGAGGCACAAAAGAATTGCGGCTAATTGCTGTTCATTTCTGCCTAGCATTTAAACTTTACAGAATACTTCTCATTTAAAAATCTTGAAGATGCTTACAAAAAAGATCTTTGACAGGGGTAAAAACTACACACACACAGGAAAATCATCATTTGGCAACACACTAAAAACAACAGGGTGGCTCAGGGAGGAGAACCAAGGGACCTTTTCTGCATTTCCCTTGGATCCAGATTAAGAAACTTCTTAATCCAGATCTTTGGCCCCCATATTTGAATGTTAATGCAGATCATGGAGGCCTCACCCGCACTGGCCCTGCTCCATCTGATCAAGACAGAGCCAGACCTGGATCGTTCCAGAACTTGGGAGGCATACAGACCGCACACCTCTGCGTCCTTGGACTACTGGGGTTACTTTTCAGCAGCATGCCATAGCGTGCCACCAAAAGGCACCCCTTCAAGCCCCAAAACTAGGAACTTTTGTTCCCAGCTCCTGGAGGGTTGGGATGCAGTTATGAAGCTCATGCAGCCATGGGGAAACATGGGCCAGATCAGCAGCGTCAGTGCAGATAGCACTGATCAAGCCCTTTGCCTCCTCACGATCTGGATCAGTGGGGCTAGTTATACCAGATCCACCTAACCAGATCTATAGCAGATTAGTGCAGAAAGGGCCAAGCATTCAAACAGGGAATACACAGCAGCATTCCAGAAGGCATGCTACCACTGCAGGCCACCATAAGATGGTATTTTGTGGGATCCTTGGCAAAGAAATAAGGTCTCAGAGTGAGAAGAAAATGCCGTGACAAAACTAAATAAATTCTATTCCCTTCCATGCTCCTAGGAAATGATGCCCTTCACCAGCTGACCTCATCTGGTGACTACGAGCTGCGCGTGGACCTCCGGGCTGGGAATGAGACTGCCTACGCTGTTTATCAACACTTCCGTGTGGACCCACCTGCTGATTATTACCGCCTACATCTGGGCAGTTACAGTGGCACAGCAGGTGAGCGAGCAGGCCAGAGGCCTATTCTCACATATTATCTGTACCAGAGCTGTCCTAATTGCATACCAGAGGCCTAAGTGCGAATAGGCCCCAAATTCCTTTCCTGGATTGGCACTGACTACTTCACCGAAACTCAGAGCATTCCATAGGTACAATGACTTGTGCTACACAGCAGATCCTGCTACTTCTGTGGTTGTATTCATGCCACATGAGACATGCTTTGATGTTTCTGCCCAGAAAGGCAGAGATAATGGCCGTGGAAGCTGGGCCTGTTGGGTGCCTTTAAAAACGAGACCACAAGAACATAAGAATCTAAGAGGAGCCCTCCTGGATTGGGCCAAAGTCCATCTAGTCCAGCATCCTATCTCACACAGTAGCCCACCAGTTGCTTCTGGCCATCTCAAGCGGAAGACAAGGGCACAAACATCACCTGCTATTGAATCCCAGCAAATGGCCTTTAGAGGCCTCCTGCTGGATTCCCCAGCCTGGAGCAAGTACCTAGGTATCCATTCTAGTAGCCATTGATAGACCTGTCATCCATGAATCTCTCTAAGCTTTTTAAAAACTATCTAGGCTGGTTGCTGTTACCACCTCTTCTGGCAGCAAATTCCATAGACCGATGACCCTCTTGGTGAAGAAATACTTCCCCTTGTCAGATCCGACTCTCCTACCCATCAGCTTCATAGAGTGTCCCCTGGTTCTAATGTTGTGCGATAAAGAAAATATTTTTTCTCTACCCACCTTTTCTATACCATGCATAATTTTATATACTTCAATCCCCTCTTAAATGCCGTCTTTTGAGGCTGAAGAGGCCTAGACATTGCAGCCTGATTGCATAAGGAAGATGTTCCAGCCCCTTAATCATTTTGGTTGCCCTTTTTCTGCCCTTTTTCCAGTTCCACAACATCTTTTCTGTGGTAACCAGAAATGTACACAATATTCCAAACATGGCCTTACCATGGATTTATAAAGAGGCAAAATGACACTTCTAGGCAGGTCTTCACAGTGGTGGCCATAGCAGGGTAGCAGAGCACAGGAAAAGCACCATCAGGTTGTTTTTGCCCACTCTGCCAGGATTAAGACTCTCAGTGTCCTTTCTCCCCCTCTGCCTGGAGATCATCGCATAATGCTTCCCACCCTCTGGGTCACGTTGTTGGTTCAGTGGGTGTGGAGAGGTTAAATTCCTACGAAATTTGAGCACTCCCGTGTCACAGTTTTGGAAGTATTTCAGTGCCATGGGGATCACGCCACAATTTTACACCACACAGTAGTTTCTCAGTACTACAGTCTGAGTCAGTCTGGTCTAGTGGTTAGGGAGCCACTCTCTTATCTGGGAATACTGGGTTCAATTCTGCCCTCCCCCATGAAGCCAGCTGGGTGACCATGAGCTAGTCACAGCTCCACCTACCTCACAGGGTGTCTGTTGTGGGGAGAAGAATAGAAGCTTTGTCAGACGCTTTGAGTTCCCTTAAATAGGTGAGAAAAGCCGGGTAGAAAAGCCAACTCTTCTTCTTCTTCTTCTTCTTCTTCTTCTTCTTCTTCTTCTTCTTCTTCTTCTTCTTCTTCTTCTTCTTCTTCTTCTTCAGTAACAAGACACAGTATTAAATAAGAGATGACCTTAATTGCAGTTTGTAGTGTAACTGTGTATTATAAAGCCAGGCCTCAACTGTTGTGGCTATTTCAGAAGTAAAATGTTCTTCTCAGGGAATACAGGTGGCTTGTTGGTTTAGACATCAAAAGAAGATACATCTGTTTTCTTGACCATATGGAAATACTTTGAGCTACTGCGGTTTTATGGCCTGAATTATAGTAATCCTTGATTACACAAGTAAGCACTATTTGAGATTTCATTTATAAGAAAGATATAAATCCCACCTGTTTTGTACTAAGCAGGCAGATTTTCACTTATAAATGGCTGCAGGGTAAGCAAAGGGAATTTGCTAGACAAGCTTTCCTCTTTATGAGCCCTTTTCCACAGAAATTAAGCTCATAATCTATTATATGGGTTTAACTTCTTCTGTGGAAAATGGCTCATAAAAAGGAAACCTTGTTTGTGGCTCAGTCTGTTCGGATGGTTTGACGGCATCTTCTGTTTCATTACTCACAGGGAAGGATGGAATATAAATTAGAGAAAGGCAGATATGCACAAATGGGACAGCACTATGGGGCCTTATTCTGGATTATAACCCAGAATAGATGCCTGCTGTAGTCTGCATTAGCATACAGACTTCAGGACCCTCTTCTGAGATATAATCCAGAATAAAGCCCGGTGCCAAAAGGTCCAAAGTCACTCATGGACTTAAGAAGAATCAAATCCTTCACTGTCACTTAATCCAACTTCCCTGCCTTCCGACTACCACAGGTGATGCGTTCAGCTACCATTCGGGCAGCGTCTTCTCCACCCGCGACCGGGACCCCAACAGGCTCATCATCCCCTGTGCTGTCTCGTACCGTGGCGCATGGTGGTACCGCAACTGCCATTATACCAACCTCAATGGGCTCTACGCAAACAACCGTGACCACCAGGTATCTGTCAGACAGGGAAAGTCATGAAGGAAAGGCTCCTCCGTCTCAGCTGTGGAAAAGGGAGGCTAAGACACTGTCCAGAGAGATGGAAATAGAGTGTCATTATGGCACCACTAGGGGAAGCTTGTCTCACGTATCTGAGGCAGCCCCACCAGCTCACCGCCCCCCCTCACAAAATAAAGTGCTAAAAACTATTGCTAGAAAACCCAGCACTGCCCATAGGTTTTCCAGCAATTAATGCCTTTTGTCCTACCTTCTGAATGAAGCAGCTATCATAGGTATGTCCAACACACATGTTTGGAGGCCAAAACAGATGTCCACAAATGCGCAGTGGTGCCAACACACACAGCGCCGGCCAAATACCCAGATACATACGTCAGTAAAATGCACAAAGACAGGCTAGCAAGGGATAATGGCGAGATAATCGATATCCCACATTATCCCTTGTTAGTAGGGATGTGCACAAATATTTGTAACATTCAAAATTCATGTGAATTTGGCCGAATTTGGACATTTGTATTAAAATCTAATGTTGGCACATTCAAAGACTGACATTCGAATTGGAAGTGAATGTTTCAATACGTTCGTACGAAGCTTTGTATGGGATTTGTGTGGGATTCATACGGGATTGAACATTCGTCTCAAATTCAAATCCCACTACATTTGAACTTTCTTGCATTCAATTCAATAAGAATCAAATACAAAAAAAAATTTGCCCACATCCCTACTTCCAGTGGACTATTTGGCTGCCCTCTGGAGGTGGCCTAGGCCTTGAAGTGTTGTACAACTGCTGATGAGTTAACGGAGGCGTTTTCGCACACGGGGTTTTCGAACGCGTGCAAGACAGCCTCGAACGCGGCATACGCATTGCCGCAGCAGGGCTTGCGCTCCGACGTGTCCGGAGCTGTCTTGCGCGCGTTCGAGATGTAGAGCACTTTAAAGTGCTCTACATCCGTTCCGGCGCGGACGAAGCGCCCGCAGCCGTTCGGGGAGAGAAGCATTCGCTCATGTTTCTCTCTCCCTGACAGCCGCGGGCTCCCCTCCCCCGCCGGCGCTGGCTGACAATCAGCTGATTGCCTGCTTTGCGGCTGCGGGAGCCTCAGCAGCCGTCTCCCCACCCCTTGCCGGCGTTTGCCGGCTAAGGCACTTCAGAATGCTTTGAGCATTCGCACACAGGCGCGCCGGAATGCGTTTACACGCGTTCCTGCGCTCCTATGTGTGAATAGTCAAAGCGTCCTGAAGTGTCTTAGGCTTCCCGTCCTACACCCATTCCAAATGGAACGAGTGTAATGCGAAAATGCCTCTGGATGGAGAAGGTCAGGGTCTCCACTTCCACCGAGTGGGCCTGGCTTTTGTCAGAGACTCAGGAAACAAAGGCTGGACCTTTGGGAGTGTTTGGCTGGTTGCTGAGGTTGGGGCTTGTTTATTGCATTCTGTGCATCCTTTTGGTCTTGATTTACGTAAGAGGAGGGGCACATCTATTTCCCTGACACAGGCCCATCGATCCTAGTTATGTTCCAGAGATTTGTGGGAAAGGAGCTGTGGTGAAGGTTCAGGAGAACATAAGGGGAACCCTGCTGGATCAGGCCATAGCCCGTCCAGTCCAACATCCTGTCTCAGACAGTAACCCACCAATTGTTTCTGGGCTTCTCCGGCAGACGGCAAAGGCAAAACCTTCTCCTGCTCTTGAATTCCTCCACCTAATCCAGGGAGCCCTTTTTTGTATTTCTTAGAAGGAGGGGACCATCTTGATGCAGGCATGGGAATTTTACAGAAATGGGTGGTGGTCTTGCTCTCTCCCGACACTCACAAATTTAGATATGTCCTTGTACCTTTTAAAACGGCCGACAGGGCAGGGAGCAGGCCAATAGCAGGATTTCTACCGTTTCCCATTTGTCCTACCACATTTCTGCTGAGTGCCCCAGGAACGGCAGCCAGCATTCCCTTTCAATTTACTTTTTAGCACTTCAGACTTATTGCAAGTGTTTCCGAAAGCCTCATCTGTCTGCGATTTTATTGCCGAAAGGGACAGGGTTTGCGTAAGGGAAATCTTTCAGAAATAATGTCCCTGGAAATGTCCCCATGTCCTTCCACTGCCCTTCCAGATTGGCATCTAAAGGCCATGGGCAGGCCAGTCATTATTCTCCTGATAAGAATCTCACAAGGTCCTTTCTGCTGAATTCATCGTTTTCTACACAAACTGTGTTATCAGGTGTCCTTCAAGATGTTTTGCACGGCTGTTCCGCCTGTGCCATGTGGGAGCTATCATCCAAAATGGCTGTGCTGCTTGAGGCTGATGGAGGAGCCGTAGGTCAAAATGAATGAGTTCCCAGGGGCTGATGGGATTTGTAAAATGTCTGCCTGGGGAAGATGGGAATTGGAGTCCAAAATGGCGGCATGGGATATTTCCAGTCTGCCAGACAGATTCGGAAGATGATGCATTTGTATGCACAGCGCGCAGTGGGTTTTTGGCTCTTGGAAAAGCACGCATCGTTTCTAGGCTTGTTTCTCATCCATCCATCTCTCTCTCTCTCTCATATTCTAGGGGGTCAACTGGTACAACTGGAAAGGATTTGAGTTTTCCATCCCTTTCACCGAGATGAAATTGCGGCCCCGTGGCTTCCGGCCTCTGCGGCGGGCGTGAGGCGAGGCACAAGGCCGCAGAACTGGCGAAGGGGAAAAAAGGGTGGGGGGAGGAAAGAGCCCAAGACTGTGCCTCAAGATACCTCATACCTTGCCTTAAATTTCCCCTGGCCCATCCCCAGGCCAAGAAGAAGTGGGATGGAGCCAAAGAAAAGGAAATGGACAATTTTTTTATTTTTTTATATTAAAAAAAAGCACCTTGTAGTATAGGGGTTTTTCTCTGCTGCCCTTCTGCTGACCAGCTGCAAAATGATGCGTCCAGTTATGGTGATGGAAAGGGTTGTTGGGAGACAGAGAAAAGGGGGGAATAGCTTCATTTTGGATCTCATCATGGAAATAAGTGCAGCTCTAGTCAGCAGCCTGTTTCTCTGGAGAGCAATGGAGGAAGGAGTGAGAGACCCCAGCCAGCATTCCAGTTCCTAACATTCACTGGCAATATGGCCACATGACGCAGGCCCCATTTGCTCCTCATTTTTTACTGACCTCCTCTGGCTAAATTTCTCCCCTTCCTGCCAGGCCAGGCCAGGCCAGGCCAGCCTCCTCCTCTCCCTCTTCCTCTCTCCCCTAAAACTGTATGTCAAAAGGACAGTTAAGTGGCTCAGCTCACAAGCACTTTTCCATAATGGGTACTATATTTGCATTTCTTTTGGCCCTCTTAAGGGGACGGTATGAATTCAAGCAACATCCCGTCAAAGGAAAATAAAAGAAAAGCTTCTGGTTTCTGCCTCACTGCGACAACACAGGATGAAAATGGAAATAGATTTAGAGGATCCAGAGAGGCGTGAAAAATCCTTCTTCCCCAGCTCACACACCACCACCCCAAATGACCACAGCAAAACGCATAGGTGGATCAGTTGATTTGCCCTGACAAGCAAGGATTTGCTGTTGTTGTTGTTGTTGGGTTGTCCCCAAGTTGTGCCTAACTCATGGTTGGCTGCATGGGCACTTCTGTGGGCGCCCTCCATGCAGTTTTCTTGGCAGGGATACAGAAGTTGTTTGCCATTGCCACCTTCCAAGGAGAGGTTGAGGATCGAACTGGCAACCCTCCGCTTTCCAGGCAGTTTGCTTTACCCCTGAGCTATATCCATTCCTCTCTCCTATACCAGCTCTTCCCCATAAGGTGAAGTTAGGGGTAATCTGTCCTGGGCGAGACCCCACCACCTTCGTTAAATAGTATGTTTGAGGTGAAGAATTGCCACACCTCCCAAGGATTAGGCCAGTGTTACTGATGCTTAGCGCTGTTTTCAGTGCCTCATTATTGAGTGCTTTATAGGTAATATTTATTAGCATTATTATCATGAGCTTCATAGTTGTAAGGTGTTCAGGGTATTCAGTTCAGGGTTAGCCATATGTAAATTTCCATGAAAAGAGCAGCGCGGGACTGAAATATATTTGTTTCTTGCCACTTGAAGATAAACTGTCTCTGTTATCTCTCTACCATTTAAGTGAAATTGTGGTCCAGGGTTGCAGTACAGCTGGGTGGCGGTGTGTGTGGGGGATCCTATTTGAGTTGGAAGGAGGAAATCAAATTGCTTTGGGGGGTAGGAGTTCATCCAGTTTGGTTGGGCCGCTTTTAAATGAAGGAGAACCTCACTTTGAATCAAAACTTCAGGCTACATTTTCTGGAGGAAAAGTGCCTTTGAATTCCCCTTCAAAAAACAGAAGAAGAAGAAGAAATGAACAGAAGTGGGATGAAAAGAGAAATTCAGCTGATGGAAGAAAGATTAAAGAGGGTAGAACCTAAGAAGTGGGGACCTGCGGCCCATGATGTTTTGGTTGCTTGATTTAAACTTCTCAGAAGCAAAGTGGTGAACTGGAGTTAGGAATGTAAAAAAGCTGAGCAAAGAAAGCTCTGAAGCAAACGCTGGTACTGTCCGAATTAAAAAAGGTAAAAGCTGCCTTCTTACTCGGATCCTCAGAGGTTTTGGATTTGGGTGCTTAGCCTGTCTTAATCAAATAATATCTTTCTTTTTTAAAATAGCCCAGTCTAAATTTTAGTGTCTTTGGGAATGCCCCCCCCCCTCCAGTGCAAGTCGTAAAATGGAGAAAATGGGTTCTTACAAAATTCACATTTCGCATAACTTCTTGGAGGAAAAATAAATGTTGGGAAGGGAGGGAAAATAGGACAGACATTGGTCCCCACAGACCCTCCAAATGCTGGAAGAGAAAGCAGAAATGGTGGAGGAAATGCTTTTCTTATCTCTTGGGGCAGCAGGTGGGTGTCACTGGCAGCGTCAAAGTTGTCCTGTTGGGATTTGAGCGAGTCTGGATATTTGCACGGGGGTGGGAGGGAGAGAGGGGCAGGCTGTACGATGTTGTTGTTGTTTTTCAAATGGGTGGGGTAAAGTTTCTCTTATAAAGCGCTTAGGGAAAGTTATTTTTAGATCATGGTTGAGAAAACGTTTAAAATTTAAAAAATTAAATGTAAAAACAAAAGTTGAACTGAGGATTCTGGCGTCGTCCTTGTTGTATGTTTATTATTTATTCAGAGGGCTGCCTTGAGAAGTAAACAGGACCGCAGGTCTGGTCTTAAGGGTCAAGGGAAGTGGGACCAGGGTGGAGGCAATGCCTATAAGGATGTAAAAGGAGCCCTGCTGGATCAGGCCACAGCCCATTGAATCTTAGCATCATGTCTCATACAGTGTCCCACCAATTGCTTCTGGCTTCCCAAACAGAAGGCAAGGAGCTTTCCACACTTGTCCCGCATTCGATACTCTGAGGCAGAGTATCTGAACTTGAAAGAGCTGTTTCCGAATCGGGAATGGCTCTTTTTGTGCAGGAGCGCACCAAAAGGCAACTACGTGTGGTGCACGATTAAGTAGAACACACATGCACTTAGTGTCTCCAGCACCACAGCCAGTAAGGCTCTGGGCCTCTTCTGGGTGCTGGAGGGCCAACTGATGTGCCATAGAAGTGTGCGTGCAAGGTATGTCATGTTGCCCCAGTGGTGGTGTTGGCGCACGCGCTCTGGCGTTCTCATCAGGAACTGAAGAAGGTAGTGTCCGGACACCGCTCACGTTGCATGGGGGTGTCCGGATGCGTGGGGGACTGGGATCATGCGTACTAGCATTTGCTAGTGTGAATGCTTAGTACACACGTGAGGAATTTTGCCCTTTGCCATCCACGGACGGACAGCAAAGTATGGATTCCCCCAAAGGGAAAACCTTCACCTGCTCTTGACTCCACTGCAAATGGCCCTTAGAGGCCTCTTGCCTGATCCAGGAATGATATAAAGCTCACGAACCTGATGAACCCCCAGGTCATGATTATGTTGCAAGGTGCCAAACGCAACAAAATCCGATTTGAATCAAATACATTCAGATCTATTCGTTCAAATGTTAGATTTGAATCTGAAGATACAAATGTTGACAACATTCATTTTTGAAGATACGGATGTCGACAACATTTGTTCGTGTCATACATACCTGTATGCATTTTGAATGCAAATACATATAGATATGTATGAGATGCATACAGTTACGTATCTCTACATTCACATCTGAACATTCATATCTGTACATCTGAATGGCCACATCCCCATTAGAAGCTTAATCCAGTTTCCCTAAACTGAAATAACAGAACCGGATGCAAACACGAATTTGCCTGATCCCATTACTTTCAGCCAGAATCACGTTCAAGCCGGATTCTGAGGATGTACATGACTCAAGGGGGGACTCCAGTGGCTACTTTTTAAAAACCGCTTTTCGGGGCTGCCCTGTCCTCTTCCTCCTGGCATGAATGCGCCACCCATAAGGGACCCCTTCACAGAGCCTAACTGGGTGGCTGGGTGGCTGCTGCTTGCCTGGATGGAAGAAAAATGGCAGCGGACAGCCAGCAATTCTTTGCCCAACTCTCCTCATTGCTCAGGGTATGCAGCAGCAGCAGCAAGTCAAGCCCCCTTCGTTAAACATTCACACAACTCCCCAAACCTGCAGCTGCTTTTGTTTCTTTTCCCTTTTTGGAAGGTCAGAACTTTCAATGGCAAGATTGTTATCAGGTGTGAAGTGTTGGATTGCTACTAGGGCTGCTGCTTTTACAGCTTGCTTTGGAAGCAAGCTATTGGGGGAGAGAAACTCTCATCCCGTAACACGGAAGGGTTCCCACAGTAAAAAATGTAAAACATTTCAAGCACACAAACCAGAGTGAGACCAGTTGAAATGAGGATTAACATTTACAATGCTTTGGGGCGATTTAACACGCGGAAAGCGTGTTAAGCCAAACTGACGTTGGGTCTGCGAGGATTGAAAACGGTTTGAAACTGAAATAAGCTTGTAATGGGGCTGCGGCAATGTTTCGAATAATTCAAACCAACGTTTCGGAACATTTGAAATTTGTTCGAATGTTTAAATTCATATGTGTAAACATTCTATTCGAGTTCAAATACAATTGGATTTTGAATATTTAGAACATTCATGTTTCCATCCAGTACGGATGTGTACAAGATGCATATGGGTACTACAAGATGCTTATATATCTGTACAGATATGAATGTCCAAATTATTTGTACGAATAACTCAGAATATTCATATTAGTTCAAATTTGGAATTGTGAATGTCCAGACATTTGATTTGTATATGCATCTTCTAATTCATACAAATTCATACGAATATCGAATATTCTGAATATTCATGCACATCCCCAGGATAGAGGGATCTATTAACAAGAATTTTTGGGCAGATTGTAGGTACAGGTTGGGCAGTGAGCAACATTTACCCAGGATTAGGGCTGTGCATGAATTTTTTTTTAAAAAAAATTATTTGGACAATATTCAATTTGCATTGAATTGAATGCAAGAAAAATGGTATTCTTTCGAACAGATCCCCTTCTAGTGTGGTAGGATTTGAATTCAATACAAAGCGCAAAAAGGCCCATTGTCAGAGCCCGTTGCTTTGTTGCTGGCTGTTGCTGCCACTAAATAAATTAGCTCTTTTCCTTTGCATCGTTTTTAATGAAGATTGTTTTTGCATTACTTTTGCAAAAAAGTACTTAGTTTCCCCCCTCGTTGGGTAACACACACCAGCCAATTGCAACCTGCCTTGAAGCGTTTCATTACTTCAACCTATTGGCCTTTGAGATCCTCCTGGGGCCTGTCCCCAAGCAATTTAAAATCTGCTAAAAATCTTCTTTTGCCTCTGAGCGCCCCCATGCCAGGGTTTTTAACGAGCTTCCAGCACTACAGAAGGAGGAAAACCCGTGACAAAATACGTGCCCTTTAAAGAAGAGTTTCATTGCTCTTTCTGGAAGTCGCGGGTTTTCCTCGCAACATTTACCTTGGGGACGCTCCGTGGCAAAAGGGGCGGGGATTGCTGCCTGCACACACAACCATAAAGCATTCACACATCTCCCAGAAATGCTGCAGCTTCCCTTCCTTTCCTTTGTAAAGGTCAGAACTTTCAAAGAGCCAGAATTGCTCAGAATTGCAGCATTGTTATCAGGTGTGAAGTGGGTGATCTGTGAAAGTGTTAAGAGTAAATGAGCGCACAATCGCGCGGCCGATGGCTGCAGCCAAGCCATTTCGAACAGAGAACAAAGTAAGTGCTGAGAGCGAATGAGCAAGCGATCACTCCCTTTGCCGGCACAGGAAGCCATTTCAGGGCACGGAGATCTGGCTATTTTTCCTTTGAACAAGAGAAGGGGCAGGGAGAAAAAGATGCAGGGAAAGAAAACATGCTTCTGTGGGGACGGAAGGTGCGTTTTAAACACGTGTTTTGCTGAGCCTCAAGCGGACACTTATTCCGGAAGTGCAGGGCACTTTTAAAGTCCGCTTGAATACAGTGACAGTAGAGGGAGACTAGAGAGGCAAATAAATTTTTGGGGGAGTAATTTCCCCCGCAAAAGCCACTTTATTCTTTCTTTCAGTCACAGTCTTCCCAATCAAAGTTGATGGAGTCTTTAAATGTTCTTGTCTAATTCCCCCTTTTACATGAAAATCCATGGCTGCTTATATGTAGTTTCACTACACTACCCGTGGCCCTTAATAGGAACTGAACGACAGAATGGTCTTTCCGCTCTGTGATTCAAGGACGCACTCCAGGGAGTTTGTTAAGTCACGTGGATTTTACCTCAGCAAGTCAGGGGAAGTCCAGGAGTAGAAGCAGAGCACAGATGAGAAGGGATTCACTCTTTCAATGTTTGGATCTCTACTTTCTCAGGCTCAGCATGGGTTCGGGGTACCAGTCGTACCATAAAAGGTGAACAGTGCACAAGGAACTCAAAGCGCCCTTGGAGGTCCGGAAGGCATCCAGGTGATGGAGGAAGTATCTGGAAATCCCGCAGAAGGTGTGCAAGGAAGAGGAAAGACTCCATGCGGGCCAAGGATTCCCCCAAACACACCCGTGGCCCACAGCTGAAAGGCAGGAGATGCCGCTGGGCCTCTTGCAGATTATCATGTTCCAGGAATCTCTCTGGACAAAAAAGGCAGGAATACCAGTAAGGAAGGTTCAAGGCCAGGCAGATGATTGACTTTCCTGATGGCAGGTATCTGCCTCCAACTGCTAGCAGATTTCTGGCTCTACCTACCAACATTTTGGTGAAATGGCTGGCCCAGAAATGCTCCTAAGTGAAGCCAGAGGAGCAGGGGTAATTTGCGTAGAGCCCCAGTGCATTCTGGGAGGAAGGCAGAGAGTCACTGCAAGCAGGAAGGAAGCGGGGAGGAGCCTTGTGGCAAGCTACCAGAGGGTGGAGCCTGAAGCCTGAGCAGCAGAGGTAATTTGCATAGAATCCCTGTGCATTCTGGGAGGAAGGAAGAGAGTCACTGCAACCAGGATGGAGGCGGGGAGGAGCCACACTGCAAGCTACCAGAGAGCAAAGTCTCTTTTCCTCCAAAGAGCTCAGAGCACTATATTTTCTTTCCTCCCCTCACAACTACCCTGAATGGCACATTTGGCTGAAGGGCAATGCATGGCCCAAGGTCACTCAGGCAATATCCACATGTCAGGGGAAGGAAGGAATGATAGCAGCATAGCAACCCATCTACCTGTGCACCGAGCTCAGCACTACATCCGCAGCTCTGTTCTTAAGCCATCAGTCCACTAATCAAGGTTGCAGCCAGGGTTCCCCCAGCAGTCATCTGGATGGCCAGATGGGCTGCTCCTCTACTGTCAAGATCACCACCAGGGAATCCCCAGTTGTGATCCTGATGGATGGGAGCCTCCTCTGTCAAGATCACCACTACGTGATTCTTAACCATGATACTGATTGGTGGGGCAGCCTCCCTCTGCCATCAAGCTCACACCCCTAGGGTTCCTCTTCCTTTGTAGCACATTCACAGCACTCCTAGATGACTCATTCATGGTGCTTCCTTATGGCATATTCACAGCCTCATAAAGGGACCATGGGGACCCTGCCACAGTGAGCTTTCACAGTTTAGTGGATTCAGAAACCTAACACTCCAATCTAGCTTAACACTCCACACGGCCAGTTCCAGTCCAATTCATGAGTTCTGGTTTTCACAATGTAATGCAAACACTGTTGCAAGTATCTGCAGGATGCTGCACTATTTTTGTTTGCATTTTTGGATTAACCTTATATCCGTCTTACATGAAGAAAATGCATGACAATTTGAGGCAGATGACACGTGACCGCGCACAGACCCAGCCTTCTTTCTTCCCTTAGTCAGTCGGCCACTCACCCACATGTTTCTTCCCCTTTCCCTCCCCTTCATCCCACACTGATGCAGCAAGTAATACCTGGCCTGAAATCCAAAGGATGATCCCATTGGCTCTCATCATGATGGGCCCCATAAAGATTGGGGATGACCGTTGTGCCTTTAGGAATGGAAAAACCAGCCAGCCTTGAGAAAGAAGTACAAGAGAGAAGAAGACGGTCAGCAGCAGCCTCGGCTCCTACTCCTCTGCTAACCAGACAACCTTCTCAGAAAGCCTCAGCAACACAGACTGTAACCTTAAACTGTTCCTCTAGGCCTGTGACCCAATTTAGCTAAGGATCATGGGAGTTGTAGTTGAAAAAAAAGAAACTGCTCTCAAGTCCGCTCCAGGGCACATAGGCCTGGTTTAATGATGACTAAGAGGTCCCTAAGCTTACATTCACACTGAAGATTTAAGCCGGCTTCAGTCCACTTTCAGGGTTAGAGAACAGGCCGATTCGCACTTGGCCTCTTAGTTTGTGATTAGTTAACATAGGCAGATGCATCTGCACTTGCAGGAGGCGTTTACAGCCTACAAATGCACCCTGCCTACCCAGATGTTAACAAATTGCAAACTAGCTGTGCTGCATGAAATTGTGCACCACAAGCAACTTAACCTTCCCCAACTCCAACCTAAAACTTACCTGTCATGTCCAGGTGGTGAGCACTCGCACCTTTTCCAGTGCGAGGGGTCATCTGAAGTACTATGCAAGCACACCAATACCTCAGATGACCCCTGATGTGATTGCGCGTATACAGACCGTCATCATCACCATAGCAACAATGCTGGCTCATGAGGGCGAGCAATCAAAATGGTGACGTTGTTATGGTTCTAGTGCCCTGCCCCAATTTGCTATATAAAGTCAAAGGTTCTAAAGGGAAAACCCCTCAGTGCAGGTTCAAATGTATTAGTCCTGGC
>MTQE01000134.1:708885-720272 GCA_014337955.1 Aspidoscelis marmoratus | reverse complement strand
AATAAATAAATAAATAAATAAATAAATAAATAAACAAATAAATAAATAAAGATTCTTAAAACTGTACTCTTATAAAAATAATTTGGAGAATATTCCATCATCCCTATTTCATTAAGAAATGAAGGTGTTTTTTTTAATTCTCAGAAGCCAAAAAGCTTAAAAGGAGCCAATTAATCTTGTTAAATTAGAGGTCTCTAGTTTTACCCTTCGCCAGCATTACCAATGAAATTGTGTGGCCATCCCCTTTGGTGTTAGTGAAAGGAACAGAGTTTTCTGAGGTATTACTTGTTTTATGAAAATAAATAACTATTAGTAACCGTTTCTTCAAGTTGAGTTTGATTCCTGGTAAATAATTATTGCACCTATTTAAGGAATTTAAAAGACAAAAGTAAGGAGAGGGAGAGAGCTGTAATCTTCTAAAACTGGAGATGCAAAGCCAAAGGGCCAAAAAGCAATTTTTTAAAAGTGGCAGCAAGACACACAAAATAATTGCCAAACAAACATCTGACATCTATAAAAAGGGAAATAAGATCTAGGACGACACCAGTCACTTTTGATACTTCCCAAAAGCCAAATCCTCTGAAGATGGATTTTGCAGCAATATCCAAAAGCTTAGGTTCACAGAAGAAGAAACCTGGAACACGGCATAAATCCCCAAAACTGCTACAAATAAGAGAGACCCCCATCCCAGCTCTTGAGAGCTCACCTTTGTTCCAAAGACGGAGACGATAGATGGGTCCATATTGCTTAGCCAGTGCTGTTAAGTGGATGGGGAGACGAGGATGAAATAGATGGAAAATGTTTCCAAGGACAGGACAGGCCCAAGGTCCAGGGATCTCCCTCGAATCTTTCCACCAGGGGAAGCCCCCATGTTGCCAACAAAACCATCCTCCAGCCAGGAACAGAAAAACCAGCAGTAGTGTTTCTGTGATCATTGCAAGAAAGATGCGGCAGAGACCTTGCTAGGGTATATATCTCTTCAGGCAGGGGTGTCCGTATTGGTGGAAGGGACGTTGAAGGGCCAGGAAAGAGGCAGAGCTTCCCTAAACAATGCATTCCTGTTGGCCCAACAGACAAACAAAAACAAGGGACCCTGTGAAATATGGAGCAGAGGTTTATCTTCACGTCGTGAAGAGGGACCTGTCTCCATAAATAGTGTATTCCATCAAAGCCAAGGCAAATGCTGACAGAAGAGGCCTGATGATGGAAGAGGCCAACGGAAGTGCATCCTTGATGTTGCCAGGTTCGTGTTTTCCATCCCACGAGTAAGGCAGCAAGAGTATTTTGAGAACATAATAGGACCTTTCTCCACTCCCATTGCATTCCTCAAGGCCCCAGCCTGCAGAGCTTTCCTGAGCGGTCAGCAGCACCATCAGACCCGCTGTGACAAATCTATAAGGTGGTTTCACAGTACAGTTGCTCAGAGCCTCATGGAATTCGACACCATTGTTAAGAACAAAAAGGTAGAAATTTAAATGAAGCTGACAGGGGTACCGTGGGTCAGGGGTTCCTGAGCCTATGAAGTAGGAAGGTATCCTATTCTTAAACTGTCCTGGAAGAAACAGATGAGTAGTTTAGAGATATTCCTGGACTTCTTGCTATTCCTGGAGGCTGATGATCAGAAGTGTCTTCTTCCAGCTGAGGCTCACTTGTCAACTATGACCATTTCTGGACAGAGGTAGCATGGTCACAGTGATGCTTGCTCTGATAACCTCCAGGCAAGACTGCTGGAATGTGCTCTATGTTGGACTGCTCTTGAAAATAGTTCAGAAGCTGTGCCTAGCGGGGAATACAGCTGTAAGGCTGCCGATGGGTACTTCTGGCACACTACACTGGCTGCCAATCTACTACCATGCCAGATTCAGGACTTTGGCATTGACATGTAGATTGGGGGCAAACTGTGGTTCATTCTTAGTTAACCACCGGAACCACCCAAGACTGTTAGGTTCTGCATTGGGCAAGCCTGGGCTTCTCTGAGATCACCAGCAAGACGAGGAATTGGTAAAGGAACACTGAGGGCCAGGTACACCAAATGATGAACACACCTGCTCTGTTTTCCATTGTCACTTG
The DNA here is from genome assembly GCA_014337955.1 of Aspidoscelis marmoratus. Lineage (NCBI taxonomy): Eukaryota > Metazoa > Chordata > Lepidosauria > Squamata > Teiidae > Aspidoscelis > Aspidoscelis marmoratus. The sequence continues at coordinate 718,202 of MTQE01000134.1, read as the reverse complement.
CTATTTCCCAGGCTGCTGTGCAGCCCAGAGCGGGCAGAGTCATGCCAGTTGTGTGCATGACATTGTCACCAAGGCCTCGGCCGAGTCATGGGAAATCATAGGAGAGGGATAGCTTGGCCACAGTAATCTATGCTTTATAATTTCCATACTGGTCTACTGTAACATGCTCCATGTTAGCTTGCCCTTGAAGAGTTCAGAAGCTGCAGCTGGTACAGAATGCAACAGAAAGACTACAGGCGAGATACATTGTATGCTTGTCACAGCTGCACTGGCTGCCAGTTTGTTACCAAGCCCAGTTAAAGATGCTAATATTTGTCTCTAAGGCTGAAATGACTTGGACCCCAAATATCTAAAGGGGTGCATCTTCCTTAATAGACCTGCCCATGCCATACCATACACTTGGGAGACCCTCTTGGCTGTGCCAACACCATTAAAAGTTAAAGGAGTAGGGACATGTGAAAGGGCCTTCTCCGTGACAGCCGCAGGTTATGGAGAAAACACCTCTTGACCCAAGCTTTTAGGCAATTCAGTAATCTATCTTTCCTCTTGGATGGTGTAGTTTTAATGTATTTATATTTTATTGCTGATTTGAGTCTGATTTCATTCTATCTTTAACTTTGGTTGTATTGGAGTTTAATCTCTTGTAACTTGCCCTGAGGTGTGTGGGATGATGTGGGATATAACTGTAAACAAACAAGCAAACCTCTTCTTGTAGCTTTATATCTGCAAAAGTAGGCCTGCTCTGTGTGGGCCCCCCATAAAGAAGACAGGGTGGCCACAAGGGACAAGGCCTTTTCAGTGATGGCATCCAGACTTTGGAACAGGTTCCACAGAGAGAGGTCTTTCTCATATGCCTTTGTCATATGCCTTTAAGCACTAGGGGTTTGTTTATTTATTTATTTATTAATATTTATATCTCACCCTATACCCTAAGGTCTCAGGGCAGGTAACAGCATTTAAAAACAGACATGTTAAAATAGAACCATATTTGTTTGATCAAATAAAAATTTCAATTAAAAAAAAAAAGAACCATATATATATATAACAGTATAAAACAATAATGGTGGGGGGAAACTACACCACATTTAGTCAAAGGCCAAAGCCTTTTAGGCGTCTGCCCAGTTTGGTTTTAAACCAATAATATAAAAACGTTTTAATTACTTTTATTTTCATACTTTTAATTGCTACATTGTTTTTACAACCTACTTACACACACACACACATATAATAGATCCTCACTCTGTGTGTGTGTGTTACATATACACAAGAAAGGACATAAGCTCATACTATTTTAAGTTAAGTTACGTTAATAGCTTTTTGGGATCCAGCCAAAAAGGTTCTTTCAGTGAATCCGAATTTCGTGTCTGTTCAGTTGAAAGAATTGAGTCTCTAGTGGACGCCAAAAGAAACGAATCCTCAGACACTGAGGAGGAGGTTTGATAAGCAGCTGTTTGGAGCAATTGTTGTCACATTTCACTAGAACATGAAATTAGAAAGGTTTTTTGGATTCCTATCAGACAACCGCAATATCGGAAATTATTACGCGTACGTGTAAGCTGAGGGAAAGCTAGACATATGTCTTCCTAGTCTGCAAGTCATGTCTTTGTTCTAAGGTTCGGTCTCTGCCAGCAGATGGTAAAACTGATTTAGAAAGCTAAACAGGACAAGACTTGGATGGGGGACTCCCAGATGATTCCAAGACTAGACCAGGAAGTGGAAATATCCCAGAAAGCAGGAACAGTAAATGACTTTGGATTACTGCCATGAAAACTCTTTCTAGAATCAATTTAAGTTTTGACTTGAAAGTATCTAGGCCTCCGGATGCTTTGGCCTACAACTCCCATCAGCCTCAGCACATAAATTACTGAAGGTGATGGCAGCAATAAGCCAAAACCTTTGGATGTTTGCAAACAGGGTTTGCATAATCGCTTGTGACTATGGTTGCCCAGGTGCCCAGGTTGTGTCTTCACCTCAGCACAGAGCAGGAGGAAGGCAGACAGGAGCCATATGTGCTGCATCATGGGACTCTGCAATAATGGCGGTTGGCCTGCTCACATGGCTACTAGAACGGATGCCTAGGTACCACCTTTGGGGTGGAGCAGGCAAGACACTCCTCAAGGCCATTTGCTGGGATTCGAGAGCAGGGGAACGTTTGCCTTTGTCTTCTGCTTGAGATGCCCAGAAGCAATTGGTGGGCCCTTGTGTGAAACAGGATACTGGACTAGATGGGCTGTGGCCTGATCCAGCAGGACTCTTCTTAGGTGCTTATATTCCAGGGTTAGTGGACACAGACCAATTCTGGTTTAGCAGATCCCTATAATGAACAGAGTTGGACTAGATGGCCTCCACAATCTCTTCCAACTTAGCCAGTCTATGAACTCAAAGGATTTGAGAAAGGGATTAGACAAATCCATGGGAGCATTGAGGCGACTTCTCATCATGCCTTTATACTGCCTCTAAGAACAGAGCAAGGGCTGTCGGCACAGCAGGACAGATTAGGGCCACTTCAAGGACGGCACTTCTGCACAAGCTCACATGAGATCCATCTCCAATGAGGTCTAGAGGCCGCCGAATCTGGTTTTGGGGAAGACCTGAAAAATTAGGTCTTCAAAATGTTCCTGCCTACAAATTCCGGATCAAACGACATAGGGACAGGAGAGGGAACACATGGGTGAAACTGGAAGTCGCCATGTTGAGAGGTGACAGCACTACATTCTGGCTATGGAGTTCCTCTCGCACGTGCTTCGCTTTGGGCATGTGTCAAGCAGGCTACGCAGCCGGGGAGCCACAGGATCTCAAGCATGTTGCCAATTGGTGGGCAGCTGGTCCCTGATACACCCACGCACGGTGGAAACGAGCTGTGACTGACGGCTGAGTGCTCCAATCACATGGCACCTGGGGCAGCAGGGCTGCAGAGAGGCCTGGTCCTTCTGGATATCAGTGCTCCCGCGTCTGCACAACAAACACATGATGCGTTCCTCACTATCCATGCTTCCCACGCAAGTGCGGACGCATTAGGCCTCATTGGGATCCATCCCTAGTTCAGACAGATCTTCCCAGGGACGGATTTCAGAAATCCAGATTTCAAGCATTAAGTGCAGAAACACCCAAGGAGTCTTCAGAAAGTCACTATTTGCCTTATATGGGGACCTAAGTATTGGCTCTGGTGTGGTAGGTGGTTTGGCTCTAACGTCCAGCAGTTAGGAGACTGTGAAATCTAAATTACTGTTATGCTACTAGTTGGCCATGGTGAGAAAACACTGTGGGACCAAATGAGTTACTGGTCTGACCCAGCAGGGCATATCTTTTTCTTCTTCTTTTGCCTTCTTTTGCCAGTGAATCAAGCACATCATGTTTCGCAGGGCCACACACAGGACCACAGCATGGACAATTAAAAGATCCAAATGTTTAAAACAGCTTTATTCAACTCTTGACATAAAACATTTTGCATATTCTTTTTAAAAAACGGTTAGATGGGATATGTCTTCCAATTGCTTAGTTCATGTTTCACTCCCCACGCCACAAATCATTCTTCTTCAATTTAATTTAATTTAATTTGTACCAGTACACAGGTTCAGCGACTGAGTTTCTGACAAGATTTTTACTCAGCAGTTTCCAGCAGTGATTTTGAGTTGTTAACTGAAGGCACTTTGTCCTCTATGGTTGGCTGAAGAGAAAAGGAAAGAGAGCGAGGATACATTTCCCCACTTCACTCCTGGTGTGATTTATTCCTGAGGTAAAATGTGAAGATAAGAAAAGGGGGAGTAAAAATCTGGGACATAAAGCAGAAATATGGTAAAAAACACAAGGAATGGTGAGGCATAGCAACCTACAAAGACAAGAGCAGTTATTATAAACAGCTAGAAAGATTTAAAACTCTAAATAAAACATTTAAGTACAGTCCTGCTGGAACGTAAGTGACTTTTAAGACCCAGCACCTTCCACAAGAAAGCTTTTGATAGACTGTATAATTTTTCCATCAAAGTCAATGGGGATTTCAGAGTTCTCAATGCTCTATACCATCACAGACTTTTAAGCCATTGAACTTCTTCCTTCACCCATCCATATAAAGTTCCATCAGTTACGATAAGTGACTTTTGAGAAGAAAGCACAAGGACCAAATAACCTCCAAACTCTGAGCTTCAGGAAGGAGGAAGGAACTAGGCCGATCTCTCCTCATGGGTCATCTAAAGTCCAAATTAGACACTGCTTCAAAGGTAGGTCCATTTTATTGTGGTTTTTGGGATGTCCTTTCGTGACGTATCATTCCAGTTCCAGAAGAGACATCAACAGCTTACAGAGGCAGGAAAAAGAAGCTAACCCAAGCCATATTGGATGCCACGAATCCGGCGAGCCAACTGTATATCCTTGGGGTAGAGGGTGACACGCTTGGCATGGATGGCACAGAGGTAAGCATCTTCCATCAGGTGTACAAGAAAAGCTTCAGCAGCCTGGAGAAGAATGCAATTCATCTTAGCATCATCCTATGACATGTTTTCAAACATCCTCTACTACATATGCTGAGCGACCAAAGGAATGTCTCCTGTCTCTTGTACTACCACCACTGGCTTCCATGACTGGGGCAGAATTTCCACAATGAGAAGCCTCCCACACTCACATAGGTGTCCGACAGAAATATGATAGAGTAAGATAAATTTACTTGTTTAACTGTTTGAATGTGTGGTTTTTGTGTGCCTACCAAAGGGACCCATCTTCTAAAAAGGGTCATTGTAAAAAGCCTTATCTGGCCGCAGTCTAAGACTTTCATATATAAAGGCGTGCATCTAAAGATGTAGATACTACACATGGTTGATCTGTACTAGTACCATAAGGGTGCAAGGCTGTTTAGTTCTTTTCCAACTCCTGTAATTACATACAAGAGACTTCCTCACAATTAACGACCCTCACACCCTCTTCTTGGCCTAGAAAGCACACCTACCAGGCACTGAACCTCTGAATTACCGGGGAAGGAGGACTGTGACATGGTCTCTTTTCCTGAAGTTGAACAAGGATGAGTTGGCTGTGCCTTCTTCCTACCTTCCCTGCTCTTTACAACATACTGAGGAATTTACTCATTCCTACCAGATCTCCCTGTCAGCCCCTCAGCTCCACTCAACCCTCACCTCCTGCAATGCCATTAGCGCCATTGCCTGCCAATGCATGTCAACACCCCGGGTAAAATCCAGACAGATCTCACGTACCTGCAAGGAGAGAAGAAACAGAAGACAATCAGAATTGCAACAAAAGTCTTTCTCACAGGCTGCATGACAATGAACCGTGTCATAACTTTGAGGAATGTGTGGCCTAAGCCAAGAGTTAACACTGAGAGCGCATCCTAAACACCTTTCTCAACATCTCCATGGTATGGTTGGAGAAAGACTCCTGCCCAAAAATCTACTGCTGCTAATCTGTGTAGGCAGAATTGTGGTGAATGAAACAAGAGTGACAGCTCTACTATGGTAGCTTCAGTGTTGCAGCCTACAGAAGATATGGAAAATTGTGAAGCAAATCCAGACAGGGCAGGCTCCAGATGAGTGGGTAGGCTGGAATGGTGGCAACCGCATAAAGATCATCAACATGGTGGTATTCCTGCTCTTGCAGAACCAGCCTTCACCTCTATGTCTGTGCTAGCTCTAAACAAGGAAAAGGAATGAAAATAAAAACAGGCCAGGGTTTTCCCACCAATTGGCCTCTGGAAGGTTTACAAACTGTGGGCACCTGGGATAGGGCCTTTTCAGTGGTGGCTCCCAGACTGTGGAATAGTCTCCCTTTTGAGGTGCGTCAGGCCTTTTTACCCTGGCCTTTGGCTAAGTAAATGAACAGCATTTTCCTCCCCACATTCAGACACCGTGATTTGTTTAAAATGTTTAAATATGTTATTGGTTTTAATGTGTTCATTTTATATGTTGTAACCTACCCTGAGACACCTGGGTATAGGACGGGATAAAAATACAAATAAATACATAAATGAATAAAATACAGGCTCCTGCCCTTAGGCTTATAATCTAAAAGTAAGCACATGGGGAAAAGGAATGAAAGGAGAAAGTCTTGTTATTCCCATAACTTTCTATTGGCAGTTCCTAGCTTTCTAATGGCAGTTGGAGGAAGTAGAGGTCCCTATTAGGAACAAGATGGCAGAGCAATCCAGCCTGCTGTCTTTTCTCCACTCTCCTCAGGCAAGATGGTCCTCAGCCCCTGTGGTTGTGGCTGAGGAGAGTAGGCCCCCCATTGGAGCAAGATGGCAGAACTCCCCAGCCTTGTAGTGGTAGTAAGGGAGAAAGGACAGTCCAACACTGGGAGCAAGATAGGAGAGTCCCTTTCCCACTCCCCTCAGGCAAACAGCCGGAAGAATTTCAAGTTGTAAGTGAATGCAAAGCCAGTTCAGAAAAAGAGGCAAACTGAAAATTTGAGAATCAAACATCATTTTTCAAACTGAAATTGCTTCTGGTACCATAGGTGAGGCAGCTGAGGAAAAATGAAACAGGAAGTGTTTAGCTATACACATGTCCCTCTTGTGGGCTTCCCAAAGGCATCTGGGTAGCCACTGTGAAAACAGAAGCTGAAACAGATCCGCCCTTGGTCTGGCTCAGAAGGAACAGTTCTGTTTCCAAGTGGAGGCGTTTTCCGGTGTGCGAAACAAGAAACAAAAACAGTACATGCTGAGGGGCGACGTTCCCACCGCGCCACACACCTCGGCACCTGGTGCTTGACGGCATCTCCTCCACAGCCTGAAGAAACAGCTGACAAACCTCTTTCCCTTCTATTCATCACATGCTGACAGACAGAGTCGAGAGGGTTTTTTAAATTAATATATTGCATTTACATTTTGCCTTTTCTCCATAAGCCCAAGGAGAGTGAACAAGGGGGTTCAGAGGCAGCTACTTTTGATGGACAAAGTGAAGGGAAACCTCTTCCACTGTCAACCATAAGCTCATTTAGAATAAATCTGGCTGAGGAACATGGATTTGAAGGTGGTAACTTAAGGAGAAAAGAATAATGGAATACTGTACTAGGAGACTTAATGAAGCTACATACTTTTTCTTCTCCCTCAGCAAGAGGAAAAAATAACATATGGTACATATTTCTCCCTCATTCAAAAGGAAAAAAATAATATACACTTTTCCTCCCTCAGTCAGGAGGGAAAAACGATATACACTTTTCTCCCTCAGTCAAGAGAGAGAAAAAATATACTTTTCTTCTCCTTTACTTAGGAGGAAAATAATAATATACATTTTTTCTCCCTCAGAAGAAAAATAAGATAATAAAGGAAACTGTCTTTGCAAAGGCTGGTAAGAAATGTCTGCTAGCTATCAAAACTACTAGTTCAAAGGACACAACCAGCTCTGTTTGAACTGTGGTGCTTTTCCTATACGTGTACATATAGCTAATCTCATAAAATCTCCTCTCTGCTATGAATAAACTAGATGCAAATTAGTTTTGAAAGGTGTGAAGAGGCGTATCGGGAAGGCTGTAACCTGGGGTTTCCTTTTAGCCAATAAAGAAACTCTGAAAGAGGAAACTTTCCGCCGGGATAGAATTAAAAGTCATGCTGCGATGTAAGAGAGTTTGAACCTGTCCTGAAAAGATGTCTGGAAGGCAAGTTCCCTATATTGCAATAATGAAATCTTTTGTCTCTAGCTTGTTTTGTTTACTCAAGTCTGTGTGGATGGAAAAGCTGATGGAGCAGCAATTTTCCTAACAACACTTAGCACAATTTCCTTTTGGAAAAGTAGAGGAAGAGCTGGACTTTGATTAAGGCCTGCAAAGGAAGCTTCCAATGGGCACTTCTGTTAACATTTCAAAGGCCTGCCATTGTGGCCTTGAGAGGCCTCCTGCTTCACTTGATGTGTGTGTGCGTCCCTCTCCAAAACCTCCTATAATCTGCGTTTTCCTCTTTCCATCTAGTAAATTCATTCCCAATGTAGACAGAATGGCCTTCTTGCACATTGTAACCCACATTAGATACGCACATGATTTTCCTTATTCATAAAATGCAAGCGATCCACAACTATTATGTTTGTATATTATATTTAATACAGATTCAATGCAATGTCCCATTTCATTAATGAAAATAATAATGGGTGTTTTTCCACTGTCACTAGAAGTACCCATTATGTACCCATTAATGGGTACATAATGGCACTTTTGTACCCATTAATGGGTACTTAATGGGTACTTCTAGTGACAGTGGAAAAACACCCAATAATAAATATACATTCAAAACGATGGGCCCTTTGCCACAGCTGAACCTTTAAAAAGCTGAAAATAAAAGCTTTTTAGCACTGAAGGCAAACACAGAAGATTCAGAAGATTACCAAACCTCCCTCAGTCGCTCCTTCTCAGGTAAGCAGGTTAAAAAAAAGGAAGCAACAGAATTAAATACTGAAAGATATTCAGAACAAAATCACAAGAACCTTGTGGAGGAATTAAGATCGGGAAACAGATCAAGTCATTGGTAAAGCCAGAGAACACTGGGATTGAACTTATCTCGCCTTATATCCAAAGGTCTCAGGGCCTTGCAATAAAATCATAATAAAAACAGATTAAAAACAGAACTAAAATATTGAGAGTGCCTGCATTTGGAGATGTTGTTCCCTCAGCCAAGGGCCAGGGTAAAGAGACATGTCTTTGCCAGTCCTCTGAACACATATGACTGATGGGGAGGTTATTCCATAGCATGGGGGCTACCACAAAGAAAGCCCTCTCACATGTTCCCACCTGCCTAACTCCTGAAGCTGGCTGGGCTGCCATGATGACCTCACCAGCAGATCTTAAGGCTAAGCTGCAGCACTCTGCACCAGTTGCAGCTTCTGAACTATCATCAAGGGCAGCCTCATGTATATCATCTACAGACTGCTTTTCTTCCAAGGCAGCAAAAATCATTCTCACATGAAAGGTCCAAAGCTACCTTGGGAACTTTTATAGATGAGTGGGGATTTGGACACAAGATTCTGAAGTCCTGTTTTGCCAGCCCAGATCCAGACAGTCAAAGGGCTGGACCATAAGGAAGGCTGGGTGGCGGAGAACTGATGCTTACAAACTGTGGTGCTAGAAAAGACTTTCAGTGTCCCTTGGACTGCAAGATCAGATCAGTCAATACTAAAGCAAATGAAGCCTGACTGTTCTTTAGAAGGACAAATACTGAAGCTGAAGTTCAAATACTTTGGCCAGGAGAAGACAGGACTCACTGGGAAAGACCCTGATGCTGGGAAAGATAGGAAGAAGAAGAAGAGGAAGAGGAAGAGGAAGAGTGAGGTTTTCTACCCAGCTTTTCTCACCCCTTTAAGGAGACTCAAAGCGGCTGACAAACCTTCTGT
>MTQE01000134.1:689483-707152 GCA_014337955.1 Aspidoscelis marmoratus | reverse complement strand
CTCTTTGCCCTGGCCTTTGGCTAAATGGGAACATACTGTCTCTTCCCACTTTACAGACACCGTTACTGTTTTAATATATGCTGTTGTTGTTGTAATGTTTGTCTGATTTTAAAGGTTGTTACCTGTTCTGAGACCTTCGGGTACAGGGTGGGATAGAAATACAAACAAAGAAGCAAATAAATAAAATTATGCTCAAATTTTATCTGAAAGATTCATCTCACATTCCACAATAAATAATCTTTTCGAGCCGGACAAGGGCTGGAAGAATTGCAATCAGACCCAAAATTGCATCAGACTGTACAACAAAGTAGTTTATGATGTCATCCTGTTGTTCACTTTCCATTGGGTGAGAGTGGCCCCGCCCCCTTCAAACTCTGAAAGTCTGAGAGGGGCAACCAGGAGGAAAGGGAGCTAATTACCCAGCTTCCTCTAGGCGAACCTTTTGAGCTTGGTGTGTCAAAATTCACAAGAAAACCTAGCTTAACTCGGGTGCTGTGTCACATCAAGAAATATCCATAATTTTGTGATATTTGTAGCTCTAGTAAAAAAAGTTATATTTTTGATATACGTATTTTATTAAAAGCAAAAATGAATAATTCTTTACATTAGTGACTTTCGTTGCTGAATTTCGTTTGCTAAATCTTCAATTGAAAGTTGGTATTTCGCATACTTCAAGAACAAGCAAGCACTACACGCCCAGGTGCCAGGGTGGCCATGTGTGTCACCCAAAAGGGCTTGGCGTGTCACCTGTGATATGCGTGTCATAGGTTGACCATCACTTCCCTAGGCCCAGGCTGTCCTGTATGTGTCCTACCAAGCAAACCTAACTCCCATGTAAGAGGCTTAGCTGTTCCAAAGGCTTCATAAAACATTCAAAACTGTGTTTTGCACACCTCTGACTGTGGGAAAATACTCGCTGTTCTGACCAGTCTCCCATAATGTCTCCTAGCTCTTCCAAAAACATGCCAGCACTCAGAGACCAACCCTAAAGTTCAATCTGATTATGGTCTAAGGAACTAGAATAATTCTCCTTCGGACTTTCATCTCAACCTCTTTCAGACGGCTCACTTAACTGATCTAACGACTAGGAAGGGATCATCTCCAGAACTAAACTATTCAATTTTCGCTCCTTGACACTGCCGAAAACCAGTAAAGCCAGAAGGAATAAATGCTTAGGTAGACCAAGCAAAGGGTTAGCTAATCCAATCTGGCTTTTTGGGCAGGAAACAGGGCAGGATCTCAACCTCATGCTTTCTTAGCCCTTTTTGGATTGGCAAGAGCATGGCCTGAACTGGGAGCTTCTGCAGGGACTGAACTGAAGTTTACAGAACTTTGGTGGCGCTTTCTGATCAGAGACCTTGGTGGATCCACTACCAAACCAGAGTGCCCACAGCAGGACCCACAGTGACCTCACAGACTGGAACTTAGTACAGGTTGATCCCCATATCTACTGATCCGGTAACTGAAGTTTCAGTGACCTGATTTGCCCCACCTCACCCCCTGTAGGTACCATTAGGCCTACCTTAAGCTCTTCTGAGCCCTGCAACAGGCAGGAAATGGCCCAAAATGGCGTGCGATTTCCCATAATTCCTTGGAAATCCTGCAGGGTTTCACAGGAATTATGAGAAACAGAGTGCATCTTGAGCAAGATTCCCCATGATTCCTTTGAAATCTCACAGGATTTCACTGGAATTATGGGAAATGGAGTGCATTTCCCAGCGTTCGGTATTATGTGCGGTTTTATGTTATCCACAGTAGTGCCTGGAACATATCGCCCGCAAATACGGGGGTCCGACTGTAGTCTCTGGGCTCAAATTCCTGTTTGGCCACAAAGATCACAGCTGAAGGTCCCAGACTCACAGAGATGGTTTGAGGATAACATGGAGGGGAAAAGAACAGTGGGCTCTTTGAAGGAAAGGCATGATATGAATAACGCACACAAATAAGCAAAGAGTTTTAAAATGCCTTCTCCTAGGCTCCATCCTGATGGGGGAAATATAGAGCCAATTATGGTACCATTACAGTGGAGTTGCCTCATGTTTTTATTTCTTTTTAACTACTTCTGTTTTTACATTTATAGGCTGCATTTCTGAGGAGAATGGAGAACCTATACAGACAGAACATCAGGGGCTGGCCTGGCATGTGAAACGCTGCCTCTGCATCGACTCACCACGCGGGCAAAGGGAAGCTTCTGGATTAGCAAGTTGGTGCTCTTCTGGTATTTCCGGATCTCCAGCATCGCCCGCTGGCCTGGCCGATACCTTCGCTGGCGCCGGCGCTGGCGCCCTAGGCGGGAACAAGAAGATTATTACAAGACACAGCTATAAATGACATGCCAATAGAGCACAGTGGCTAGAAGACACAAAAATGGTTCAGTAAGCATACCAAACCCACTTGGTTTAGGAGGGCTGATTGGCACAGAGTTAGTGAAAAGCTGAAAGGAGCTCAGCTCAATCATCAGCTGTTTGGCTCAAGGCTGCTTGAGGCCAGTACTCGGTGGCTAAGAAGCCAAACTGACACCCACCAGCTCAGAAATGCAGGGGACTGAACCGGCAACCCCTTGCTTTCTGGACAGTTTGTTCTACCACGGAGCTATAGCCACTTCCAGTTTCTAGACTAGAGAGGTGCTAAGCAGTGATCGAGTAACAAAGGATCAAGTTGTAAAACAAAGAAGGCTTTCTTTTTTAAAAAGAAGAAGAGTTGGCTTTTCTACCCTGCTTTTCTCACCCATTTAAGCAGCTGACAAACTTTCTGTTCTTCTCCCCATAACAGACATCCACAACAGGTAGTGAGAGCTCAGAATAGGGCTGTGACTAGCCCAAGGTCACCCAGCTGGCTTCGTGGGGGAGGGCGGAATCAAACCCAGCATTCCCAGATAAGAGTCTGGCTCCTTAACCACTAGACCAAACTGGCTCACCTGGACACTAACTGGTTGAGGGCCAGACATCAATTCTGGCTGTTTGCTCTGAGCTTTATATTTAGTACTTGTGGATGGGGCAGTTTGTACCTCTTTCACTCATATTTAATAAGTGAACTTGTAGCTTTAGAATGTAAGAGGACCCTGCTGGATCAGGCCACAACCCATCTAGTCCAGCATCCTGTCCCAAACAACAGCCCACCAATTGCTTCTAGGCATCCCAAGCAGGAGGCGGTGGCAAACCTGCTGTTCTCGAATCCCAGCAAATGGCCTTTGGAGGCCTCCTACCTGTCTCCCCAACCTGGGCATCCAGTCTAGTAGCCTGTACCTGGATGTACCTGGGCATCCAGTCTAGTAGCCGTTGATGCACCTGTCCTTCATGAATGTGTCTAAACTCTTCTTAAAACCACCTCTTCCGGCAGCAAATTCCAGGGACCAATGACCCTTTAGGTGAAGAAGGTATAGGATTTTCACCTGTGCTTTCTGAAAATCCTCACATTTCTATCACGCAGCTAGTCTTCAGAAACAAGCCGCCTCCACTGCTGAAGGCAGTACAAAGTCTGTCTGATGCGCAGCCAGGGAGAGCCCTGTGGTCCATTAAGCTCCCTAATTGTCTTTCAAAGTCGTTCAAGTTCAGCCTTGTTTGAAAATCATCTCAGTCCAGTCTCTGATCATTGACAGAAGGCATCAGAATTTGGAGCAAGAGCAGCATGTTCCCCTCCAAGATTATATCAGAGAAGGCTGAATGTGAACGGCTTTGAACCGTCAAGAAAGCAGAAAGAAGCCCTGGCATCTTCTGCTAGCAGCATCTGGTTTGTTTGGAAGATTGTTGTTGTTGTGTGGCACAGTCAAACCGGGGGTCAAATTTTGGGGGCTGACTTAAGGTATCCACACCATTTCTTACAAAGATATAGAACTGGCTTACCCTCCCTTTAATCTACGCAGACCTGCCCCTCTGCTGTCTTAGGTTGCTGCCCTCCCCCTGAACTGCAGCCATTGCCTCATAGAGAGATTATGCTGGAATGCTCAACTGTGGCCCTCCACATGTCCTGAACTATAACTCCCAACATTCGCAGCTCACCCCAGTGGGCCACAGTTGAGCCCCCTGGGATTATGCCGTGGGAATGCATTTCTGAAGGGAAGAGAGGGGTGACATGAGAACATTTAAGAGGAGCCCTGCTGGATCAGGCCACAGCCTATCTAGTCCAGCATCCTGTCTCACACAGTGGCCCACCAATTGCTTCTGGGATTCTCAAGCAAAGGACAAGGGCAAAACCTTCACCTGCTCTTGACTCCCCGTAACTGGCCTTGAGGCCTCCTGCTTGTCTCCCCAGCCTGGAGACACATTCATTTTCTGATTAGAAATCGCAGTGCTGGGGAAAGGAAAGGAATTTGGGCTGCAACCGAAAAATGCAGCGAGAGCCAGAATGAACTGTTAATTATTCCCAGATTGTATATGCTCTTCCGATCAAGATTCCTTGGCTGAAATCAAGAGAGAACAACTTTTGTCTTGAACCCCACGAAAAGCTGGTCAACAGATCTTTTGCCAAGCTTTCTCCATTCCTCAGCCTATCCCACCCAAACCCTTTTGGGGCAATTTACAGATACAGCTGAAAAAATGGGGTAGTTGTCGCCAACAGCACAGGTCGCTTTAATCAAGGCCTGACAAACATTTCAAAAATTCCCAAAGGCCAGCTGCAATTCTCCCATAATCTATCTTGCTTTCCTTTGAAGCGACTAGACTGTCAATGTTTGTTAGTTTGCATGGATCACACATTCTCAAAATATTTACTGGCTGGAAGGCAGTTTTGGTCGATTTGCATAGGTTTTGATCTTCTATGCATCAGTACAAAGGTGTTGTTTGGGTTTATTTTTAGGACATTGCCAAACCCCGAATTAAAGACCAGGAGAAAGAGAAAGAGACTATGCTACATATGGAGGAAAATATAAGTAACTATTTCCACTGGGAATGCTAAAGTCAGGGCTCGCTTTTCTGGTAGAGAAACTGAACTCACATCAGAACATCACATGGGCTTCAGGTTTCCTGGTGTGGACTAAGCATTAAGCTACACCAGAACGATACAGATGTTGCTTAGGCCCCTTTTTACAGATAACGCAAAGAAAACATGTGAAAAGTAAGATCGGTGATTTGGGTGTGCAAAATGCTGTCTCGAATGCTTTACAAATCTTCGAAACAGCCATGCCTCAGTGAGCGAGTTGGTCTAGTGGTTAGGGAGCTGGACTCGTATCTGGGAATACCAGGTTTGATTCCGCCCTCCCCCACGAAGCCAGCAGGGTGACCTTGGGCTAGTCACAGCTCTCTTCTGAGCTATCACAGCCCCACCTACCTCACAGGGTTAGGATTGTGGGGAGAAGAACAGAATGTTTGTCAGCTGCTTTGAGTCCCTTTAAATGGGTGAGAAAAGTGAGGCAGAAAAGCCAACTCTTCTTCTTCTTGGGCGTGCAGCACTCAACATCATTGTGCATGCATAACAGCATGCTGAGGCTCTCTGAGCATGCACAGCATCACCCTGTAGCATCAGCCCTTCATGGGTGTGGCCTATAATGGTAGTGACCAGGAGCAGAGAGAGCAGGGAAAGTCCCCTACTTTGCAGTTCTACTCGTGAGGCGGAGAAGCCACACAGAGTCAGAGCTCTATGAACAGTGCATGGAACACTGTTTGTGTCCAAAAATCACAAGATTGGCACATCCTTAATTTAGAGGCTTGGCAAGGACCCACAGGCCCCAAAATTATCCAACTCTGCCCCCTTCCTATGCCAAGGTCCAAAAACCTCTGGAAGGGGTAGCAAGGATCAAAGTATGCTGAGGCCATTTCTGGCCCTCAGAATCAAGCTTGCTAAGTGTTTCTCCTAGCAAATTATGCCTTCATTTATTTATCTGTATGTCTACCCCACCCTATACCAAAGCATCTCAGGTTGGCTCGCAATACAATCACTATATAAAAAGAGATGAAATAAATTAGCTAAAACAGTGTCAGTCCTTGCATGGAGGGTGGGGGGATGCTGTTCCCTCAGCTAAAGGCCAGGGTCGGAATAAGAGTTGGCTTTTATATCCCAGTTTTCCTACCCTTAAGGGACTCAAAGCAGCTGACGAACTAGTGGTTAAGGAGCCAGATTCTTATCTGGGAATGCTGGGTTTGACTCCACCCTCCTCCATGAAGCCAGTTGGACCTTGGGCTAGTCACAGCTCTCTTCTGAGCTATTACAGCCACACCTACCTCACAGGGTGCCTGCTGTGGACAGAACAGAAGGTTTGTCAGCTGCTTTGAGTCCCCTTAAATGGGTGAGAAAGGCAGGGTAGAAATGCCAAATCTTCTTCTTCTTCCTATCTTTCCCAGCATCAGGACCTTTTCCAATGAGTCCTGTTTTCTCCTTTTGTGGCCGAAGTATTTGAACGACAGCTTCAGTATCTGTCCTTCTAATGAACAGTCAGGGTGAGGTAGGTGGGGCTGAGAGAGCTCAGAAAGAAAGGTGTAACTAGCCCAAGACCACCCAGCTGGCTTTGTGAAGAAGCACGGAATTGAACTGGGAGACTGCCAAATAAGAGTCCAACACTCTTACCATAAGACCAACCTGACTCTTCATCAAACGCTGTGTCTTCACCAAACAGCTTATATATACAACCACGTGCCTGACACACCTCAATGGGGAGACGGTTCCATAATCTGGGGGCCAACACCGAGAAAGCCCTCTTACACATCTCCAACCCCTTAACTAACAAACATGGCAGCACATCCAAGACAGTGTCACTAGCAGATCTTAGAGCAGTGATGGCGAACCTTTTGAGCTCGGTGTGTCAAAATTCGCAAGAAAACCTAGCAAAACTCAGGTGCTGTGTCACTTCTAGGAATATCCATAATTTTGTGATATTTGTAGCTCTAGTAAAAAAGTTATATTTTTGATATATGTATTTTATTACAAGCAAAAACAAATAATTATTTACATTAGTGACTTTTGTTGCTAAATCTTCAATTGAAAGTTGGTATTTCATACACTTCAAGAACAAGCAGGCAATATACGTCCAGCTGCCAGGGTGACCAGGTGTGTCACCCAAAAGGGCTTGGCGTGTCACCTGTGACACACATGACATAGGTTGGCCATCACCGTCTTAGAGAATGGGAAGGTCTGTATGGGAAGAGGTGTTCCTTTATACGTTTGGGGCCAAAAACCTTTAGGGTCTTTACAAGTTTACATGAACTGGGCTCAAAAGCATTAAAAAATGGCATTCTCCACACCCCTAATCTCTAAGACTATTCTGTTTAACTTGGCAACCCTGTAGAACTAATAGTGGCAGGGGTTTTGGAAGGCACCAAGTACTTCTTTGATCCAGACAAGCACTAACTTCAGACCCTGGCTGAGTGAGCAAGAGTGACACTCTCTTTTGAGTCCATCCAACCCCCATACCTTCCTCCTCTTGGGGTCGGTCCCCAGGTGGTCGTCGTGCAGGGATCCGAGGCGACTGTCGCCGTGGAGATGTTCCAGAACGTTGCCTTCGGCGTGAAGGAGGGGTGGAGGGAGTTCTCCTGGAGCTGGGGCCTGCCGGTGAGGAATGCCGCCGCATGGTCCCTAGCAGGAGGAAAAATCGGAGAGAATTTCAACTCGGTGGTGAAGAGTGGCCTTTCGAAGGACCATAAGCCCTGCTGGGCTGGGCACAAAACTGATACACAAAACTGATACTTGTTTGTTGTTATTGTTAGGTGCTGCTAAGTTTACCTGGACTCAATGGACACGTGCGGTTTTCTCTTTTTCATTTACAATATTTATTTCAAATATTTATATCCTGCCCTTCACCTGCCCTTCAATCAATCAATCAATCAATCAATCAATCAATCGTAAACAGCCCAGCCTCACGGCTTTGCTTTAGCGTTGGTAATGCTTTGCTTTAGCGTTGCCAATCAATAAATCAATCAATAATTCAATCAATCAATCAATATCCACCCACCCACCCACCCATCCACACACACATACAGTGGTACCTTGACATACGAGTTTAATTTGTTCCGTAACCTTGCTCTTATGTCAAATCGCTCGTATCTCAAAGCAATTTCCCCATTAATCCATTCCAGCTCCCAAAACACCACCTCAGTTGTTTTTGTTATGTACTGTACTGTATTTACATGCTCGTATCTCAAATCTTGCTCTCATCTCAAAGCAAAATATCACTCGCTCGGCGGCTTGTATCTCAAAACACTTCTATGTCAGGGCACTTGTATGTCGAGGTACCACCGTACAGATAAGCATCCTATCTTCTTTTTTAATAGCTACAGCATTCCCCAGACACACACACATACACACACTCTCTCTTTTCCTTGTTTTCAGAAGTAAAGTCCCCGAACCTTCAAACTCCCAAAGACGCAGTGATTCAGCATTTGCAATTGTGAAACGCACAAAGTCTTCTGGGAATGCAGTTCCAGTGAACAATGGAGGAATGACAGGATAAAAAACATGTGAAGTAATCAAATAAGCAATCACAATAATATGTATAATGAATTTCAAACTGCCTATACTGGCAGTTTTGCTTCCCTGCTTTTACTCTACTCTAGTAGCAATTCCACTGCAGCCCTCCAGATGTTACTAACTTCAATTCTTCACATTCAGAAATGATGGGAGGTTGTAATTCAGGAACATCTGGAGAGCTGCAGTTGGACGCTATTGCACAAACATTCAGTTAATGCCAAACGACATAGCACTTTCTATTTATTTATTTATTTGTTTGTTTGTTTGTATTTCTATCCCGCCCTATACCCAAAGGTCTCAGGGCGGGTTACAATATCATATTAATCTTAGACAGGTCCCTGCCCTCAGGCTTACAATCTAAAGAGACAAGAAACAAAAGGAAAATGGTGTGGGAGGGAACAGGGAAGAGCAAAAAGCAAGCGCTTGAGGTCTTCAGCTCCAATTCATCCGCTCCTTTCTTATTGCTGGAATTTTCCTATTCTCTTTGAATTTTCTCTTCATTGATGACAAACTGGATGATGGCAGAGATGGTCGGCCGGCATCTACTCAGCCATGCCCTGCTCAGGCCAATTTGCATCTTTTATTAGCTGCGATGGCCAGCAAACTTCCCAAATGGTTTAGGAGTCCACACCTTGAGATGCCACACCCATTCCAAATCTAACCGCCACTTCCCCAAGCACTGGCTAAGATGAATGCCTCTATATAAGGTCATCACCTCGCTGCGGCAACAGGGTCGCACAGCACTGTTGCCACAGTGACCAGGCAACGCAGCCTGCAGCGGCTCTTGTACCACGCCGCCACAGGCTCCATTCGCCACTTGCTAGTATAGCTGTAGGGCATCTTTTTGTGCTCTGAGCACTGCCACACTGAGCTCATAAAGACTCAGAAGAAAGGAGGAAGTGTTTTATAGTATCAACTGAATGATGTAATATAAACGTATCTAAGATTTCATATTGAGAGTGTGAAGTTCTAAGGTTGTGTTACAAAATAAAAATTTAGAAAAAATGTACTAAGCCATTTACAATTATTTCAAAAAATTCACTACTTATTAAGCAGTAAATAAATAACATAGTCAAGGAGAAGGAGTGTTAGATACAAGACGGACCCCCATATCCATTGATCCGGTAACCACAGTTTCAATTTCCTGCGGTGAGCAGATCAGCCCACCTCTCCCCCTGCGGGCACCATTATGCCTACCTTAAACTCTTCCGAGGCCTGGGACGAGCAGGAAATGGCCTGAAATGGCCCACAATTTCCCATAATGCCTATGGGATCCAAGGGATTTCACAGGAATTATGGGAAATGGAGTGCATTTCCCAGCGTTTGCTATTATCCGCAGTTTAAGTTATTCACGGTGGGGCCTGAAAACTATCACCTAAGGATATGGGGGTCCAACTCTACATTAAGTCTATCATTCCTTCTGGTCTTGCCTTCCAGCTGGCAGAGTTTGGGGATACCTGTCAACTGACTCGCTGTTCTGGTAGTGCTGCTCTTCAATACCAGGTTGGTCCAAAATAAAACATCAGTCATATATAAACTTGGTCTTAGATGAAGGAGCTGAACTGGCAGGCTCCATCCCATTCAGCTCTGCACTGTTCCAGACTGGTGGGATAGGAATGGGGTGCTGTTGTTTTCCATAGGGCTTCTACCTAACTTACCAGGTGACCAATTCACCTGAATTTGAGGGGTTGGTTTTCCTGCTGAGTCAGACAGGCCAGGGATGTTGCTGGTGTACCGCCCACCTGACTGCTCAGCAGTCTTCCTATCTGAGCTGGCTGAGATATCTCAGATATGGTGTGGGAAGGTCGTAACACAGTCGGGGATTTCAACATCCATGCTGAGGTGACTCTTATTGGACCAGTTCAATTCTTCATGGCCTCCATGACAACCATGCAGTTATCTCAATATGTTACTGGTCCAATGCAAAAGGCAAGACTCTGCTGAACACAATGAACATACTTCCAAGAAACATACACTTTGCTGGAAGAATCTAAGGGAAGCCCTGCTGGTTTGGGCCCCAACCCATCTAGTCCAGCCTTCTGTCTCACATACTAGTAGCCCACCAATTGCTTCTGGGCTTCTCAAACAAGAGACAAAGGCAAAACTTTCTTAAAATCCTGCCTCTAAATCTATGCAAACCTCATAGAATCACCCAGAAATTCGCAGCATACAAGGCCAGTCAATAAATCAATGAGGGGCAAGCATTTGTTTAAAAATCAGGTAACAGGCACAGTGCAACTATTTATATTAAAGGAAGGCAATTCTGTCATACAGATGACATGACTCTGAAGTCTGATTTTGGCACATGTGATATTATAAACAAACCTTTCAGCCAATCATGCAGCACAAAATGCAAGGCAATCTTAGCATCCTATAATTATTTATTTATATTATTTGAAATGTTCATATCCGGTCCCATAGCCAAAGACTTCTGGGCAGCTGACAATAAAAGACCCATATACAAACAAGACATTAAATACATACTCCGTTAAAACAGTATAGTTAGTTAAAAGCTAAAGTAAAATTAAAATAGCGCCTGAGTGAATTAATGTCCAAAGGCTTAAAGACCCAGGTCTTTACTTGGTGCCTAAAAGTTAGAAGAGTTGATACTAACCGGGATTTCAAGGGAAGGGCAATCCATAAATGGGGTGCCACAGCCAAGAAGGCCCCCTCCCACGTCTTAACACAGTGGATTTCTCTAACTCAGTGGTTCTCATGGCCCCCTTTGGGGGTCAATCTATTCTTTCACAAGGGTTGTTATGAAGTAGCAATGAAAATAATTTTATGGTTGGGGATTAAGTTTAGGTTGGGGGTCACCACAACAGGAGGAACTGCATTAAACGGTCACAGCATTAGGAACGTTGAGAAGCACTGCTCTAACTGGCGGGACACGGAGGAGCCCCCCTGTAGTAGATCTTAAACCAGGGGCAAATTTGTAGGAGAGGAGGCATCCCCTCAAGTACTGAGGTCCCAAGCCATTTAAGGCTTTAAAGACTCTTGGACCAGCACCTTGAATTCAGATCGGAAGCGTATAGCAAAATTAACACGAGGGGATTTGAAGTGAGCTATATATACTTAAGATAACTGTAATCTGGAAACATGGTATGTTTTGTTACACTGTATTTTGTGTTCCATTAACACTGTAATTCACACTCACACAGAGCCACAAACAAGACACTTCATAAAGGACACCAGTTCCACCTCCTGGACAATTTTGCCAAATATGGTAGGATATTTTTCAAGAAATATGGCAGTGCTAAGTTAGTTTGCTTTGACCAATGCTGATGACACCTAGTTAACTTCTTCACACATTTTGTCAGTTTTAATAAAATAGAGACACCAGTAAATCGAGGGGAAACTAAGAGCAATTCACACACTGTTGTAAGGATTCCGGATCAGAAGTTTTCTTCAGGTTTGGAGATATTAAGTTTCGACTGTTAATGTCATTCTATGTATGTATGTGATAAATTTCCTCAATGAAAACTAATAGTCATTTTTAAAGACTCCTCCTGGGTGACGTCACGGCCCAAGGAGGGAAGCCATTCTCCCACGACGGCAACGTCACAGCATTCTGAAGGCACTGCAGCCAATGGGAAAGGCCGCCGCCGAAGCGCTGGAACGAGGTTGGCGCGTAGAACAATAGGTTTCATGACGTCACAATGGGTTAAGCGCCGGGGAGGGAGAGAAAGAACGCGCTTTCGGCACCGCCGACACTCACCTGCAGCAGGTCGGGCGGGTCCAGTCGAGTCCTCCCCGCGTCCTCCTCCTCCTTCCGCTAAATTCGTGTCGCGCGCCACGGTGCAAGTCACGCCCCCCACGCCGGGCCGTCCACCAATCCGTTGCTCGGGCCTCCCCTTTCGAACTCGGAAAGCTGTCGAATGGGGAGACGACGAGACGGGCGGGGTGGGAACGTCGAGGGCCACCCTGGCTAGAACGACCAATAAGAAAAGAAGGAAGGCGGTTCCGTAACGTCAGTCATCCAGGTTGCTGGCGCGGATTGGGGCATTTCGTAAAAAAGGCAGAACATCCCTCGGGAGGGCGGGGCTAACAAATTTGCTCAGGCTTTTTTTTTTTTTGCTGAAAACCTGCGCCGCCCTTTATTAGATTGGTAGCCAATCAGAATGTGATAGAAGGAGTCGGCATCCGCATCTCCCCGAAGCGCTGGGGAGGGGGAGCTAGACCCTGATTGGCTACCAAATTAGAGCCTATAACATGATTGGTAACCAATTCAGCGCGCCATCACATTCTGATTGGCTACCACGAATCCAGGGTCTTTATTGAACTACGGTTCCCATGATTAAAAGCGATCATAGTTGGTTCCCCACTAAGAGCTCAGATGGAATCTTCCGGATCCAAACTTACCACTAGGAAGCAATAATCTGTGGTCACGCCTAAGATTTAATCCAGCTTCAGTCCACTTTCAGAACGAGAGAATACATCAGCAGAGTGGCAAGCTGTTTCCTTTCAGTGTTAAATAACTCAGAAAATTCGCCTTTGGGATAGATAATGTGGAAAGAAAATTACTGGTCACCTTGCTGATGTATGCTCTTGCTTTGAAAGTGGACTGAAGCCGGATTAAACCTTAGGTGTGAGCACAGCACTAGTGGAACCAAGATGTTCAGGGTTCAGATTCCACTCAGCCTTGAAAGCTCACTGGTGATTCTGAAGTTGAGCCAAACATTGTATTCCAGCCTAGCCTGCTAGGAATAACCATTGGGATGTTGCTTTGTTCACCTTTTCATTATGTCTTATTCTTCACGTTGCCCTAAGTTTGGAATCTCTTGTGATTTCCCAGTGTTTTACATATCCACAGTTTCCTCCAACTGCAGTAGGATCTGGTACCTATCCAGATATGGGGACCTAACTGTATATCTCAGAATAAGAACATTCCATCCACACAGCAGTGCAGACTATGGCAGAATCCGGACAGGATCTGACAAAGTCTACACCAGCAAGTGGATGGCAGGTCCCTGAAATAAGGTCCAGAGCAGATGGGGCCTATGGTTCTTGGAAGTTGGAAGCTGTTAACAGGTTTAGATTCAAAGCGCTTTTAGCAATTTCTGCAGCTGAAGCCAAAACACTAAGCGCATAGCTCTTGGGACTTCTCTGGCTAACAAAGCGAAAATAGATAAAGGCTAACATAAATTTCTGAAGAAGAGTTGACTTTTATACCCCGCTTTTCTCACCCATTTAAGGGGGCTCAAAGGAGCTGACAAACGTTCTGTTCTCCCCACAAGAGAATACCCTGTGAGATGGATGGGGCTGTGAGAGCTCAGAGAGCTGTGACTAGCCCAAAGTCACCCAGCTGGCTAGTGATTCCCAGTTAAGAGTTGGGCACCTTAACCATTAGACCAAATTGGTTCATTGAAGCATCTGAGGACTCTTCAAAAACATCCAGTTAAATATTCACTTCCTATCCTCCACCATTCCTGCTCCAAGATAAAAACCACAAGAGAATGGCATGAATTTTAATAAAGGACTGAAATAATTTTAACAGAAACTTGTTCATAAACTAGGATCCAATTTTCTACAGGTTTGCACATTTATTCATATTGCCATTCCCAGTTTCTTCAGCTTTGGGCAGGGAGAGGAGCTGAGAATAAATTGATATATCAAATTGGTATGTACAGATAACAAGCCATAAAATGCCCCATTATTGTACACTGTTCTCACTAGTTTTTCTGTAAATTCATCCAGATACTAGAAAAATACAAACATTTCACATTCCTAAGCCTTACCATCATTTTTTATTTTCATTATTTTAATCCTGCGTGTTTAAAATACCAAATGCTTCAAGAGTGTAATAAACACTTAACATTTTTAATTATTCATTTTGAAGAATTATTAAATTATTCTCTGCCTTAGGACATTTTAAAAGTGTAAGGGGTGTGCAAAGGCATTGAAAGACCTCTCCAAATCCTCAAGATCATCTAGGTTTAACAAACAGAAAAGAGAGACACAGAAAAAAGCAAAGTACCAACATTTCTTGCTGCCACTAGTTGGGGTTGAAAGCAAACACCACTGGATGAGTTCAAGGATCTCTTATCCCAAACCAATTAGTGCCATATAGCACTGGCAAGAAAACCATGTCAGTGGGTTTTAGCTTTTGCTGGGCTGCTGTGGCCACAGGATCCCATACAATTGTGGGGATCTGAGCAGTGGGTCTAGACACCCTGCACACCCCTAGGAATAAGTGATGATAAGTCTTTGAAGCGCATGCTGTACTTTACACCAAAGAAACTCTATGATTTCTCCCTCGCATGGATCTTCTGGTGTCGTGAAAGATTAGAGGAACTGGAGAATGTTTTCTCACATTCTGGACACTTGTATGGTTTCTCACCAGTGTGCGTCCGCATGTGTTTTTTAAGCCCTTGGCTCCATCTGAAACTCTGTCCACACTCAGAACATACATAAGGCTTCTCTCCTGTGTGGGACCGTTCATGTTTGGCAAGCTGTGACCTTTGAATGTAGCTGTTCCCACAGTACGAACATTGATGTGGCTTCTCACCTGTGTGGGTCCTTTTGTGGGCAGTATAGTGAGAACTAGAAATGAAGCACTTCCCACAGTCCGGACACTGATACGGTTTCTCACCGGTGTGGGTCCGCTTGTGTGTTGTAAGATGAGAGCTGTAAGTGAAACGTTTGCTACACTCAGAACACTGGTACGGTTTCTCGCCTGTATGGATCCTTTCATGCTTCCTGAGTTGGCAGCTAGAAATGAAGCTCTTCCCACAGTTGGAGCAGACATATGGCTTCTCTCCCGTGTGGGTTCTGATGTGTGTAATGAGGTCCGACTTCTGATTGAATGTTTTCCCACAGACAGAGCATTTGTGTGGTCGCTCCCCCGTGTGGGTCCATTTGTGGATGACAAGATGCCGCGTCTGACTAAAGCTCTCTCCACAGTCAGTGCACTTATATGGCTTTTCTCCCTTGTGGGTCCCCTCATGAATGACCAGCTGTGGTCTGTACCTGAAATTCTGCCCACAGTCTGAGCACTGATATGGTTTCTCTCCGGTGTGCACTCTTCTGTGTCTCAAGAGATTACAGCGAGTACCAAAACTTTTCCCACACTCTGAACATTTGTATGGTTTCTCCCCAGTGTGGGTTCTCTCGTGGATAAGGCGACCTATTTTATCACTGAAGGTTTTGCCACATACAGAGCATTTATAGGGCTTCTCCCCTGTATGGAACCTCTCGTGGATAATAAGAGATTCTTTCCGAGTGAAGCACTTGCCGCAGACCAGACATTTATGAGGTTTCTCTCCAGTGTGGGTTCTCTCATGGATAATCAGATGAGCTCGACAGTCAGAGATCTTCCCACAATACTGGCATTTGTGCAGCTTATCTTTCAGCTGAGTCTTTTGGTTCTTAGGAAGTTTGTCACAGCCGGGCTTTCTCTTGACGCTGCTGTACGTGTTTTCTTGCAAGCCACCTGCTTCTCCAAAAGTATATTGTTGTTGGTCGCTGCCCCCTAGAACGACATGTAAACCATAACATCAGTCAGGAGTTGTTGTATAGAGAAAGAGTTTGCTACAGAAATCTTCCCCAGAGTTAATACATCCTAGGATGGCCATTTTGGACTCCCTTCCCATCAGGCCCATCTACTCCCCTCAGCCCCAAAGCCTTCAGCTTCAACCCCTGAGTAGACACTTGCATTTTGGACTCTGCTCACCATCACCATCCATGGGCAACTCAATCTTCACAATATCTGATGGATCCAGCTCTGATTTTGGAGAACTAGCAGCACAACCATCCAAATCCTCTGGGGTCTGAGGGGGAAAAAAGGAACAGATCAGGAGTTACACATTTGACATTTATATTTTTTTAAAATGTGAAAAACTATTCAACAAATCCTTTCACGGTTTAGATGTCAGAAGTTTTGGATTCTGCCATCAGCCCTAGTGAGCACAGCCATTTTGAACCCACTAACCTCAGTGAAGCCATTTTAACTTCCACTTCCCAGAAGCCCCCGGTACCACAGCCATTTTGGCCTCCACTTCCCAGAAGCCCCCACTGCCACAGTCATTTTGGCCTGTGCTTCCCAGAAGCCCTCTCTGCCACAGCCATTTCTGGCTTCCACCTTTCAGCAGCCCCAGTCAGATTGGCCATTTTGGACTTTGAATCCTATCAGCCTCGGCCAGCATGACTGAGCTGGCTGGGACTGATGGAAGTTGAAACCCAAGACATGTCAAAGCAGCCATGTTGGTACAAGTTACCTAAGCAACCCCATCAGACCAGCAGCTCTACAACATGCAAAAATGAAAGACAAGCACCTGACTTTTAAATCCACCCCGACTATTCTAATCGGCTCTGCCAAATTCTTTTTTAGGGTTAGGATTAGGGTTTCAAAGAATTATGAAAAAGACCACAAGCCAACTCATTTGAAAAATATGAAGAAAAGTGTGACTCCACAGGATTATGTTTTTTTTAAGGTTCAGAGATTTCAGCAGGACTTTCTGTGATTTCAGTGATCACATTCTAAGGTATATCTTTGTAGCAATAAGGACTAGAAACTTAGGTAAGAAGTGAAAATAGAATGACTATTAATGATATTGTGTCAAAAATAAAATTAAAAATGACAAAGAGTAATTGAAGCTCACATGGGCCAGACTAGATGTCTTTCACATTCTAAGAGTGATTGTCTGTCCATCTTGCACTCTTGCTAAAACTCAGTCTTGCCTGCTGGCATTCCTTTTGAATCTGGTGTTTCCTCTGGTTCCAGCTCAGACTTAGCAATAGATAAGATGCCTGTGAGAATTGTTATCTCAGCAACGGGACAGCAGGAGAAACATTCAGAGGTGGAGAGGGGGGTGAGAAGTGTTGCTGAGAACCAGAGCACTATACCTTTGGGTAAACCTGTCTCTTTGTCTTTTTTTGTTAATAAATGAAGGAACTTGCTGCTTCCTAAGAACTACCAGTGAGGCCCTCCTTGTGGGGACCCAGGAGAGAGCCTTTTCTGTGATGGCCCCCAGACTATGGAATAGCCTCCCACTTGAGGTGTGTCATGGCCCTTCCTTATATATATTTAGGACGGCAGTGAAGACGTACCTCCTTGCCCTGGTCTTTGGCGGTGGTGATTATATTTCCTCCCAAGTACAGACACTATCATTTTAAACATGCTGTGTATTGTTTTAGGGTTGTTGAATTTTTAAAGTCTTTTAATGTATATTCTGTTTTTAATCTGTTGATTTAAGGTTGTTACCCACCCAGAACTTTGGGTATGGAGTGGGATAGAAATTTAAATAAATAAATAAATAAATAAATAAATAAATAAA
>MTQE01000134.1:665876-689106 GCA_014337955.1 Aspidoscelis marmoratus | reverse complement strand
GGGGGGGGGGGGGGAGGGGGACTCTGACAATTCCAGGGGACGTTCTGGAAGAGGAATCTTCACAAAAATCCACTTCCAGCAAAATGCAGCCCCTGATTAGGTTTTTCAGCCACAGCTTACACTGAAAGACCAGGAGGAGGAGGCAGAGGAAGTCAAAGGTATTTTGGCTCAAGAATTCTGAATATAAAGGCTTAAAAAACAGAGAGCAGCAAGATGGAGGAAGGGAAGGGCAAGAATTTGATTAGGGCTAGCAGAGAACATCGGATCCAAACTTCAAGTATTTGCCTGGCAGAGCATAAGAACCTAAGAGGAGCTCTGCTGGATCAGTCCACAACCCATCTAGTTTAGCATCCTTTCCCACAGTGGCCCACCACTTGTTTCTCAGCATTCTCAAACACTCCATTCCTTATAAATGCCCTCTAATATCAATGGCTACTAGAATGGATGCTTAGATACATCCTCCAGACAGGGGAGACAGGCAGGATGCTTCCAAAGGCCACTTTCTGGACTTCCACAGCAGTTGGTTTTGCCCTTATCTTCTGCTTGGGATGCCCATAAACAATTGGTGGGCCACTGTGTGAGACAGGATGGAATAGATGGGCTGTGCCCTGATCCAGCACGGCTCCTCTTAGGTTCTTATGCTATCCAGGCTGGTTGCTGTCACCACCTCTTCTGGTAGGATATTCTGTAGACTGATGACTTTGTAAAAAATAAAGTGGAAAAATATTTATGCATTCTTTCCAAGAAAATTATACTCCTCCCTCTGTGTAGTTAACAGAAGTCAAGCCCAACTCAGAAGCATCTTTAATTAAAACCCAAGCAATAATCAGAACACTGCAATGAACTGTTTTCTTGCAGGTGTAACTTGCAGAGATCGTATGGCCATCTCTCAGGGAGGGTTGTAGGTCCATGTGGATGGCAAAACCCACTTAGGCAGTTCAACTAAATTACCTCCCCATGCCCACCTGCCCAGTTTCTGGTTCTCACCTTCTGTCCTGCTTTCTCCCTCTCCAGTGGCCTCCACAGGAAATCCTCTGCTAGAGTGACCGCCTGACTGCCACTCTTCGGGCCCCGTTCCCGGACCCAGCACTGCATCTCTAGAGGTAGAATAATCAGAAACTGTTCTAGGACCACCAACTCCAGAATCTCCTCTTTGGTGTGTCTGTCTGGTTTGAGCCACTGGTGGCAAAGTTCCCAGAGTCGGTAGTACATCATTCGGGGCCCTTCAGCCTCCTGATAGCAAAAATGCCGGAAGCGCTGGCATCGGATCTCCATGTTAAGAGTGCCTTCTTCTGGGATCTCTTTTTTCACTCCCATTGAAGAATCCAGGCTTTCGTGTGATTCCTGAGTTTCTTGGCTAGTAGCGCCTGGGACTGTCTTGGCTGCAGGTTCTTCTTGTTGCCATTGGTTGGTATCACCCACTCCCCTTAAACCAGATTGGCTGTCCTCAGTATTATCCCCCAGTAGGGGGTGAAAGAGTGGTGAGTGGCTCCATCTTGAATATTGGGGAGGTGTGGTCATCTCTTGGAAATATGGCCCACCTGCCTTGCAGAATTGCTGTGACCCTTCCTCTGGTTCTTGTTTAATCAGTGGAGGCGTAACTCTAGTCTGAAACTCCCCTGTCACCCCAACTTGGACAATGTGAAGATCTCTTCCTTCTATTGCCAATCTCTCTCTTGATTTGTGTCCTGGAAGACTCTGCTCCGCCATTCTGGACCCTGGATTCAGAAGGAAATGCAACTTAAGGCAGAAAGTAATGAATGTGGGAAGAAAAAAAGAACTTCCCCAGATAAAATAGTCTCCTTTCTTTTCCCGCAAGCCTTGGAAGAAGGTAGGACTTGGTCCCTGCAAATCCCACTTTCCTTCCATCTGCATTCATGGATAGTGAATCAAAGCTAAGAGTTTATTATTTTATTAATTTAAACAGATTTTTATTCTGCTTCCCACTGTACATGCTGAAAGCAATTTACAATTTAATACATTTCATAAAAGCATATTCTGAATCAATTTCACCTGCTGTGGTGCAAGTGAAAGTGACAGGCGGGTGTACCACGACGAGCTCCAAAAAGGAAATGGTTTTCCAGGTGGTGCCACAGACAATACTCTGTCCGACTGATTCTTCTCTAGTTGTGAATTTTGCTAGTGTCACTACTGGTAGTCTGAGCTGGTACCTGCAGCCCATTCAGGTTGCACAGGCAGTCCAGCTCTTCCAGGATGGCACAACCATTCATGCTGTCACAAGAAGGTTTTGACCTGTCTCCCAGCACAGCCTCAAGAGCATGAAGCAGATTTCGGCGCATGAGCCATTACATGAGAAGAGCTAGACGGACCCACAGAAGAAGAAGAAGAAGAGATGTCTTTTCTACCCCACTTTTCTCACCGATTTAAGGGGACTCAAAGCGGCTGACAAACTTTCTGTTCTGCTCCCCACAACAGACACCCTGTGAGGTGGGTGGGGCTGTGAGAGCTCAGAAGAGAGCTGTGACTAGTCCAAGGTCACCCAGCTGGCTTTGTGGAGGAGTGCAGAATCAAACCCAGAATTCCCAAATAAGAGTCCGGCTTCCTAACCACTACAAACTGGCTCACATTTACATCGCAGCCGTTGGGAGTGCATAAGGCATGGAGTTGGGGACACTTTATAAGTTTCCATGACAAAAATCACGCAAATCGGATCTGCTTGTCATTTAAATTCTTTACTTTGTCAAAGTGATCTGGAATCCAACCCTCAGCGGGTTGATGACTTTGGTTTCCAGTGACCATCACTACATCTTTCTGTTCTCAGTGAATTACACAATTTATATCAGTAAAGATTTTCAGCTTGACTCTTTTGTTTATTGAGATTTGATGCGTTT
Source organism: Aspidoscelis marmoratus (assembly GCA_014337955.1). Classification (NCBI taxonomy): domain Eukaryota; kingdom Metazoa; phylum Chordata; class Lepidosauria; order Squamata; family Teiidae; genus Aspidoscelis; species Aspidoscelis marmoratus. The sequence continues at coordinate 686,254 of MTQE01000134.1, read as the reverse complement.
CTGAGCAGCGTAGAAGCATTTTATTAGAATCTGCTGGTTTCAAAAAAGAAAAATACAATCATGCTTTAAGAGTTTCATCACTTATATAGGGGGGAGACATAAGATATTGAAATCACTTGTAAATATATTATGTATCAACTCCATCCCTTTTGACCTCCCTCTCTCCTTCCTTCCCTCCTTCTTTTCCCCTACTGGGTCCTTAATTTCTACATTTTTAACTCACCAGCTCCTTATGCTGCTTTTGTGCACGACTTTCCCCTTCTTTGAGATTCTGCAATTCTTAAATTTTCCTGCAGGACTGAAGGGGGGGGGAGAGAATAGGGCAAAGGGGGAGTCCTTCACCTACCCCACCCAGCAGATAAAAGGAAGCCTATGATTCACAGGGTTTTTGCTAGGAGGGGAAGGAGGAGAGAGGAGCAGGAAAGTGACCTCACTGCTCGGGGCTTTCTGTGTCTCCCCCCCCGCGCCTTCCCAAGGTAATCCCTCCCTTTCTCGCTCCTCTCTAGGCCCTGACAAACTCTATGCTCTTGCGCTTCTGGCTCCTCTCTAGGCCGAAATGAACTCTATGCTGTGGTTCCACACAACTCGATCGGGAAGTTAACGGTGCAGCTACCTGCGATAAAAACTTAGGGGGAAGGGCTCCTGCTCGTTCTTAGACTACGATTCCCGTGATCCTCAGCCACCGTCTCACACACATCCTTGCAGCAGCTGTTTTGTGAAGGAAAAGCTGCGTAATAAATACAAGTTATTATGGTTTCAGCATCCACAATTCCATATAGTCTTCTTGAAAAACAAAACAGAAAAGCATGAATAAAACAATGGGCCAACACACAGAGAATTTCAAATTCTGCTTTAAGTTTCACCAAGAAGGCACCACCTTGGGGAAAGCTTCTATGGCAGTGGATGAAATAAATTCAAGGCTTCCATTTCCAAATACATAATTACTTTCCACCAATTTCTGACCTCGTTCTGTTCATGGCATGTGGTCAAAAGTAAGACCTGGTCCTTTTTGCACTTGGCCTTGTTCTGGAATATATCCCAGAACAAGCTTTGAGGTCTGCATACGATGGCAGACCTCACCTGGGACCTGCTAGGTCAGGGCATGTTGTTGCCATTCAGCACGCTGCTTCTGGCTTGCGGCCTACAAGATACCGGGAGCACAGAGGCACTGCCCGTGCCCGGCATAGAAGGCATGATGGAGTCACGTCATTGTGCTGCCAGGTCATACACAGTGTGTCTGTACTCCCAGCAGCTAGAGGAATGAAGACCTGTGTGTGGCAGTGATGGTTTTACTCACAATTTTTCCGCCTATGTACTTTTGTGAGACCATGGGTGTTTTTCCACTGTCACTAGAAGTACCCATTAAGTACCCATTAATGGGTACAAAAATGCCATTACGTACCCATTACTGGATACGTTTAGTGACAGTGGAAAAACTCCCCTTATTTTCAGCATTAAATAATATTAAAACCAATAAAAGAAACCGACTGACAGATAAAGTTATTAGTCCTTGCTTGGGCATGAAGTGTATGAAATATCAACCTTCAATTGAAGATTTAGCAAAAGAAAGGGTCACTGGAGTCTGAGGGCCTTTTCACACTTACTTGGGATGCTCCACCCAGGGATGCTGCAGCACAGAGCATACGCACTCCACCAAGGAGCCACTTCTATCTCTGAACAGCTTCCACTATGCACAGCCATTCCCAGTCTTCCGGAGCTATGGAACAGTAAAACCTGCTCCTAGTACAATCCCACATGCAGCCTTCACAGCTGTGGTTGCTCAATCCCACACTGTGTCTCCCAGCACTGTAGTGATGGCTGGTGATACAGTGAAGCAAATCATCCCACATGGAACCATTCACACTTCAGACCCAAGTACTTTATCTCTTTACCTTGGTCAGACTTCATCTAGAGTACTGTGTCCAGTTCTGGGCACCCCAATTAAAAAAAAAAAACATTGACAAAGTAGAGCAAGTTCAAGCAAGGGCTACCAAAATGGTTAGTGGTCTGGAAAACATGTCCTACCTACAAGGAAAGGTTGGAGGATCTAGGAATGTTTAGCCTATGGAAGAGAAGACTGGAGGGGACATGACAGCAGTCTTCAAGTACTGTATTTGAAGGGTTGTCACAGTGTGGAGGGATTGTCCTTATTTCTTGTCACTTGTCTCTTTATGTCCTTAACTAGAATGGATGTCTAAGTACATCTTTCAGGCTAGGGGAACAAGCAGGATATTTTTAAGGCCCTTTGCTGGGATTCGAGAGCAGGAGGTTTGCCCTTGTCTCTGCTTGAGCTGTCCATGGGCAATTTGTGGGGCCACTGTGTGCGACAGGATGCTGGACTAGATGGGCTGTGGCCTGATTCAGCAGGGCTCCTCCCTTTATGCCGGTGATGGCTAACCTATGACACGTGTGTCACAGGTGACATGCCAAGCCCTTTTAGGTGACACACCTGGTCACCCTGGCACCTGGGCATGTAGTGCTTGCTTGTTCTTGAAGTGTATGAAATACCAACTTTCAATTGAAGATTTAGCAAATGTAAATAATTATTCATTTTTGCTTTTAATAAAATACATATATCAAAAATATAACTTTCTTACTAGAGCTACAAATATCACAAAATTATGGATATTTCTGGAAGTGACACAGCACCCGAGTTAAGCTAGGTTTTCTTGTGAATTTTGACACACTGAGCTCAAAAGGTTAGCCATCACTGCTTTATGCTCTTATGTTCCACCGATCCCGTTGGGACCACAACTCCCAATAGTCCCCGCGGCAAACGAGCCACCTTTCCCCGAAATGCATCCTGGGAGTTGTAGTTCCGCTTAGCCTTTCATTCCTATGGAGAAAGCAAGGGGGCGTGGCCGTCGACAAACTACAGCTCCCAAAGCGTTCCTAATGCCGAAAAAGCTCAGTCGGGCAGTGTCCCTCCTCCTCCTCTTCTTCTGCTCCCGGATAATGGGGCCTCGGTGAGTTGCTCGCGGCTCCCCTGCCCCGGATTGCAGCCGTCGGCGGGGGATTGGAGGAATTTTTTAGGGGGGACTTCGTCATCTGCACAGGAGAAGAACACCCGACAGATCTTGGAACAGAGTTGGTGCGTCTATTGTACTTTTCATGCATTCACGCACCTTGCTTAAGGTGAGCTGAGCTGTGGGGCGGCAGAGGGTTGGTTCCTGACTGAATGCTGCTTCTCTAACTCTGGCTGCATCCAGACAGGAGTTAAAAAGTACGACTATGGCATGGCTATGTTGCGATTGCCACATGCATCTCTGGCAACCTCAACATAGCCCAGCTATGCAGGGCTAAAAATTGCGCTTTTTCCTGTTACGGGGAAACCCAACATCTTGCACAGGTATTCCCAGAAGAGCACCAAAACCTGCCCATTTGGAAGTTTGGCAGCCCAGTCCTTGCTAAATAGAATGGCCCTCTGCTTATGTGAACACGGCCAAATCTGTGGCAAAAGTAGCCACTGTGAGTATGCGGAGAGTGGTCCACGCATACTTCTGGGTATTTTATGCAATCACACCTGGATTTGTACATGATGCCAATGCAGAAGAAGACACTTTCTTTGCATTGATGTCCAATAATTTCAGAGGACCTTTACTCCAAAATACAGCTAAAAAGTGCAATTTTCCACCCTGAGCCTGGAATATTATTTGATTGTTTACAATCCATACAATTTAAACAGTGAATTTAAGAAGTTTGTGTTTACGCGAGTGTGCATTTTCAAGCAGCTTAGAAGCACATTTTGCTTGTCTCATTGTCCGTTACTTTTTCTTCGTTATTGTAGTATATACAAACTTGATTTAATAACATTAATTTAGATGATACAACATTTAACTTTAATGTGTGTGATTTTTTAAAATGACATTTTCAGGGATTTGCGAGCTCGACGGTCACAACTGCTGCTTTCACTAGGCCAAAGAGGTTTCCAGGTGAAGTTTACATGTGGTTACCATGCAGAATTTCAGGCATGCTCATACACAAGGTAAGAACTGCTTTCAGCTTTGAGAGTAAGGAGTCCAAAAGCACAATCATCTTCCCCGATCTGGTGTCTTCTAGAGGTGGTCGGACAGACCATGACTTTTCATTATCCTCGACTTCTTAGACAACATTGTGCCCTTCAGATATTGTGGGAAACCATCTTCATCCCTCTGGGCCATTGTATACCCTCACTGAAGCATTGGTTTTCCACCATGATTAATATAAGACTTTAATGTGTTTATTATCTATTTAAGCCTTTGGCCATTAACTCACTCTAGCACTATTTTAACTTCTAACTAGCTATGCTGTTTAATACTGTTTTAACATGGTAGGTATTGTAAGCCACCCAGAGATCTCAGGATATGGGGTGGGATAGGAACATTTTTAATAAATAAAATAAATTAACGTATACAGTGGTACCTTGACATACGAGTTTAATTCGTTCCGTAACCTTGCTCTTATGTCAAATCGCTCATACCTCAAAGCAATTTTCCCATTAATCCATTCCAGCTCCCAAAACACCACCTCAGTTGTTTTTGTTATGTACTGTACTGTATTTACATACTCGTATCTCAAATCTTGCTCTCATCTCAAAGCAAAATATCACTCGCTCAGCGGCTTGTATCTCAAAACACTTGTATGTCAGGGCACTTGTATGTCGAGGTACCACTGTATAATTCTCCTTAGGGGCATTCAGATTAGAAGCTCTTGTAGTTTGCTTCTGAATTTTTTGATTGGCATCTTAGTGGGGAACTGTAAGGCCCCGCCTACTGTTGGTATGCTCCACCCACAAAGGATGGAGTGTGATCCCGATCCAGAAGTTGTAGACACCTGTTACATAATGAAGTAAGGGGGAATTAGGGAGTCTCTTTCAGACAAGAAACGTGTGGATGTGGACATGAATGGGACAAGAGCCCTGGTTGTGGTTTCTTTGTCTGTGACATAATTTTGGGAAGTCAAGGGGGAGTATATATTGACACCCATGTTGTCACTTCCAGAACCTGGATCACCTTTGTTCTAAATTCACAGATAGACTGACTGAACTGCATTTTTTTAAAAAAAAAAAAACCTGCTTAGAGAGGCCTTATCCAACAACCCCAGGCTTTGAAGTAAATGATCTCTGTGTAAAAGGTGCCGAGAACTAACCTCTCCACAAAATGTGATTGCTGCAGTTACCTGTCTACCTGTGAGTAGGAGCATCATAAGAACATAAGAGGAGCCCAGCTGGATCAGGCCACAGTCGATCTAGTCCAGTATCTTGTCTCACGCAATACCCCACCAACTGCTTATGGGCATCTCAAACAGAAGACAAGGACAAAACCTTCACCTGCACTCAAATCCCAGCACTCTTGAGAGGTCTCCTGCCTACGTCTCCAGCCTGGAGGATGTACCTTGGCACCCACTCTAGTAGCCAGTGATGTAGCCATTGTGCTTCATTGTGCAAGTGCAGATACCCTATGAGGGGATGAAATCTTGGTGCTGGCAGCATTGTGAGGACAAGCAGGTTCCCTGTGTTTTTTACCGTCTGTCTGTCCATCCTTCCGTCTGTCTCATTCGGTCCAAAGCAGGCTAGCCCAGAATTGTTGAGTCCCAGGCCTCTGAGGGGTTTGGGTTTTTTATGAACTGCAGTTCAGCACGTGCTTAAGTACAGTGGCTGAAAGAGAGATCTCTGCCTGAATCTTTTGTCTTGGTTTCACTTGCTGAAAGTACATTTAAACAGACAAGAAGGCAATCCAGAGAGAGATCATATAGCATCAATATATGCTGTTATGGTTCTGCTGCCCTGCCTGACTTTGCTGTTTAAAGATCAGAATTCTAAAGTGAAACCCCCCTCAGTTTGTTTTCAAATGTATTGGTCCTGGCTGGCAGAACACCCCCATAGCTGTGGTACATTCCAAAAATATTCTGAGGAGAGTTTAGAGTTAGGAAAGGCCTGTGTTTAGAGAGAGCAGTATAGGCCAGCCTTATTAACTATTGTGGGTAATTCATTAAGTAAATAAACTAGACAATAACAACAACAGCAAGTTTCATCCAAGGCACAAGGACAGCTCCACCGTTGAAACCAAAGCAAAGCACAGAACCAGAGTTAAAGTTCCTGTCAGAGTCCAAGTCGTGTTCAACGGAAGGACATGTAAAGTATTTGTTTGCCTTAAGAAATAACCTGAAGTTGTTTGTGTTTTGTTTTCCCAAGAATAAATCAAGTAAGCTCTGTTTGAATATAGTCTCAGATTTCTTCAGAAATTGCTTGAAAATAGACCCATGATGTCCCCTCAGATACCAAACATAGGCCTAACTCATTAGAGATCTGAGCGGCCATCAAGATATGCCTTTTCGTCCAACTAGAGGTTCCAGATACGGTGGAACTGGAGGAAGACCAGTGGGTTCCAGATAACCACGAATTTGAAGAAGCAAAGATCCTCCCAAGAGCTTCTCTAGGTGACCAAGGGAGTATTATGGGAATGGTTGCCGGAATTTGGCAGTCAGTGTCCCTTTTAAATATTTTACTGACAGAAAATCAATGAGTTCTCTGCAGTCTTCCTTAATAGCAGACTTAAAAGAGCTGCACTGCCTACGAATTCACCACGAAACCCAATTCAAGGTGTTAACCTTAACCTATAAGGTTCTAAATAGCTTGAGTGCCAACTGTCTAAAAAAACACCTCCTATTTCAACCTGCCTGTGCTTTGAGATCTGCAGGGGAGGCCCACCTGGTTGTACTGTGGAATGGTCTCCTCCTGCCCCCCCCCCACCCACCTTCAGTTAATACATTCAGAAAATTGTTAAAAACACAGTTAGGCACTCTGATATTATTATTTTAATATGTTCATTTTATACTTTGTTTTCTGTTTCCCCCGCTTGTCTTGAGATCTCCTGGTATAGAGCGGAGGGACCTTTAAGTAGCAAACTGTTCATTTAGCAGACTTTCCCAATAGCTATGCCATTAGGCACAGAGAAAGCAATCCATATTCTTAGTTCTAAAACTTATTATTTTTGCAAAAACCTGATTCTTTTCCCCTACATCTTCCTCTTGACCAGGGGCTTCTGGGCTGATAATAAAGGAGGAGCATAAAGAAGAACCTTCCAAATCCTGCACAATTTCTCCCAGTAACCACTCAGGTGAGAACTTGGCCAAAGTTACAGAATCATCCAGCCCAGTTATTTTAACTTCCTGCCTCTATTGTCTGATACTCAAAAGATCGCCCCCTCTGGCAGGAAAGGTTTATGCATTCCAGGGTGCAGAGCTACAGTAGATGGGCCACAGCCAATCTAATGGGGCATTTCTTATGTATTTCTCTTCATGGAAGTCAAAGCTGTCTGTGGCTGTTGGCCCTGATGGCAGCAGGAGGTAGTCTGCCTCCAAAGGCCAGATGTGGAGCATATGCAAGCAGAACAAACCATGTTGTTTTGTCCTACTGGTGGGCTTCCCTGGGCACTTGGTTGGCCACTGTGGGAACAGATGCTGAACCAGAAGGGTCATGAGTCTGACCTCAGTGAGGTTTAGTGGCTAGGAAGCCGGTCTCTTATCTGGGAATACCGGGTTTGATTCCGCACTCCTCCATGAAGCCAGCTGGGTGACCTTGGGCTAGTCACAGCTCTTTTCTGAGCTCTCACAGCCCCGGCCACCACACAGAGTGTCTGTTGTGGGGAAAAGAATAGAAAGCTTTGTCAGCCACTTTGAGTCTCCTTAAATGGGTGAGAAAAGTGGGGTAGAAAAGCCAACCCTTCTTTGTCCTCTGTTCATAAACCAACCTCCATGGTCCTTTCCTCATCTCCCTGCTTCTTTTGTATTCAGTAAGCAACCAGTAAGCAACTAGTTCCTACTAGGAACTCTAGAATACCTAATTGGGGTTTGATTAAAAGGTTCATTCATGCAGCATTTGGCTCATCTCCCAGCCCCAGTCAGCTCAGAACCTCACAAGCCAGTTTGGTCTTGCACTGGGGATACATTCCGGCTCCTACCGTGGTTACCTGAAACCATGGATAATCGCAAACAGGCCTTCGGAACTGGAAGTGCTTTTCTTGCCTCCAGAAGGCCTATTTTGGCCTCCTGAGAGCGTTTGAATAGGCATGCAACGTCACCAGACGCCTCCTGCCTGCCTGCCTGCCTGCCTGCCACGCGCCCCTTTACATTTAGGGATGGGTTCCAGTGGCGTCACATGCCTATTCCAACACTCTGCAGAGGCCAAAATAGGCCTTCTGGGAACCAAAATAGGCCCTCCGGTTCTGGGTGCTTTTCTGTTATGACACCTGCAGGGGATGGGGTGGGGCTGATCCAGTAACCGTCATTAACGGAATCAGTTGCCAAATCAGTGGATATGGGGTACAACTGTACATCAGTTTGTGAAAAGAACTAAGACCAACTGTCACTACTCAGTGAAGTGTGAACACGTTGAGAGGTGAAAGGTTTTGTTGCAGTTCCTTCTCGTTTGTATGAAATGGCTCTAGATTATCTTTTGGTTCCACCGCATCCGTTCCCATTTTTGAGGAATTCCTTTGCCCTTTCCTACAAATAGAAGGCAATTCATCTCTGCCCATTGTAAATATATTTCTTCTTTTCAATTCTAGAAGGCTATGGGCAACCAACTGAGAATGCCCTGGAGCTTCATCCAATTCCTGATGAGAAACAATCACCACAGTATCTCCCAGCAACAGTGAAAAGAGAAAATGAAGTAATTACTTGTGGGTTTCATGAAGATGACACTGAAGTGAAACATGAAGGAACCCTTAAGTTTGAGGTGGAAGGAATATCTGTCAGTTCAGGAGAAAGTTTGAGTGGTCAGTTAGAACCCACTATAAATGGGAGAACTTACCCAGAGACGAAGCTATACAAATGTTCAGAATGTGCTAGAAGCTTCTCTAAAAAATACAACCTCATTATACATGAAAGGACACATAAAGACAAGACATTTTTTTCCTGTTCAGACTGTAACAAAAATTTTAGTAAGAGGTCTGACCTCACAACTCACAAACGAACTCACACAGGAAAGGAAAAATATATATGTACAGACTGTGGGAAGACATTTGGCCGAACTTCAAGCCTCAGGGCCCACCAGAGACTCCACACTGAAGAGAAACCCTTCAGATGTTTAGTTTGTGGGAAAAGCTTCATCTGGAAGTCTTACCTTCTCCACCATGAGAAAACTCACACAGGAGAGAAAACATGCGCGTGTTCAGATTGTGGGAAAACATTCAGTCGGATTTCAAACCTCAGAACCCATCAGAGAATCCATGCTAAAGAAAAACCTTTCAAGTGTTTAGACTGTGGGAAAAGCTTTATCTTGAAGTCTTACCTCACCAATCATGAAAGAACTCACACGGGTGAGAAGACGCACATATGTTCGCATTGTGGGAAAGGCTTCTATTGGAGGTCACACCTCGCCATGCACGAGACAATTCACACAACCGAAAAGCCGTACAAGTGCTCCGATTGTGGCAAGAGCTTTGGGCAGAAGTCCCAAGCTATTAAGCATTCAAAGACTCACATGGAGGGAAAAACACACAAATGTTCAGAGTGTGAGAAGAGCTTCAGTAACAGGCAGAACCTCATACTGCATGCGAGGACCCATGCCGGAGAAACGACCCATAATTGTTCTTTCTGTGGGAAATGCTTCAGGAGGAAATCACATCTGATCACACATGAAAGAACCCATACTGGGGAAAAACCCCACAAATGTTCTACCTGTAGCAAAGGCTTCAATCACAGATCTGACCTAATTAGACATGAGAGAACCCATACAGGAGAGAAGCCGTACGAATGTTCAGAGTGTGGGAAATGCTTCAACCAGAACTCTGACCTTATAATACATAAAAGAACCCACAGTGGGGAAAAACCATACACATGTTCAGACTGCGGGAAGAGTTACAGCTGTAAAGCACGCCTCCTAATGCATCAGAAGACGCACTCGGGGGAGAAACCCTATGAATGTTCCTATTGTAAGAAGAACTTCCTGTTTATCTCCCATCTTCTTAAACATCAGAGAACTCACACAGGTGAAAAGCCGTACATGTGTCAAGAATGTGGGAAAAGCTTCACTTTCAGTTCTCACCTTGTCACACACAGGAGGATTCATACAGGAGAAAAGCCATATAAATGTGCTGAATGTGGGAAATGTTTCGGCCACAGCTCTGTCCTCAAGTCACATAGGCAGACTCACATGCGGGGGAACACCACAGCACGGCTGTGACCAGAGTATGTTGCAGTCAGGACATGGACTTTCTGTAAACATCATCAAAACCCACACTCCACTTTGAAGGTTATGGGTTTATCCTAAGGCCAGAAGTTGCCTGGATAAACAGAGGTAAAAAAACAAGTCTGTGTTCTTTCTGTTTCTCAGTTTCAGACCTCAGGCCAAGGTGAGTTCCTTAATACTCTCCGGAGAGGGTCATGATCCCAGGGCTGCATGATAACAATTACTCAAGTGTCCACATCAGTTCAACATGGTTTGAATAGCTGCAAACAGAAGCTCCATACATCAAAGGGGTATGATGCACCAAGGCTTCTATTTGCTCTCTACCACAGGGGCTGGTGGGGTTGTCAAGGTTTGGGAATCTTCACGAGACATGGACCTCCGTCTGATCTGAGGGGAAAGAGGTGGCAGAATGGAACAGTGATGATCACTGGATCTGGACTCGTTTTGAAATAACCCTGCCAGTTTCATCATTTCCTGGTCCACCAGCATTTCTAAGAGCAGGGATGACACAAATTACTGAGAGCATGGCTGGGATCTTACTAAATCCTGGAAGATTTTGGGAAGGAATTGAGACAAGCCTAGAGCTGGCTTTGGAACTGTTAAAGGGAGTTTTAAAAGCCTAAAGCCAATTAGGTTTTAAAAAGAGGAGGAGCTGGAGACTCAAACACTCGTCTGCCCTTGGTGGTATACTGGAATGATCCAGGGGTCTGTTTGTAGGCTAATGTCAACCAGCACAGCTCCCCCACCCTGGAGCAATATGTCTGATTTGGACTAGGCCCTGGACCTTTTTGAAGGGGTCCACAAGCAGACCTTATTGGTATACCGGGCTACAAAAAGTGTGGAGCGCCAGTATAGTCCAGTATACTATGGGAGACCCTTTTCAGCGGAACTCCAGGAAGCGCCACAGGAAATGGTACACTCAAAAAAGGCCCTGCTGGAAACATTCAGAGCTTGGAACAAAGGTTCCTGGCCTTTGGGGACGTCGTGCCTCTCTGGCGGCCCTGCAGAGGCTGAGGCAGCATGGATCATCTTAAACGTGGGTGGTCCCGTCTCACACTCCTGGCAACCTGTCCCAGCATGGTTGCATACTCTAGTCTGGGGCATCCTACCTTATAATAACCAAGGGAAATGCAGAAAGGGTTGGAAGAATGTACCCCACTGTAGGCAGAAAGTCTTTTTCTTCTTCCCCTTTTTTCTTTTGAAGAGAGAGATCTTCTCTTATGAGGTTGGCATGAGAGAGAGCTGGAAAGCTCCACAAATAACTACTTAGATGATTTTTATCCAGAAGGTGTTTGGACATCTTTTATTTTTGTCTAGATGCTTAGCTTCCTAATCATCCAAGATGGCCTTATTCAGATATAACTCCTGATTGTAACCATGTAGGTAGTTGATAGACTATGAGTCATGTCCGAGATGTGTTATGCAATGGAAAATGTATTTTTAATAATACAAGTTTCCCCTTGTACTATTATACTGTGGCTAACCAAATATAAAAAATGTGTATGCTAAGGATAGCTTGGCTGTGTCTGAAATGTATAACAACACTTCTGTGAAATATATTGGGTGGGGCTGTGTTCTTTTGAAGAGCACACGGTTTCTCAAAGATGTTCCTTCTGCCTAACAGACTATGCTCTATTTTAATCATCCCCTGAAAACAAAGCACAGGAGAGTAAAAAAGGAGTACCAAGGTTGGAGTAGTGATTTTTACAAAATCCAGGTGTCCAATGAAGTTCGAAGCAGAGGAACCTGTTATCTGTATGAAAAAGACACAAAAAATACTGCCACATCACGGTGTCCTCTCTTTAGGGATACCAGTTCCTCTCTACCTCATCACTGTTGGGACTACCTCTTATTCCAACAACGAGGAACGTCTTTGATCTCGCAATTTGGACACAGCATTGAGATTTCTGAGAGAAATACTGTAGAAATACCAGTGTTTCTTTTTGCCTTACTCTGTGTTTGTTGGTACCCCTTTGGGCTTTTCTCATAGTAAGAGTGTCTTTTCTTCTTTGTAACTGCAAGGAAATTTAAGTAAAACTGATAAAAAATGCTGCTTTTGCGGTGTCTTCTGATTTAAGGCCCTTTTTGCCATAAAGGGAAAAAGGAGTTTGGCTGTATCTTTCCCTTGTGCCTGGAATGAATAAGAAGAGATTGCTTTTCTGCCCCACTTTTTTCACCCATTTAAGGAGGCTCAAAGGGGCTGACAAACCTTCTGTTCTCCCTGAGGTAGGTGGTGCTGTGAAAGCTCAGAAGGAGCTGAGATCACCCAGCTGACTTTGTAGAGGAATGCAGAATCAAACTGGGAAACCTCCAGATAAGAATCTGACACTAACACCCAAACTATCTCAGAGGGACTGGACAGGCATGCAAGTGAATGTAGACTGTCTCAGCCAAAAGGCCTTTCCGCACTTCGCCTTCACTGGGGCATACCTTTGGATGTCCAAACCATTCAGAACTTAGCCAGTGCTTTACTATATGCCGGCTGAGTGCAAATCACCGCCATTACGGTGGCGATTATGGTGCCGCAGCAACAGCGCCAACGTGCAAATTGTGCCAACTGTAGTTAGCTCCAGCCCTGTTTTACAGTTCTTCCTGGAGGGAAAGCATTTAATTAGAGCACCACCCCCTCACTTTATTTGATTTGCTCCTACTTTTCCTTTAGGAATGTTGTTGGGTACCATCAAGTCATGGCCAGGTCCTTGTTGCCTGAATGAGCATCTCCTTGTGCACCTGTATGCAGTTTTTTTGGCAGAGATACAGAAGTGGTTTGCCATTACCACTGAGGCCTGAACTGGCAACTTTCTGTTTTCCAGGCAGTTTGCTCTACCGCTGAGCTACAGCCACTTCCTAGTACTGAGGGATTATTGTAGCTGAAATTGTGGCCTAAAGCAAAGTGCAACCAATGTAGAATGTATGTGCAGTGCTTGCTTGGCTATCGGCAGCAGCAAAATTGTCTTGAAATGAATTTTTATGCATTAGCACAGGCTAAGGCTGATATACGCTCTAATCAAAATAAGTGATCTCAAACTTGTTTCGTCTCCTGACTCTGTGCCGTAAGCCTGAAGTAACTTGTAGGCAATTCCCTGAACATTTCAGTGGGTGGCAGTCACAGAACTGCCCAACACTAGAGAAGGAAAACAGTAATACAGATAAGCAAAGAACAGTATGTTTTGCTGCTTCTTTTTTCTTTTTTTCTTTTTCTTTTTTCTTCCCTGGTCCTGTGAATGAGTGAGGAGAAACTCTGCAACTGCTCGTGGATAATCACAGAACCCAAATGTTCAGTAAGAAGTTAGAAAAGAAAATGCAGTCACAGCTGGAAGTGGTTAAAGAAGAAGAAGAGTTGGCTTTTCTACCCGACTTTTCTCGCCCGTTTAAGGGGACTCAAAGCGGCTGACAAAGCTTTCTGTTCTTCTCCCCAAAACACACCCTGTGAGGTAGTTGGGGCTGTGAGATCTCAGAAGAGAACTGTGACTACCCCAAGGTCACCCAGCTGGCTCTGTGGAAGAGTGCGGAATCAAACCCAGTATTGTAGATAAGAGTCCAGCTCCTTAACGACTAGACCAAACTGGCTCTACGGTGTTGCTATAATGGAGTCAGTGTGTGGAATCACATTAAGTTGTTAGAACTGAAAGTTTTGTGTACTGACTACATAGCTACAGACATGTTACTACCCACTACTGTTGGTTATTCCTTTTAATTTTTATGGCCAAGGCAGGATCAAAGTGTGCCTTCAACCAATGATCTAAGAGTGGAAGAATCAGCTCAGTTGCAGGAAACGGCATCTTTGCAACACCCATTCTATTTGTGTTAGTTTATATGGTTGCTTAAATCACATAAAGTAGAGCAATGAAGTAGACACCAGGGCCTTGGTCACACCTTCACTTTAAACCTTCAGTCCACCTTCAGGTCCAACTGCTCACACCTTTTCATTTCTATCCAGTTTATTTGTGGACTTGCCATTGAGGAAAGTCCACAAATAAAACAGAAGTGAAAAGGTGTGAGCGGTTAGATCTGTAGATGGACAGAAGAAGGTGGAGGCTGAACCAGACATCCACACATGCGTGGAGATGCTGACATACATAAACATCCGGGCATTCAGGACGGCCAAATGCCCAAGTGTGTCAGTGAAACATGCAAAAACAGTGATGTGGCTGGCTCTCTAAGGCAAGCAAGGGATAACGTTAGAGGATCAATTTCCCACATTATCCCTTCGCTATTGGGTTATTTGGCCTCTGTCTGAAGGCAGCCTTATTTTTGGGAGACTTCTAAGGAAGGTTAGAACTAGGGCAACTGTTGATGTTTCTCTAGCAAGAAGGCATCTCGTGAGAGTCTCCAGCAGGAATGTTTTGAGTGTCTTCCAGATTTGCAACTCTTAAGATAAACTAAAGATTTAAATAAACAGGATGAGCTTTGGAAGAGATCTGCGCTATGCTATCAAGGAAAACATGTGCAGGAGGAAAAGCTGGAAGTGAGAGGGGGGCAGTTGAGGTTAACCTGCTGAAAGCTGTAAGAGTGATAATGCAGAGAAGCATCTGCAAGTTAATAAGACGACTATAGAATCAGAGAAACTGTCATAGGGCTATCCGTCCACACAGGACAGAGTGGAGACCAGGCCAGGGTACCCAAAATAGCATCCTGGTTGACACCTTCATCAAGATCAACCAGTGTACTAGATGCTGGTGAACAGAAGCATGGTATACTAGGGGGGGACCATATCCGTGGCACAAGAAGACTATGAGGATGAAATGACACCTCTCCCACTGGAGCCCCAAAGGCCAGGAACATTAACTCCCAGCCTTTGGAGAATTTGGAGGCCCTCCACACTGAGCCTGAAGCTGGCGGGAGCTTCAGAGCTGGCTTGTGCGCTGGTGCAGAACGGTCCCTCCCAGTATGAGCAGCCGTGTTCCATGCCTGGAGCAATCCATCCCAGATCTCCACCTGGCATCTCAGCTTTCTGGCTAAAACAAATGATAGATCTGCGTCACAGTAAGCCAGAGTTGTGTCCCTGAATTGCCACAGCATGGCCAGATCTATATGATTCCTGTGGCAGTTCACACTGTATAATGGGGTCTGCAAACGTATAAATAACAATTGGGATGGGTGAAAAAAAAATAGGCACGTTTGCGGTTCATATGAACTCATATGAATTTGAACATTCACGGGCAAATTGAGGCTCATATGAGGCCTTCATTGGAGATTGGTAGGCATTACTACAAGGGCTGGGTCTGCCCCCTCCCCCCCAGTTTCCTGTCCCCTCCCCAAGCTACACCCATTACCTTGAAATCCAGCCACCATTGCCACCATGGCTCAACTGGGCCTTCCAGAGGGGTATGTGCAGGTTTAGAGGCCGCCCTCATCCGGGAATCACAGGAATTCCCACGATTCCGAGACGGGGGCACCCTCTAAACCTGTACACACACTTCCAGCAGGCCCAGTGGAATCTTGAAGGAGAGTGTGATGGTCGCCAAGCCTATGGTGGTGGTAAAAAAGTGAGTGGAGGAAGGAAGGAAGGCGGGACAGGAAGGAAGGGATTGATGGCTCCCTTCACATGCAAACATTTGAAAGATGTTTGTGTGCGAAGCCAAAGCCCCACACGTTCATGGGGAGGGGGGCTTTGCACAAAGCCAAATATTCCCCCCTTCGATTCATACTGAATTGAAGGGGGGAAATGGGCTTTATGCACATCTCTAAATACCAGACTCCTCCTGGAGTTCCAGCCTGTGTCCACACCGGGTAAAGATACCGACCCGAAAGCCCTTCTTTGGTCTAGTGGTTAGGGAGTCGGACTCTTATTTAGGAATATCGGGTTCAATTCCACCCTCCACCACGAAGCCAGGTGGGTTACCTTGGGCTAGTTACAGCTCTCTTCTGAGCTCTCACAGCCCCACCTACCTCACAGGGTGTTCTGTTGTGGGGAGAAGAATAGAAGCTTTGTCAGCCACTTTGAGTCCCCTTGAATGGGTGAGAAAAGCAGGGTAGAAAAGCCAACTCTTCTTCTTCTTCTGGAACACCTTGTCTGACTCCTGGAAGAATTTCGTGTCCACTTAGGACAAAGCATTGGACCAGATTACAGTGCAGAAGTTTCAGCCCATGCCAACGGTGGACCATTTCTAAGTGGTCCATGAGTGTGTTTGAATGTGTGGATCACAACAAACTGTGTTAAGTTTTTAAAGAGAAGGGGGTATTTGACCACCTTACCTGAGGAACTTGTATGAGGATCAAGAAGCAACGGTTAGAACCGAGCAGGCTGAAAGGATCAAAAGCCGGAATTAAGATTGCTGGGAGAAATATCAACAGCCCAATCCACTCCCCATCTTCGCTACCCTGGGACGATTTCCACAGGGAAGCAAAGGACCCAATTTGTTCCCAAAGGTGAATTTCCTGAGTTAGATAATGCCAAAAGAAAACTATGTGTCACTTTGCTAGTGTGCCCTCTCACCGTGTCTTCACGGCAACCTCATCTCGGATTCAAAGCGTTTTCAACCCTCGGAGTCCACACGGCAGTTTGGCTTAACACACTTTTCCCGTGTTAAACCACCCCAAAGCGTGGTGAATCTCAATCCTGATTTCAACAGGTCTCACTCTGTATTGTGCACTTGAAACCTTTTACATTTTGTACTGTGTGGACAGTACCATTTTAAGAGATGAGAATCCATGTTTAGGGTTTCCCTCTCCCAATAGCTTGCTTCCAAAGACAGTGATTTCAGCGTAAAAATCCACTTAACAGGGATCGCTACACTGTAGCGATGGAACCACTTCACACCTTGATGGTTGGAATAACAATGTTGCAATTTTGTGCAATTCTAGCTCTTTGGAGTTCTGACTTTAGAAAGGGAAAGGGAGGAAAGCAGCTGAATGTGAATGTTTAAAGCAAAGGGGCTTTAGTTGTCGCTGCTGCTGTGTGCCCTGAGCAATGGGGAGAGGAGGGGAAAGAATCGCTGGCTGGCTGCCCGCTGCCATTTTTCCTCCATCCATGGAAGCGGCAGCCACCCAGCCACACAGTTAGACTCGGTGAAGGGGTCCCTTATGGGTGGTGCATCCATGCCAGGAGGAAAAAGGCAGGGCAGCCCCGAAAAGCAGCTTTTAAAAAGTAGCCACTTGAGTCCCCCCCTTGAGTCATGTATGCCATGTACGATCCTCAGAATCCGGATCGAACGCGGTTAAGTTAAAAGTAATGGGAACAGGCAAATTCGCGTTTGCATCCGGTTCTATTATTTCGGTTTAGGGAAAGCGGAATAAGCTTGCTGTGGGGATTCGCCCTGAAAGTGGGCTGAAGTGGGATAACCAAGCTTAATTCAAGGTGTTAACTCTGACTTACAAGGCCCTAAATAACTTGGGCCCCAAAGATCTAAAGGAACACCTCCTCCCATACCATCCTGCGTATGCCTTAAGATCAGGAGGTGAGGCCCTCCTGGTTGTCCCACCACCCTCAGTAGTGAAACGGGTGGGCACCGGAGAGAGGGACTTATTGGTAATGGCCCCCAGGTTATGGAATAGTCTCCCCCTTCAGATGCATCACACCCCTTCTCTGTATATATTCAGGAAGGCCGTGAAGACACACCTCTTTGCCCTGGCCTTTGGTTGATGTGATTATACTTTACTCCAGATACTATTATTTTAATATTTAGGACAGTGATGGCGAACCTTTTGAGTTCAGTGTGTCAAAATTTGCAAGAAAACCTAGCTTGAGTGCTGTATCACATCTAGAAATATCCATAATTTTGTGATATTTGTAGCTCTAGTAAAAAAGTTATATTTTTGATATATGTATTTTATTAAAAAGCAAAAACAAATAATTAGTGATGTTTGTGGCTGAATTTCGTTTGCTAATATTCAATTGAAAATTGGCATTTCATACACTTCAAGAACAAGCAAGCACTACACACCCAGGTGCCGGGGTGACCAAGTGTGTCACCCAAAAGGGCTTGGCGTCTCACCTGTGACACGCGTGTCTTAGGTTGGCCATCACTGATTTAGGATATTGTTTTAAATATGCTGAATCTTTTATGTGTTTTTATGTATATTATTGTTTTTAATACAGTATATATTGGTTTGTAATTTGTTGTTTTAAAGGTTGTTACCCGCCCTGAGACCTTCAGGTATAGGGCTGGATAGAAAAATAAATAATAAATAAAATAAATAAAATGTAGGTGTGACTGCAGCCTGGTCCACAAATGACGTCGTGTTAAAATGTCTTGACAGATTTGTTGGAGACAAGTTCAGGGAGTCTCCAGGCCAGCCCAGTTCTTCATCTCATGTTCTGGTGGAGCTGAAGGACCTTCTGGTGGTTGAAGGATCTGAGCAGTGACTCTTTTTGTTATGATGACTCTCGTGTGGGCACCTGCTCAGCCTGGCAGGTTGAAAATTCCCTCCCCGTGTCTGATGGCTTGCTTTCTGTCCCTTAGGCTTCCGTGCTTCTTTCCCCGGTTCTGTCTCATTCTCCCTCACAGCTTCCCACCCTTTTCTGCATGCTGACGAGAATGCCTTGGGTAACAGGAAACCTTTCTCCTCCCATGCATTGTGTGGGGAGGAAGCCTTTGACAATGGAGAACAGAGATGGCAGGATGTGCCTTGTTCTTTAAGGGGGGAGCCATGAAGAGAAATTAATTCGACGGCGTCTTAGGACCCCAGTTGCAGATATGGGAGGTTCCGTGGGGTCCAAGGGTGGAAGGCGTCCAAAGCATGACTCTTAAGATGTGCCGCCCTCTCTCAGAGCCCTGCCTTGACCAAGGCTGCTATATGGGAACTGGGCTTTTCATTCAGAATGGAGTATTGGCTGCTGATGCTGGCGCTGATTCCAGTCACACAAGGTAAGATTTGGTAGGCCATCCTGTAGGGCATTCTGGATCCATGCTGGTCTCTGGGCTGAAGGTGAAGGCTACCAGGCTCTCTTTCACATAGGCTTAGTCTAAATTATGGAGCTAGTAAAGCTTGTCTTAGCATGACAATCATCTGGAACAGGGGTAGGCAAATCACGGCTCGAGAGCCACATGTGGCTCTTCGGCCCCTTGAGTATGGCTCTTCCAGCTTACAAGAGCCCTAATTAAGTTAATAACAATGTACCTACCTATATAGTTTAAGTTTTAAAAATTTGGCTCTCGAAAGAAATTTCAATCGTTGTACTGCTGATATTTGGCTCTTTTGACTAATGAGTTTGCCAACCATGGATCTGGAATAATTGCTTCACATCAGGCTTCTACAAGGAAGATGGGATAGCTCCCTGGCAGAGGTATTCATGTTCATGTTAACTTAGAAGGCCATAAAAGGCTTGGGTCCCAAATATCTAAAGAAATGCCTCACCCGTACAGGCCAGCCCTTGCCCTCAGATCTGCTGGTTAGGCCTCTTGGTGGTGCCACCACCTTCACCTGTTAAAGGTGTGGGGACACATGGGAGGGCCTTCTCAGTGATAGCCCCCAGACTATGGAATAATCTCACTGAGATGCACCAAGCATCCTCTTTATCTGAAGGTAATTCTCTTTACTCTCGCTTTTGGCAGAGGGAACAGCATGTCCCCCCACATTGCAAACACTGCTGTTCTTTTAGATTAAATTATTTTATATCTTTCTATACTGATTTTATTGTAACCCACCCTAAGATCTTTGGGTATCGGGCAGAATAGAAATACAGGTACCAGGTTCAGTTATGAAGTCTCTCCCTGGAAACAATCAACATCAATCTGCTCTTGTGTTGCAGCCACCAAAAAATGCATGGACTCATCTGTGTAGGCACCAGGAGCTGAATTTGACTTGAGGATACCTTATCTTTTCATTGCTTAAGCCTCTGCTAAAAGCACAGCTTACAGCCATCAGTTTCACGGGGTGGGGATATTAGTGGGGTGTTATTTGTTTTCATTGCAATCAATAATGGATGTGTGTCTATGTATTTCTTCATGTGCAACAATTTCTATCACTTTTGTTTGTGTGGCCACAATTTCTGCTTCTCTGTGGGCACAAAGCTGCCTGTGCAAATTAACATTAAAAGGAGTCTGGCTGGATCAGGCCACAGCCCACCTAGTCCAGCACCCTGGCCCACACAGTGGCCCACCAATTGCTTCTGGGCTTTTCAAGCAGAAGACAAAGGTAAAACCTTCACCTGCTCTTAAATCCCAGCAAATGGCCTTTAGAGGCCTCCTGCCTGTCTCTCCAACCTGGAGGAGGTATCTAGGCATCCATTCCAGTAGCCATTGATATACCTGTCCTCCATGAA